>JAJTWQ010000327.1:0-209601 GCA_029007595.1 Solanum commersonii
GCAAAAGATAAATAATAGGATTTTTAAAAATTGTGAATATCACTATTCGAGGCAGAAAGATTTGGAAGATAGGGGGAGGGGGACCACTTAGAATGATTCAGGTTAAGGTTAAGGGTGGGGCCAGATGAGATGACAAAAATGAGTGGTTAATAAAGACAATTTTAAAAGTTAATTGTTTGGGAAAAATCCGTTTAAAAGATCAAGTCTTTACTCAAGAGTTTGAACCCACATTGCACTTGACTTTAAAGTGGGCTTCTAAGAGCAGTGGACTCCCAAGCGTCTTTTGATTATAAGGGTGCACAATTAAATATACTATCGTTTTTTTTTTATAGACTATCTATACATATATACGAAAAATTTAAATTTTACCGGGTGCATGTGGGTCCGCCTGCCCCTATTTCTAAAAATGAGAAAGCTTATACTGTAGACTGTAGAGTATCCTAGATAGAGTTTTAGGACTAACAAAGTTTTCTTGTTGTCCATTTGTTTTTTACTTTTCAAAAGAAATTATGAATTATCCATTTAAAATCTGAACATAGATGGCGTGAAAGAGTTCTGACTAATTGGAATTTCATTAAAGAAACTATCTAATACACCATAACCCAAAGTCCCAAACTTTGAAAATTTTCTTTTTTTTTGTTTCCAATAAGGAAAACATTATCTTAATATTTTCATAAGCTTAATTACCCTCTTTCACCTTTGAAATTATAGAGAGTCATTCGCACAAATGCTCCTATTTTTGGGGTGGTGTTTTGCCCCTCAAATTTGTGATTTTTATTTTTTGCTCTTGGCATTAATTTTATATTTTCATATTATACTTTTAACACAAGTTGTCTCACAAGATGCATAAAAATTATGTCGCTTATTCGTACACCACTTATATAGTTAGAGGTATAAGTTTAGTTTTAGTCCCACAAGTCAAAGTCCTCTTAATGTCTTGTGAAATGAGGTCATAGATAAGGCTGGTGGTCCACAAATTTTCATTAAATTAGCAGGGGGTGCTGCACCTTACTTTAAGGGGACAAATAGTTCACAACTTCAAGATTTCTGTTACCTCTGATTTTTAAAGTATTCAAAATCGCCACCTAATTAAGAATATATTAGAACACCTACGTGTATGCAAGTACTTATCTCTATTATTTATTACGAAGGGAAGGTGTCGAGCATCCTGCAAAAATATGGTAAGATAATCCTTAAATTTAATCCAAGTGCAAAGGAGATTCTCTATTTCATATTATACGTTGTATAAGAAAAGTGCAGAATGAACTTAATAAAGTGAAATAAAAATGGTAACAAAATGATTACTTTAGAATATAAATGGTTAATGAAAGATAGAAAAAAGAAGAGATAATAACATATATAAAACAAATTTGTATAGATAAGAAAATAGTATATCCATTATAAGGTAGAAAATACTATGACATGTTTAAACTTTCGTAAAATAGAGTAATTGATAAAAATATAAATACCTCATTTTATGGTCTTACTGTGAAACAAATAATTTGAATGATCTACATCCATTTTAGAAAAACTTTTATAACACTAGTTTAACAAAGGTTTCTTAAGGCCAGAAAGGCCAAATTTTCTAGCAATATATAATACCTTTTGCCTTCAAGAAAATGTATTTCTTACCATTTTGAAGGCTGTGTTTTATAATAAAAATCTGCGCTTTTAAGCTTAAAAGTGTGTTCTTACCCTCAAAATTTTTACACTAAAAAAATTGCACTTTTATGCTCCTTGAAAGAAACATTTTTACATCCAAATATTTGCACTTTTTAAGTTATTTATAGCAAAAAATGACATGAAAATAGTCATTGAAATTATCTACTAGTGAAGAAAATTTTCTAGATTTTTTTAAGTCATATACTGTGAAAAACATTTGTATTTTGTAAAAAAATGTGAGCAATAACTGAAAAACTGAAAATTACTAGTCGTCAAAGTGTATCGAACCCGAAATTAATACTTAGGAGGGAAGGGGAAAACAACTAAACTCACTATTCTACTTAATGGCCTTTCTTTACGAGTTCACATAACATAGAACAAAATAAATACAAATTCATAAAATGTTAGTTAAAACATATATGTATGCAACATCAACAAAATAAATAATTATGAAGAGAGAAACATTATTTGAATAAGCATATGTGCATGCAGCATATAAAAAGGAAAACATTTACAAAGTACTAAGCATTAGTCTTACCAAAATGCATTACCAATCATCCATATAAACCTAATATGGTCTTTGATGTCATTTTGCACTCATCTCTGAGTTTTATCTAGGTTTGATGATAACCACTCCGAAAATCTGTATTAGAAAAGATGCTTGAATCATTCAACTCATCAAGAATGTAATCTAAAGATATCGGATGACGATAATTTTCCGTGATCTTGTTTATGGCATGACAATCAACAGACATATGCCAAGTCCCCATTCTTACTTGGAACTAGGATGATCAGCACTGAAAATAGGCTCGTGTCTTCGCCCTCACAACCTCGCTTGTTAAGGAGTTTTTGATGTCGCTCCAAACTATACCTTTTACGGATTAAAGTGGTTGATTGCAAAATATGAGTTTCTTGATGTCGCTCAAACTATACCTTTTTTATGGGATTAAAGTGGTTGATTGAAAAATATAGTTACCCAACTAGGTTGAGGGTCGAATCCCATAGAGAGAGCGTACAAGAGTTTTTATATAATTTGATGTTGAGATTCAAATTAGTAACTACCATTGAAAATTGGGGGGGCTTATGAAAATCTCAAACTACTTTGACAAACTGGATTTTTATCAATAATAAATGTGAATTACGGTTACAATTATTTGATGACGAGACTCAAACAAATATTTTACTATCAATTTATTCAGTGTCTTCATTGGGAAAAAAAAATAAGTCTCCTAAAGCCTCTCAGACCGATTAAGAGAATATCACCCGTCTTTAATCGGCACTTGGGTGTTGATTAAATTTGTCTATTCATCAAAAAGTTTTGTAAACTATCCTCTCGAGCTCAAGTTATTAGATGATGGTTGGTATGCGGGAACCAAATCCATGTTAATGATCATTTTTCCAAATCTTAACTTCTTTTTGTTGAATAAGTCCGAATATATCCACTTTTTAATGTTTGTCGACTATTTAAAGAAAACTTCCCATCGAAAGGTGTTGGAAAAACTATATGCACAACGGAAGTATACCAAAATCATAACGCTTACATGAATAATAGATAACCAATGATGTTTATGCTTCACATATAATTATGCTAGAACACATAAACTTGCTAAAATTTAATTCAAGAATTACCTATTAAAGCGTGAGCGGATACCTTCAAGCGAATCCACAAATTAGACAGGACCATCAAGCGAATCCACAAGATAGACTGCAACTTTGAAGTCTTCTACAATGATTCCAAGCTCTCATCCGAACTCGCTCAATACTTGGGTGAGCAAGTATCGTATAAAAAAATTCAAATCTATTTTCTAGGTTAGGAGAATCCTTACTATAGAGATTTCTTCCTAATCCAAAATGGAGAAGAAAACTCGCCTTTTCTTGAAAACCGTAAAACCACGTTATTTTTCCTTTTCTCACATAAAAATAGGATTACGATTTCTAGTTAGTACGGACCACAAAATTAATTACCGAGGCTTCCTATTATGGAAATAATTCCAAATAATTAATTTGAATTATTCTTACCATAGTAAATTACAAATCATTCCACTAGAAATTCGTAATTGCACACCTCTATTTATATTTCAAAAATTTCCATTAAACACTTATGTAATTCCCCATGTTAAGATTATAGATACTAATTGATAAATTAAATTACCGACGAATTTAATTCAATGATTAATTTCCTTTTAGAGCACCGCTAACTTATTTCCATGTGCCGATTCATAAATTCACTTGCAAGGTTTGACACAATGAAAACTTATAAGTTTCTCTAGAAGGCATATCACCAATCTCTATATCGAGACATAGATTAGTTCTTTTAATGTGATCAATGCTATTATTTTACTCGTGTTGCATAACTTTCATATAACTAGTATGTGGTGATTGTCTCATATTGCTTCAACTACTTTAATAATATATGGTTGTTACGTTGCTTTAATAGTGTTGAAGAAGAGAATGACAAATAATGACAATAAAGATAAGTCGTAAAAGATGTCCTTGTTTTTAGTAAGCCAAGTAAAAGTATGGTGATTGTCTTAGATTACTACAATGGTGCATGTATATTGATTCACTGGTGTTGAAGAAGAGCATGAGGATTAACGATAAAGAAGACAAGCCGCAAAAGAAGCCCTTATTTATAGTAAGCCAAAAAAAAAAAAAAAAGCCTAAGGAAACTACTTATAGTTAATTTAGCCAACTTACCTTATAATTTTATTTTTATTACTTTTTATTTAAATATTAATAATATGTAAAAATACTTTATAATATTTCTAAATATAACTAATTTAGATTCTAATTTAACTTATAAAAATATTTTTATTTAAATATTAATAAATATATAAAAACACTTTATAATATTTCTAAATATAATTAATTTAGAGTCGAACTTATTTTATAATGTTTTTAATTTAAATATAAATTAAATGTAAATATACTTTATAATATTTTGAAAAATAAAACGAGCGATGTAACTTGGGAGAGTTGGAAAAATAACCACTATCCAAACTTAATTGAGCATTTTGACACAAGTCTTCAAAATTTTGAAATTTACACTATATATGACATCGCTCAATATTATTCCAAAACATACAACACCCTACTCTCAAGTTTTTAATACTACACTTTGGTCCCCACTCATCCAACAAATGTGGAATTGTTTTTTTCATTTATTAAAAACAATTTCGCAGAGAAAACTCTCTCAAGAAAAAAAGCAAAATGCTCTCATTTTTTTGCAGGTGATCTAGCCTTGATTCCATCAACTTTTCCGATGATATTATAGCTTTCATAGGGAAATTATCATCATTCTAGTCATTGCTTTCATTTTATACCATTTTGTTTCAAATAGCTTCAAAGGAAAAAAATTCCCGCCATTTTAGAAGCTTGCAAAAATCTTCCAAAATCACTTCATAACAAGTTTTAGATAAACTTTAGTAGTTTAGAAGGACTATAGATACTTGTTCTCTATTTTGAACTTGATCTGAACCCAATCTTGTTCATTCGCATTTTGTATGCATTCTGTACCAGTCATCGACCACTAGTTACCGATATCGTAATCTAGAGTCTATTAGTGTAGTCTATATATGGCGAGAATCGAATTTGTTGTTCTTTGGTGGTGATTAAATGAGATTATTGGATATCTTTTAGTAAGACTATATTGTCTATTGCGTTGCGTCACAATGGTTCATATGACAATATGATTACAAGCGTAATTAAGACCGGTGAGCTAGCCTACGAGCGACAACTTGGTGATAAGCTATCAAATGAATGGGAGGAGAAATACATCCCACATTCATAAAGAATAATAGGCATGTGCTTGTACATGATGGATGTTACAAACTGATGGCTCTAGGCCTATTGAGGATAAATGTCATTGCTAGGTCTCCGATTGAACCAACAGATTCTTTTTAACGACAACCACTGTTGAAAATGAGAACATGGGTGATCAAACAAAGGGAGAGCTTTTTGTGATCAATCAAATGACAACTTGGGTGATGATTAAATGAATGGGCAAGATCATTTAGTGGATGTTGAAGATCAGCTAGTAGATGCGGAAGATTTTGAACATTTTGAAAAGTGCGGGAGAGAGCGAGGTGAGATCACAACCCAACCATTTTTTTATGGAACTAATTTTTACATGTATCAAACATTCGGTACCAGAGTGAGCTACAATTATTATTTGCGGAAACGCGACAAGAAAATCTTTTGATTTTTCTACGGTGAAAGTTATACTAAATACTTAAAGGTGAAATGTGTATCTTGTATTTGAGCGTGGATGCTGTGGGCAAAGAAATATGAGTGTTCATATAGATTTCGTATCTACAAGTATATTGGTGATCAGAGTTGCAGTGTTGAACATGCTATCAGCAGCGATAGAAAATCTCGACAAAAGTCATTGCATCATTTGTGTGAATCTTTATCGTGATGGCAAGGGTCCAAATGTTAAACAGATTGAGGACTATTTTTAATTTTTTCCATTGTAGTTCAAGCTATTGAAAATGTTGGAAGGGAGGTGTGACCCGCCAAGGAAATAGTTCGAGGGACGAGTGGAGCACGTACATTCATTCTACTGGCTTTCTTATAAATGATCAACACTCTTAATGTTGTAACTAGCTATTGTATCATGGTAGCGGGAAACTCATAGATTTATGTATTACTTCTTAGCTTTTGGTGCTTGCTTTAGGGATTTTCCTACATGAGAAAGGTAATTGCGGTCGACGACACTCATTTACATGGTAAATATGAGGGAGTATTATTGAGCGCTACTACACAAGATACGGAGAATCATGTTTATCCAATTGCATTTTGTGTCGTGGACAAAGAGAACAATGAATCTTGGACATTTTTTCTCTGAGAAGTTGAAGGATATTGTAGTCGATGAATCAGATTTATGTTTTATTTCTTGACACAAGATCACTGCCAACACTATTGCAAAGGTTTACAATCATGCTCATCATGGATATTGCATGAGGCACCTCGGTGAAAATCTTCGGGTAAATCACCACTATGGATATTCCCTCTATCTATACTACAACGCGGTAAAGGCATATCATTTAGAGGAGTTCAACGATCATTTTTGTGGAATTCAAGGACAAATTCCCGAGGTGACCTTCGTCCTTGAGCATGAAGTTGGTTTTGAAAAGTGAAGCATAGCACATTTCCCAAGCAACATGTATGATGTGATGACCACAAATATTGCCAATTCAGTCAACGCTATATTGATAGACAAGAGAGAGTACCCCATGGCATTCATAATTAATTCAATTGCCAAAAGATTTGGAGAATTTTTCAAAGAGAGAGGAATGCATATGTCCTTAAATCAAAGGGTAATAAAATGGTGCCAGTTGGCGAAAGGATCACAAGAAAATAATGATCGAGGGCGACTCCTTGTATGTAGAGAACATAACTGGTGATGACAATCAATTCACCGTGTTCGATGCAAGTTCTACTTTCAGTGTTAACCTACTAGAAAAGTCATGTTCTTGTAGGGAATATGACTTGGTCAAGATACTTTGTGCGCTCATGCAATGGCTACTTTGAGATCGAAGCATGTCGATGAGTATGGTATGAGCATCTATGAATATTCTTCGCCTTTATATATAGCTGAAACATACCTCCTTCTATACTCTGAATCTATTAATGTTGTCCCTATCGAGTCAAAATGGTGTGTGCCAGAAGAATTGCTAAGCATGAATATTCTTCCACCCCTTGTCGATACCAAGCTTGGAAGGAAGAAAAGAAAACGTGTCTAGGGTGTCGGTGAGAATTTCAAAAGCAAGAGGAGGAACAAATATTCAATTTGTAAGATATCCAGACACAAGATATCCACATAAATGAACAACAACAAATCTTAGATAGATTTGACTAGCTTATTTTTTGTAATTAAGTTATTGGATCTCACACTGCGGTTTATTTTGGACTCCAACATTTTGATCAATTTAATGTCAATTATTATCGAATTTACTCATGATCTAATACAGATTAATCAAAAAGATGACATACATTTTGTACATTGTCTATTAATGTTTATTATTGAGTCCACTCGTTGTGTATTGACGTGTGTATAATTAATACATGGAAATTTATGACATTTGCAATGTAATGATTTTAATGTATGCATTAGAATGTAATTTTTCCCAAAACATTTATTTTCACATTTTTTCTCCACTAAAACAGTGAATTTTCCTCCTGCATGCTATTTTTAATCCCCAAAGACAAACAATGCATAATAAATGACCTATGTATAACTAATCAATCATATAACTAATACAAGCCTTACTTAGATATACACTTTACCAAACAATACTTTAAAGAATTGTCGAAAAAGCAGGCGTTGACATAAAAAAAGTAGCAATTTGCACTTTGTTATTATTGTAAAACTTGGATAATTGACTATTGTCACCGTTGGTCAATATATATAGATAATTAAGACCATCGACACTTTTTCATGTTCTTGCTTCAACACTAATAAGGTATATCCAGGTTGGTATCATGATCCAAAAATAATCTATACTGCATCTACTAGAATATGACACTTATATATAGATTGTAGCTAGTATAATTTAAAAGGGAGAATGATTAACAAATAATAAATTATATTATTAAAATTTATTCAATTAAATAAGTTTAAACAAATCATGTAAGGGTCCACATACATTGGGGGTGGAGATAAATCATGTATGAGAAAGTGTTGTAGTTATACAATCAACATCTTTTACAACTTCATTAACTTTTTCTGCAAAGTATTCATCAACTACAACAAGATTTTCATTGATTATTGCTAATGGAAGTATTTCATCAACATCAACTACAACACCATCTTCATCGACTGTTGGTGTTGTATAGTCTTCATCAACTGCTGCAAGATCAGTGGCTTAGCATTCTTACAAATAAATTATTTTACACAAATAGTATATAAATTATTCTACCTTTATTTTTCTTGTTCTTTTGAGTTCTCAATTTCTCATCTCGTATAAAAGCAACAACTTCCATCATTGATTGTTCAAGGGATGCAACACGCTCACACTGATTATCACACTACCGAAGTGAGGACAATGACACCTTTCAAATTGGCCTTTAAGTCATCAAAGACGGTGTCCTTCACTTCATCCGTATATGACTTTAATGTTGCCATATAACTTTGTTTTGTCTCACGGATAGTAGGTGTGAGGTATGGGTGAACAATCTCTAATATATATATATATATATATATAGTACACAACATTTACTATTTTACAAATATTTCTAGATAATAATAAATATATTTATACCGTTGTACTTCTTCTTTGTACTTAAATGGATCACCTTCGATAATATTATCGCTCTTTGTCATGTACAATCTAAGTAAATGGGGAATGGGCAAACGAGAATCCGAGGACTTCTTGGCATACTTACCAAGATGAGGAAAAGCCTCATATATCCAAACCGAAGTTAATAAAATAATAAATAAATAAACAGAGACTATGAAATACTATATAAATATATAAGATTTTATTATAAATCAAGTACATAATTGATAATAAGTACCATAAATTCCCAGGGTAAGCCATACAGAGTATACGATGCATTCCCTCTTTCATTGTACACTTTACTCTAGTTCTTCAAATTTATTTTGTTCTTCAAATACATCACTGTTAGATCAAAACAGTCTTTCCCCCACGGATAACTCTTGAATAAATCTAAATCATCCACCATCTTAATGAGGTTTGAATCCACAATCTTAGATCAATCATGGGTAAGCAACATCGAGTGGACGAAACAAACTAAAGAGCACTTCAACTGTTCCTTATTCAATCTAGTACCCTTAATCAAACTCATCAACTTTGTAGCAGTAATGTTCTTATTATTGGTCACTTTATAATGAAATTTCTTATCTTTCTAAAGTAATTTTGTCATTTTTGAATCACGGGGGTATGTCTGAGCAATTTAGCCCCATAATCGATGCAAATTCTCTTAAGCCAAAACAAAAAGGCTTGTCATTCACACAGAACCACATCTCATACAATTTATTTTATCATTTTCACACGTCGCAACAACATATAATGGACTATCTCGTCCATTGAACTTGAAATATTATGGAATATGCCTCAAGTGTCCAAAACAAGTACCTTTAAAGTCATTTTAAATTTTTTCTTGAACAAAAAGTGTTCTAAAATCACGATAAATAGCCATCCTTGTTTTCACAAAAATTTTCCCTGGAAACGATCCTAACTCATCCATCCATGTCATTAGATTATACGACTTACTAGAGATTTCTCTTGCACAAATTGGCAAGGACAGGGGGATCATCATCCTCATCTCTAGTATCTCGGGTATATCTACTACTCTCCTCATCTCCACTATCATTTTTCTTCACTAGATTTAACATCATCATTAACCGGGGCACTATTGTCCTCGTAGTTGTCAATCTCGGTCATTGTATCGAATCCAAGTTAGACTTAGGTTCTTCAACTACATTTTTCTTTTTTTAAGATCTAGAAACTTCTTCAACCTTTCTTTTCTTATTTTTAGAAGGCTTAGGAGCATATTGTTTAATAGCGCCGCCTCTAGTTTTGGCCATATTGTACTATTTACAAAAACATGATTTTCATATCAAATATCGACCACTAGTCTATTAACATAAACAGAGTAATTCTAAAAAAAATATGTAAAACAAGTAGCAGTTCCAACAAAACATGGTAATGCTATTGGCATAAACACCATTAAAGTCGACCAAAATACAGTAAAAACTTTCAAATCGATAGGCCAGATAATAATAAAAATTCAAAAATTTCTACGCATTATCCAAAGCAAAACGTCAGCAATGATTCCGAATAAAGGCATGAACTAAAACAGGTGAGATTTTTAGAAATTTAAGAAAAAATCTAAACTTCGCTACACTATCACAAAAAAAAATCAAATAGGCTAAAACTTATTGAAAACATCATTAAACTTACTTGCGACCAAGAATATTGTCAAAGATCCAACCGACCTTGGGGTACAAGATTGAAACAGATTTAACTTGTACTTGGGGAAGAAGATTGATGAAAAAAGAAACACTCTACTTCATTTTTCAGAACGATTACAAGATCTCACTTTTCTTTATGTTTTCAATAATGTAAGATGGATGTTTTGTTGGAAAATGATCAGTTTTTTGGAGGTTGATGATTTTGATAAAACAGGTTTATGGAAGACGAAGTGTAACACCCCAGAAAATTTTTTGAACTACGACTCAAACCGTCCTTCATAGTGAGTGAGCTTTTACCAAGGAATTAATATTTCTTGAGTGTTAAGTCCCTAGATATATCACCTTGAGTTCCAAAAAGAACTAAATTGACAATAGCAAAATCTGTGTTTTGGGCCAACTTCAAATGACCAAAACTCTTATCTCAAGATGTGTTACATGTGCTACCAAGTACCTTAGGAAAGATATTTGAATTATCTTTCCAACGCCACTGAGTTTGATTGATTTTGAGTTCGTATCAGTGAGATATGGCACTTTGAAGTTAGGCTGCCTAGTTAAGGAAAGTTAGCCGGAAATAGTGAGGGGTATTTTGGTCTTTTCCTTACCCAATCAGAATTAATTCATTTTTAGTAATATTTTAAGGGTCTAAGCCTATTAGGTTCAGCTTTATAATCCTCAAATTAGCCTAGGGTTTTAGTTGAGAGTTCAAGAAGAGAAAAGAAGAGAAAAGAGGAGAAAAGAGGAGAGGAGCAAAGCGTTCGTGGAGAGTCTTGTGTTTTGCAGATTTTTGCCATGGGTTAAATCCCTAAGAATTATGTGACCTTCCAAAGTGCTGGGTTTGTTCGCCAACACTCCAATCATATTATTTTAGCGAAATTTCATTCTTGAAGTTGAAATATTAGCGTTCTTAATGAGTTCTTAATAGGTGTTCTTGAAGTTCATTCTAAATCTTGTTGTGTGGGTTTTGGATGATTTACTGAGAACAAACTAAATGTTTTAAGGGATTTATTGAGTATATTAGAGTGTACTTATGTTAAGTAATTGATTATAAGTGATTGGGGAAGAAACCGTTCTATTCTAGGTGAGTTATGGTGAGAAAACGAGCAAAGAAGTTCGTCAGGTTTTCTGGATTAGGGGTCTTGCGCGATGCGCCTGCCAGAGCGCCCCAAACCCACCTCTGAAGTTTAGGGGATGGTGCCCGCACCACCCATAGTGCCAAGGTCGCCTGCCCCACCCAGTTTGTTATCGGTTACCCCGTTTGAGTTCGCTTAAAGTGCACCTTCACTCCTTTTCGATTCTAACTACTCTAAGCTACTTCTAAACACATAAAATCATTCCTAACATGATCATAACTTTGAATTCATAATTCAAATTCAAGGTAGAGTTAAGAGTTAAGTTTTGAGAATTCTTTCGAACATTCTAAGAAAGTCCTTTTGAGAAGTCTTCTATAACTTCTAGTAACTTGTTTTAAGACTCGAGAAAGTGAGTATGAGGATGAAAAGAGTGTATTCATGAGTCTACCTTGTCATCATGAGATACTCCATGTCATGAACCAAACTCTTGAATTCATAATTTACATTAAAGAGAAAGTTAAGAGTAGAGTTCAAGAAAAACTTATGAGTTCAATTCAAAATTCTTCAAGATCAACTATCAATTTAAACTAAGTTCTAAGAAAGTAAGTATGAGAATGAGAAGAGTGGTATTCACGAGTTCCATATTATTAAGTAGACCTCGAGTCGAGTCGTTCATGCTCATAACTTTCACGTGAACTCAATCAGTTGAGTACCTTTGAGAGGAGTAGTATCTTCAAGTTCTAAGTCTTGAGTAGTAACTTCTAATACTTTGAGATTATATTTCTAATCATTGGACTATTACATGTTACCAATGAAGTCTTTGGGTTGAGTCGTTCATGCTCATAACTTCCGCATGAACTTCATCAGTTAAGTATCTTTGAGTCCTTGAGTAGTTCATGCTCATAATTCCACATGAACCCTCTGAGTTGATCATTCTTGAAATAAGTAGTATCATTGAAGTTCTTGAGTTCCAAGTATTGAGTTCTATCTATGGTTATTGAAAACCTTGCATTGAGTCATTCATGTCCCTAATTCGGCATGAACCATATTTTAAGAAGTCTTTTACAAATGTTTTAACTTTGTTTTAAGACTTAAGCTTTGAAGTTAAGTAAAGAGTAAGAGTAAAGTCTTTTATAAATGTTTTAACTTCGTTTTAAGACTCAAGTTTTCAAGTTAAGCAAAGAGTAAAGAGTTGAGTTCATTTCTCAAAAGTTATTAGGGAACTAAGTATTCCCAAAAAGAAGTTTATAAATGCTTTCACATTTGAGCAAGAAAGGAACTATGATTTCCAAAAGAGCCTTTGGGCTAGTTTTCAGTAAAGGGAACATTGATTCCAAGAGAGCCTTTGGGCTAATCTTTGAGAAATTATCTCAAAACTAAAGAAAGAGGTGTTTAAAACACATATGAGCTAAAGTTTATTTTGGGAGTAGTATTGAGCACTGAATTGGAGACACGAGTTCATATTAACTCAAATCTCCATAAGAACCATGTAGCCAACATGGGATTTAACGGGTCATACTTTTTAGATGATCACGTAAGTTAAGCTAGTGGATCCACTAAGTTAAGTAAGGTCCTACACCGATGGCAAGGCATAGGATGGTCCTTGGCAGTGCGAGGTAAAGTGTTGTATCATCACTATAGCTCTTAAGTGATGATTGTCGGTTAGAGAAACTCCCACAGAAGTTATTGTATTTTATATACATCAGTTCATTGTATTTTTACGTACATTTCAGAGTTATGCTGTATCCTTGCATACACACAGAGTTGACAACATGTTTTTAAACAGTTTGTTCTTTATATTGCACTTGTTTTAAATTGTTTCATATTGAAATGAGTTCAGTTAAGTATTCATGAGTTGATTATTTTCAAGTCGAGTATCATATCTTTGAAGTCGAGTATCTAATCTCTGAGTTGAGTATCTTATCCTTGAGTACTTCTGAGTTGAGTAAGTTTGAGTAGTTTTAAGTATCCCTTTGAGTTGAGTGAGTTGAGAAAAGGTAAGTATGTTTATTTTTATCAAGATTCAAGCTTATGTTTATGTTTTAGAATTCCCCTTATATGCTCGTACATTCCACGTACTGAGCCATTTGGCTTGCATCTTCTCATCATGCAGACAAAGTATTCAGGATCATCAACAAGAGATTTGTTGATACATCCGGGAGTTCGAGTTAGCTATGGTGAGCCTCCTTGATTTCGGAGGATTTCATTTACCTTTCAGTTATATCAGTTTTTAGGAGGTGGTGGGTCTTGTCCCGATTTCCATCTTTATCAGTTAGAGGCTTCATAGATAGACAGTAGAGTTTCAGAAGTCTTTTCATTTATTTTGTTAAATGTTTTGAAGACTAAAGATTCCTTTTTATGGAGAGTTGTATATATTTTATTATACAGAGTTTTCTTTTGAGTTAAAGAATTGTAAAGTTGAGTTCATGAACTTTTATTTCAGTTTTAAGCTTTTGCATGCTTAAGTTAGTCTTCCGCTTGAAGTTAGCCAGGATGAGGGTTCGCTTGGGGACCAGCAATGGTTCTCGAGTGCCGGCCAAGTCTAGGGTGTAGGCCTCGTGTCGTGACACGAAAAGTTATTTGAGAACATTATGAGTTTTTCTCGAAAAACGTTTACCCAATAATATTAAATATTTTTTGTTAGTGAAAATAATTACAATATTACAATTGAAAAATAAAATGAAAAAATAAAAATCTCTTTTGGCTGAGGGGCGATTAACTCGCTCTCTTTAAGGAGATTCAAGCCCACTGCAACAAATGTTTTTCACCGGTCCAGCAGTAGTCCTTCTTGACTTGTCCCTTACAAGATACAACAACCTAATCATAAAATATAACTCAACATCTCTTGACAAGAGTTGAATCTAAAGCTCCCAAAAAAATGCCTCCTTCAACTAATAAGAACTCTTTTTGTCAAACTTTATGCACTATATTTTCTTGTGTATAAAACAAATGAAGACTACAACTATTTATAGTTGAGGAAGCCTTCCTACCAATTAATAATAAGACAATGGTGTAGTAAATAGAATAGATAAATGGCCTAGGAGTTACATAGGTTACAAGGAATAATGGAGGAAGAATAATGGAGAAGTAATGGTGAAGGGCAACAAATGAACTAATGTGCATATATTACTATATGACCATTGCCAACGTTCCTTTGCCAACGTTCACAAAGCAATATGCCATAATGCCTCTGGTCATTAATTGACCATTGAGTAATTAGGCACCAATGCTATACATTGCAACAAAGCTGCTAGTTACTTGTACAATCAAAAAAAGAAATTGTTAATGTGGCAATTTAAAGAACTAAAATAATATTATATTAAAATGCCTACACTAACAAACCGCCACTCATTTAAATATTAGACAAGATATTATATTAGCTAAAGGAAGACTATTATGCATAATGTAGGTGCGATCTGCATTGAACCTCCACTTAGTGAAACAATAAATTTTACTCCAAAGTCTTAGTGGTTAGAGACTTGAACTATGACTACTTAAGGGAAATAAAATATCACTAGTCACACACAATAATCAAGGTGTTGACATGAGCTTTAAAAGCTAGCATGTTACAGCCCTTTGCTATCGCGATTTCATGAATGCTTTTGAGAATAAGTCTAATTCTCATAGGAAGCGACCTACTTCCACACTCACATAGGTGAAATTTGTCGAGAGCGCTCTTGTAAGTTTAACACTCCACCAATACGGGCTACAAATTTTCATTTAGGGTCTCTTTGGAAAGGCACCTGGTAATTGGAATTGGTGTAATTACTAGGGTAGTAATTATCAGCTTAGTAATTACACAATCTAGTAATTACATTGACCTGTTTGGTTGCCACAGTGTAATTATACTGTAATTACACATGTTCTGTATGGATGCTACAGTGTAATTACACATGTTCTGTTTGGATACACAATTGCGATCATAATATTATATTAAATTATAAAAATAATAATTAATTATTTAAAATTTATACTAGACAAATAAGAAACTATATAAATGATATTCAATTAAATATTTAAGATATATATTATTTTTGAAAATATATTAATTAATAAACATATGTTCTTAACTAATATTATGAAAAAGTAATTGATTTATATTTTTTCAAATAAATATATTTCAATTGAATTGATCATAAAAACTGAAAGAATTAAGTTTCTACTAACATGGTGAAATGCATGTTTGATAATCTATCAGGTCTGATTAAAAAATAACTTGCAATGTGAATTCAATATTACTAAAACAAATGAAACTGAAAATATAACATAAGTTATAAATTCAAAACAAAAAGTTTAACATAATACTCTTATCGCAAATTTCAACATAGCATACATAAATATGATTTTTTTTTAATAAAGAAAATGTAAGTTTATAATCTTACTTAACATTAAAAATTAGAATACTAATAGAATTATGCTAATGAGAAAATAAACATGTCATAAAGAAATAGATAATACGAAAAAATTGCATAGAATCACATGAAGTAAGGTTGAGAATGAGAAGAAAATGAAATATAATAATAAAATATATAAAATAAACTTTTAGAAATTTTTAGAATAATAAAAATAAAAAAAAGATCTTAAAATAATAGAAGTAAATAAATTAAAACAAAAAAATAAAAAATAGAAATTGAAAAATAATAATTAAGAAGTCATCAGATGGTAATTACACCATGTAATTACCAGCAATTCATAGTCTCTGGCTGTGAATTGGAGAGTGTAATTACCCCCTACCAATTACACCAATTACATGTTGACCAAGTAATTACATGTCCAACCAAACATGACAGACAGTGTAATGACACCCAATTACACCAAATCCAATTACGAGGGTGTCCTTCCAAACATGCCCTTGGAGTTTTCTAAACTCAACCTTCATAAATTACTACAGGAAATAATGCACTCACATCATGGGGAGAGAATAAAAAATAGTGTATTTTTCACAAGAAGTCATCATATGATTAGTTTTTCCCTTTGAACCTGGTTATATGATCTCTAATTATAGGATCTCTAGTCCCCAGGTTGAGTTTCCTCATATAGGACTCAAAGATCTATAGGCTTCAATCCTACCACCCTCGATGTGCTCCAGACCTTTTCTCTCGTTAAAGCCTTAGTAAGAGGATCTGCAAGATTATCACAACATTAGACATAATCAACATTAATGATACCATTTGTCAAATACGATCTTACATTATTGTGTTTCCTCCTTATAGGTCTGGATTTACCATTGTAATGACAGTTTTTAACTCTGCAATCACAGCGGTGCTATCACAATGAATTAAAATGGGAGTAATTGATTTTTCAAAATAAGGTATTTGAAATAATAAATCTCTTAATCAATTCACTTCCTCACTAGATGAAGCTAAATCAATTAGTTCAGCCTCCATGGTAGAGTTAGCAATTATAGTTTTCTTTTTTGATCTCCAACAAATAGCACCACCACCTAAAGTAAAGACATAACCAGTGGTAGAACAGGAATCACCTGATAAAGTGTTCCAATCTGCATCAAAAAAGCCTGCAAGTACAACAGGATATTTTTTATAGAACAAACCACATTGTTTGTTCCAATTAAATATATCATAACTCTTGTTATAGCATTTCAATGTTCATTACCTAGCTTTCTTGTAAATTTACCAAGTACTCCTACTCCATATGCAATATCAGGCCCAGTGCAATCAGTCACATATCACAAACTTCAAATTATGCTAGCATATTCCTTTGATTTGTCACATCATTTTCACTTTCAACAGGAAATAAGTGAACACTTGAATCAAAAAGAGTTACAACATGCTTGCAATCAAGAAAGTTATATTATTTTCAAAATTTTCTCAACATAAGGTGACTAGTCAAGGAATTTTCCTCACAGGATCTTGTTATTTTTATTCCAAGAATATAATTTGTCTCACCAAAATCTTTCATATCATATTGGCTTCTAAGAATATTTTTAGCTTCATCAATAACATTCATGTTAGAGCCAAAGATCATTAAACCATTAACATATACGAAAATAATCACATGTGAATTATTTCAAGCCTTATGATATATGCACTTATGACACTCATTTGTTTTAAAAACCATTTCCTATCATGTAGGAATCAAAATTTTCATGCCATTGATTTTGTGCTTGTTTCAAGCCATATAGGGATTTAGTAAGTTTACATTCTTTGCTTTCTTGGCCTGCTTCAACATAATACTTGGGTTGATCCATATAAATTTTCTCATTTAGGTCTCCATTTTAAAAAGAAGTCTTTACATCTATTTGATGAATTTGCGAATAAAAAATTGCAATCATAGCAATTAAAAATCTTATGGATGTAATTCTTGTTACAAGTGAAGAAGTATAAAAAAATTCTAGGCCTTCTAGTTGTTTAAAATCTTTTGCAACTAGTCTCGCCTTATATTTATCGATAGATCCATCCAGTTTTAACTTTTTTCTTAAGACTCATTTGCAACCAATTATTTTACAACCCAGTGGTAAATCAACTTATTTCCAAGTTTTATTAGAAATTAGTAATTCCATTTCATCATTTACAACTTCTTTCCAAAAAATAAAATCATGTGAAGATAATGTTTTTTTTCAAAGTGAGTGGTTCATTTCCATCATTAAACACATAAAAATCAGGACCAAAATCTTTTTCTACTCTAGATCTTTTACTTCTTCTTAACTCAAAATCATCAATTTCTTTATTTTTTTTAAAGTAGAAGTAGAACTAGTTAGTGACAAGATATTTTGTTCAATTCTTTGACCTCCACTATTTTTAGAATCAAAAGGGAAGTTATTTTCCTGAAAAATAGCATCACCTGATTTATAACATTATCTTCAAGATTAAAAAATTTATAGGTTGTACTATTGGAAGCATAACCAAGAAAAACACAATTAGTCACTTTCTTACCCAACATTGTAATCTTGGGATCCATTAGCCTCACAAAGGCTAGACAACCTCAAACTCTTAAATATCCCAAACTTGGCTTGTGACCTTTCCATAATTCAAATGGTGTCAATTTAGACTTTTTATGAGGCAAATGATTCAGCACATAACAAGCCATCAAAATAGCTTCACCCCATAAAGTTAAAGGTGCATGTGCCTCAATAAGCATGACATTAGTCAATTCAACCAAAATTCTCTCTTTCTTTTCTACTACACCATTTGAATGAAGGAGAATAAGGAGGAGTATTTTCATGAATTATTCACCTTTATTTTTCATCAAGTAAAACATATGTTAACTTAGAAAAATCATCATGAAAGTGATAAAATGCCTATTACCTCCACCAGTTAAAATTCCTCCGAGTTCACAAATATCAGTATGAACTAGTTCTAACAAATCAGTTTTTCTTTCAACTTGAAAATGAGGTCTTTTAGTGATTTTGACTTTACTACAAGCCTCACACTTTTCAAAATTCTTTTTAACCATTGGGATCAATCCTAAACTACCCATGATTCCAACATAACAATCATTAATATGACACAAACTAGCATGCCAAAAATTGGTAGAAGAAAGATTATAAGCAGAAGTAAAAACTTTATTCTTTTCAACATTCAGTTTAAACATCTTATCACAAGCATAGCCCTTTCCCACAAAAATATCCGTCTTCACAATTACATGTTGATTAGATTCAATAATTTCTTTAACGTCTGCTTTATTAAGAAGAAATTAGACATCAAATTTTTCCTTATGGAAGGAGTATAGAGGACATCTTTCAAAGTTAATACCCTTCCAGAAGTAAACACAATTCGACATCTCCCGTTCCAAGCACTTGAGTTGTATGAGAATCACCAAGAATGATTGTTTTGGGCTCCTCAAAATGAGTATTTTTAAAATCAATCTTTGTCATAACAGACATGATGGTTTGCACTAGAATCAACCCACCATCCATCAACATTCTCAACCATGTTTATGTCGATAATCAACACCACAAAAGGTTATTCGGTAACATTTGCCTAAGGGTTAGGACCACATTTCCGGAATCTCAAAATCGAGCAATAAGCCCACTCTTGCCACAAACAAAGCACGGTCCCTTATCTTGAACTTGTTGATTTTGTGCTTGGTTATTTTCTCCATTATTTTTCTTGGGAGGTCTACCATTATTTTTCTTGAATTTTTTCTTCTTAGGCTTCAAAGAAGTATTTTACTGAGTTTCATGCGTAGCATTATTTAAAGTAATTAAATTTACCTTTGTTGTGATGCTACACTCTTTTGTTGTAAAAATGCATCTTGGCCCCTTGCCTCTTCTTTCATACAGATTTTCATTATCAATGTCTCAAGAGAGGTTTCCTTTTGTTTGTGGCGCATTGCATTTTGAAATTCCTTCCAAGAAGGTTGAAGTTTATCTACTATGCAATAAACAATAAGGTTATTTCCATTTTTGACCTCCTCGGACCTTAGCTCTCCGACAATCACTATAAATTATTGAGCTTGGTCTACCACTGATTTGTTGTCCACCATTTGGAAACAAAAAAATCTACCAGCCGCATAATTTTTTGCTCCTGCCTATTCTGTATCATACTTACTCTGTAATATTTTCCAAATTTTCTTTGCACTAGAGTAAGTTCTATCATAATAATCATAAAAATTATCAGATAGACAATTGAGAATATAATACCGACACTTATAGGAATCACCATCGTACTTTTCCACTTTCTCTAGATGAGAAATAGTTTTATCAGCATTCATAGTGGTGATGTCTACTTTATTAGGATTCCTCGCAGTTAACACATAAGAAACATTGAGAAGACTTAAGTAGAAAAGAACTTTACCATTTCATCTCTTGAAATGGTTACCATTGAACCGAAATGTCTTGTTAAGGTCTCCCATCTTGGCATCCGCAGTTTTTTCAATTGTAGCCCTTATGAATTTCCTTAAAATTGTTAGTGAAAATAATTACAAAATTACAATTGAAAAATAAAATGAAGAAATAAAAATCTCTTTTGGCTGAGGTGCGAATATCTCGCACTCTTTAACTCGGAGATTCAAGCCCACTGCAGCAAATGTTTTTCACCAGTCTAACAATAGTCCTTCTTGACTTGTTCCCTCAAGGATACAATAGACTAATCACAAAATATAACTCAACAACTCTAGACAAGAGTTGAATCCAAAGCTCCACAAAAAAAAAAAATACCTCCAACAAATAAGAACTCTCTTTTTGACAAACATTATGCACTTTATATTTTCTTGTGTATAAAACAAATGAACACAACCACTATTTATAGTCGAGAAAGTCTTCCTACCAATTGATAGGAAGATAATGGTGTATTAAATAGAAAATATAAATGGCCTAGGAATTACATAGGTTACAAGGAATAATGGTAAAAGAATAATGGAGAAGTAATGGTGAAGGACAACAAATGCACTAACATGCAGATGCTACTATATGACCATTGCCAACGTTTCATTGCCAACGTTCACTGCAAAGTTCCTAAAGCAATATGACATAATGCCTCTGGTCATTAATTGATAATTCAGTAATTAGGCACCAATGCTATATATTGCAACAAAGTTGCTAGTTATTCCCACAATCAAAAAAGAAATTGTTAATGTGGCAATTCAAAGAAGTAAAATAATAAAATATTAAAATGCCTACACTAACATTTTTTTTTATATTCCTTGGGATTGTAATTTAATTTTTTAGAGGGATGAATTTATTTAATGTTGAAATGTTGGGATGAAAATGATACTTTATATACTTGTATTTTTCTCCCCCAAGTTTTTAAAGTGATGAAAAGGTACATGACCCCACAACCCAACCCCACTTTTTCTAACCCTAAACCTAAAAATTAAATAAAATAGAAATTAGGTGGCTATTTCTCAAATTAATCTCATGTAACTTTGTTGTAAACAAACCATCAAACCCCTTGTAACTTGTTCTCTAATTTTGTAGTCGCAAATCCTGTTGTATTTTCAATTTAGGATGGGTTTTCGATTCAGAATGAGAGAGAGCAAAGTTTGGAAGTCGGAAGAGATTCCAAGGCAGCCACAGCAGGACCTTAATGCACAAGCAATTGCACACACAATTGCAGAAGCAGAAATTGTAATCTCACAGGCAGAAGCTATTATTGTTGAGATAGAAAGAGTTGTTACAATGGCGGAGGAAGCACAACGCAGGTAATCCTTTTCCTTTAACTAACCAACCAGTAATCCATTTTGCTTCATTGCTTTCTTTCTTTGAAGAAACAACCCTTGTATATAATTGAGGTTACAACAAAGTTTAAAGGCAAAACATGGTGCTTTTGAATTTAAATATATATTTACCAAATATTATCAATTTAAAAAAAAAAGTAAAATCAAACTAACTAGAACTCATAATTCTATTTCTATATGGTCAATTGAAAAATATAGTAAACCAACTAGGTTGAGGTTGAATCCCATAGAGAGCATACTAGAGTTCTTATATAATTTAATGTTGAGATTCAAATTAGTAACTATCATTGGAAAATTGGATTTCTTTATGAGAATCTACTAATTACTTTGACAAGTTGGATTTGTGTCAATAATAAATGTGAACTACGGTTACAATTATTAGATAACAAAACTCAAACAAAATTTTACTATCAATTTGTTCAGGTGTGTTTATTGTGCAAAACTAACAAATGCACCACTTGGGTGTCGAGTAAATTTGTCCATTCATCCAAAGTCTCAGATAGAATATCGTCTCTCGAGCTTAAGTTATTAGATGGTGGTTGGCACGTAGCACCAAATCCCTAGTAATGATCATTTTTCCTAATCTTAACTTCTTTTGTCGAACAAGTTAGAATAGATCCAAGTTATTTTTAATGTTGTCGACTATTTAAAGAAAACTTCCATTGCGAAAGGAACTTAATACACAATCATCACCCCTTCATAAGAATGATATTTATTGTAAATAATTTATTATCGTCATCCCTACTCTAAGTTCCATAACCCTAATTATGAGTTTATATACTTATAACTAGTAATAAATAATAACTGTAGTAATTTAAACTAATAGATAGCATTAATACAATAGAAAGTAATATGAACCTTTGATTAATGCAACTCTCGCAAGATAATCTTTTTCATTCAACAATAATCTACTAAAACTAGAAAGTAAAACCTGAAAACTAAGAACAATTAATTATAATATTTTGTAGTAAATCCAAACCCTTAGAAATACTTCATAACCCTAGATGTGTTTTCAGAAGAAATATATATTATAATACTGTCAAAATCGTAATCTCGATTGGACTCTAAATTGACTTGGTCATACCCATTCCAATAAATAAGGTGGTTAGAAGGCAGGACTCATTGTGAGAGGGACTACCTCACATCACGGGGTCCATTTCTCAAATCCAGCCTCATTTTGTTGAGTCTCTACAGTTCAATTCTTGTACAGATACGGTGTGAGTCCTATCTTTGAGTCCTTCTTGCATCTATTCTTTCTTCATCTTAGTTTGGATTATTGCGCTTTGTGTTCCAATCCATCGTATGGGCCTTTTCTTGCTATTTTTGGCCTAAAAACAACCTAATCATATCTACTAACTCATGACAACATATAATCACTAAACATATGAATATTCACCGGACAACCCTTCTGCAGATTTAAAATATTGAATTGTGTTTAGAACGACCCTTCTGCAGATCCCGAGGCTCTCAGGTCTATTCCGATCCCTCTGTGGGTTTTGGCTTAATATAGAGTTTTGGTGTGGGACCTACTTTTTGTGAAGATGACCTCATATGGAAGTTTAAACTGCTCCATTAAGTCTGGAATAATGAATTTTGTAGGGTAGCATATCTTATTTGAGTGCACAGGGTTTCGAACAAATTCTGAACACTCCACTGAAGATTTAAAACTTGCCAAAACCAGTTGATGTGCATCAGCTGGTGTAGGTAATTTTACCCTTAGTGTTCACAGGCACTTGGTCACGTTTTTGAGGACCTGATCCCTTATGCATCATGGTCGCGATAATGATGAATGGTTGACTGAATTGACCTTCTTTTGTCATTATGATTGAGAGTTCTAACCTCCGTAATCATGATGGTCAGCTATTAGGACAAAAAATGCACCTTAGGCGAGACATGGAAGGTGAGACACCGAGAGACCCTACACAAGCCACTTGACATACATAGACACAATATAATAGATAAAAGCAAAGAGTCTTATACGAATAAAAGAGTTTGAAATTTAAAAGTGGAAGTCTAACATAGTCTTGACAAGCCATCTATTACATCAAGAGGAGTGGTCAAAACGTAACTCGTACACCATGTACAATATTCGAGCCTAAGAGACATAAGAAAGAAATAAAGGTTACATGGTCCTCGTAGTATGAGAACTCACAAAGTATTCAAATCTATAAAGTGATCAACTAGCCACGAATTGAGGGAGAAGAGTCATGAAGCCCTACATTAGTGAAACAATGTAGACACAAGTATGCATTAGTAAATGAATGTAATAAGAATGAGGGATATACATAAAAACATAAACATGATAATAAGGGGATATAATCGAAAACATGAAATGCTTGAGCAAGTTAAACATAGTAACAACATTTAAGAAGGACCGTAGATCATGAACATGGTTAGTACATCTTGAATTCATAAAGAAAACTTCTTAAAACATTTAGGAATCACATAGTTCATTTTTTCAGGTATTTACTATTAACCGACATAGGTCATTTGAGCCATAACATAACATCTGGTGTCTTGCTTTCACACCGAAAAGAGATGTCTTTAGTTGCCAAGGAAATTACCTTAACTTCTAGCTTGTGTGGATCTAATAGTTGTGAGACTTAAGACAGCCTAGGGGCACGTTGTTAGGGACAAGGAGATTGCTACTAGAGACTCAACCACTACTAATAAGAGAGACTCCATCTCAATATACTCTCGATGTTAAGTAAAACCCAACGGAATTAGTTATAAATATAAGCATGTCATCATCCGTGGAAATCACAATTAAGTTACTAATACAAGATTAAAACATCATTGAATAGCTCCTTAAATCTTGAATCATCCATGAGTGAGAAAACCTTTCACCAAACCATGATCCCTTAATATGAGAAAACCTTTAACAACCTAATTGATGCTAATCTTAAAGCAACCAAGATCATAAATAATCTTTTTTCATAAATGTAACACCTAAGAATCTAAAGGAATGAAAAAAAATGTTGTTTTTGGGTTGCAAGTGTGACCTACGGCTCCTACCTACGGTTTGTAGAAGCATCTACTTACCGTAGATGGCATCCATAGGTACAATGGAAATGAACAAAAAAAATTGGGGAAATTTTTAGGACCTACGGTGGCCATGTATGGTTCGTAGGTATACCTAATAGCCATACATGGGCCCCATCGATGGATAGTCCAAATTCATGTCCTTGAACATTACCTACGACCAACCAAGACGATCCGTAGTGAGACCTATGGACCGTAGGTCTAAATCATAAGTAAGGCTCGACAATTTTATTTTAAGAACTTTTGGGTCTTTTCCTAATTATTCTAACCCAATACTACGTCATTTTACCCTTAAATGTAAACCCTATAAATACCCTTCATCTTTAGAAATTTCCCCCAATTTATTCATTCGCTCAAATTCCTACAGTCTCTCCAATGTTTTCTCCAAAAAACAAATCTTCTCTCTAGATCAAGGAAGAAAAAGTTAGAGTTCTTCCAGTTCAAGTCTCCTTTCTTCATCATTGCTTAGGGATTAAATCAAGGTATGTATGGAGTTAATCAATGGGTTTCAATCACCCATTAAGCCCGCAAAGTTTCTTCAATTCTCCAATTCAATTTCCCAAAACTTGATTAGGTTTCCACTCAATTCCTCGTGGGATCTATTCGTATGGATTTATTTTCTTTATTATGATCTTATTTTTGATGAGTTGAACTTATTACATTGTTTTCAACTAATTCCATGTGAACCCATTGATCTGTGAATTTTGACTATGAACCCTAACTTAACATGAATTTATGAAGATTCTTGAATCTATGAATATTTTTTATGAAATTATGCATGTTTTTATGAAAGCAATGTTTATGACTCAAGTAATATTACAAATTAACATATCTAAATATTTTATGAAGCTTGTCCACATGACATGAATGACATCTAGATTTGCTGTCAATGCTTTTTGGGATATTTTCCTAAATTAGGTCTTGATTAGAGTGGTATTTGGATATGCCATCAATGATTATAGATCACAGTTTCAAAACTATTTCCATTAGTAGTAAGGCACTTCTAGCATGAAGTTAACGATTATGGGCCTATCATGGATGATGAAATGTTTTCTCACACATGGTCTAAAGAGCTACCATATGCTATTGCTAGCTTGGATTAGTATCTTAATTGTACTTTTCCATGGATGATAAAATGAATAAGATTAATGACTATTTCGTGGGATTTATGCTTAGTACCAGAAGGATATTGAGATGGAAGCTTTTCGTAGGTTGAGGCCAGGTCTCTAGTAACAATCTCCTTATCCCATAACTATGTTAGGATGATTGGCTTAGATATACATTAGCTAGTGGATCCACTTTAGCTCAAATTTATGGTTCTTACCTTGGTAAGTGAGGACACCCCTTCTTGGTGTAGGGTAGACACTTGGTTCTATTTTATAGCTCGTATGGTCTACATGTCAGTTAATGGTAAAATTCCCACAAAATAAACTAAGTTAATTACTAATATTTTATTAAGCTTCCTTTTATGATTTAAAGATAAATTTCCATGTTCTTGATTTATGATTTTACTATGTCTTAATTTGATGATGCATTTCATGCTTTTTTTTATTATCTCCCTTTATGATCACATCTTATGCTTTATTGCATTCCCCTCATACTTAGTACATTCTATGTACTAATGCATGCTTGTGTCTACATTGTTTCACGAATGTATGGTCTGACAATTCTTATCCTTCCGTTCGTGTCTAGATGATTGCATTAGAGATTTCAAGGTCTAGTAAGCCCTCATACGCCGAGGACGATGTCACTTTTATACCTTTATGTCATTTCTATTTTTCAGACTTTGTATGTGATGTATTAGTTACGTCCCAATTACTTTTCTTATGATGTATTAGAGAGATTATTGAGACAAATGTTAGACTTCAGCTTTGATTCAACAACTCTTTTGAAATATGAAATGCTATCATTTGAACTCTTTAAATTTTATTATTTTGTATGATGTTTGCTACGTGGATTGTGTAAGTCCTCTGGGGTCTTATATGTCATCTCATATCTAAGGTGTACTTTCGACTGTGACAAATTTGGTTTTCAGAGCAAAAGGTTTAGAAAGGTTCTAGGATGTCTCATAAGCCATGCCGAATAGATTCTTATTCATAATTGTGAAGCACTCCACATTTATGAATGAGAGGCTATAAGATCTTTGGAAACTCCACTTCTTCCTTTACTTTAAAGTCATGCCATAGAGTTTATCTCTCCAAAGTTCCTCCCTTCATAATCCCTATTTATGCTTTTCAGAATATGCCTCCACGAAGGAATCTTATGAGAAGGAATGTTCATGAAAATGTGGAGCCCAAAATTCCCCAAGTATCGGTCGACCCTTTTGTCGAGCAAGTGACTAACGATGAGTTTTGAGCCGTATTTCATGCATTGGCCCAAGTTATGATCGCTCAAGAAAGCATAAAGGTTGTGGATCCCGTGAACCCAAGGATGGGTACAGTGACAACAAAGGTGAGGGACTTTACTAGAATGAATCCTCAAGAATTTCATGGGTCTTAAGTTGAGGAAGATCCTCAAGAGTTAATTTATGAGGTTTATAAGATAGTGGGAATCATGGGTATCACTTCAGTTGAAAAGGCGGAATTGGCCACTTATAAAGTTAAGGGAGCAATTTGGTTTAACCAATGGAAGGAAGAGAGGGTAATAGATGCGGGTCCTATTGGTTGGGAGATATTTAAGGTTGCTTTCCCCTTGAGATAAGGGAGGTAAAGGTGCTTGAGTTCATTAATCTTCATCAAGGGAATATAAATGCGAAGAAGTATGCTTTGAAATTCATCCAATTGTCCAAATACTCTTCAACTACTATGGTTGTCGATTTAAGGGCAAGGATGAGTAAGTTTGTGTCGGGTGCTTCCGACTTGGTAGTCAAAGAATTCCTAACCACCATGCCTGTTAAAGAGATGGATGTATCCCGTTTGATGGTTCATGTGCAACAAATAGAAAAGAAGAAGCGTAAGGAGAAAACTAGGGATTATAAGAGGACAAGAAGGGAAAATGATAATTTCTTACATTCAAGGTGCAATAAAGGTAATCGGTCTCAAGGTAATTATTCTAGTAACCAAATGGTATCCAAGTGTTGGGAGTGTGGAAGAAGACATAGGGATGAGTCTCTAGCCAGTTCAAATACATGCTTTGGGTTTCGAAAGAGTGGTCAAAAGATGAGAGATTGCCCATTTATTACTTCTAAGGGAAGGGATGGTAGGGAAGATCAAACTCGACAAAATCACGAGGATTCCCTGGATCCAGTAATTGGTAAGTTATGATGTTTTAGCTTGTGGTTATGCATTGCTCGATGTTGGGTATTTCACTGGACATGGTAAGACTCCATGTGTGGTAAATGTGTTTGAAGTTGACCTTGAAATCTTGGTGGAACTTCCTTAAGTGTTTACTTGTATCAATGGTTCTGTGGTTGTTACGACTTAGGTGCTATGCTTGGATTGAGGGAGATGGATTCAAAAGACTAGTGATGTTTGCTCCCAAGGGAAAGATGGTGCTTGTTTCATGGTTTGTATGTGTGAGGTACTAATTAAATTGTTTGAAAGCTTCCTTGCTTTGGGATGGTATGTGAAAGGCTGGAGACGGTATGATGTCTTAGTAACCCTATCTCTTTCCTTCATCTTCGGGTCTAGTTTGAGGATTAGCCTCTCATGTTCACTCATTAGGATTCTTGCGTTCTTAGTCATTCTCATTTTTCCTCATGCATGCATGCTCATAAAGAATTATATTTTTGAGATTTTGATATAGCTCTATTGATTGCTTCATGGTGATGTGCATTTGTATTAGCTTCGCAAATAAGTTTATGAAAAGATGATTTAAAAGTATATTTTATCTTGAAGTTAATATTCTTCATTTATTATGTTCATTTTGATGAAATTGCATTCATGTTGGGTTGTTAGTTTCTCTCCTACTCTATTCATTCTAGCTTGAGTCCCATTCGAGGACCAATGTTCCATAGGGGAGATATTTTAAAACCTCTGAATTTAAAGAAATGAAAATTGCAGTTCTTAGGTCCCACCTACGGTTCATAGATGCATCTAGTAAGTGTAGATGGCATCCGTAGGTACAATGGAAATGAACAATAACTTTTGGGAAATTTTTTAGGACCTACGGTGGCCATGTACAGTCCGTAGATAGATCTACCAAATGTACATGGCCCCCATCGATGGATAGTCCAAATTCAAGTCTCTGAACCTTACCTATGGTTGACCAGGACGGTCTGTAGTAGAACCTACTGACCGTAGGTTTGAACCGTAGCTGAGGCTCCACATTTTTATTTTAAGGGCTTTTGGGTCTTTTCCTAATTATTTTAACCCAATACTATGTCATTTTACCCGCTAAATCTAAACCCTATAAATACCCTTAACCCTTAGAAATTTCCCCCAACTTATTTATTCTCTCAAATTCCAAAATTCTCTCCAATGTTTTCTCCTAAAAAAAATCTTCTCTCTAGATCAAGGAAGAAGAAGCTACGGTTCTTCAAGTTCAAGTTTCCTTTTTCATTATTACTTAGGGCTTCAATCAAGGTATGTAGGGAGTTCATAAATGGGTTCTAATCATCCATTGAGCACCCATATTTTCTTCAATTCTCCAATTCAATTATACACGATTTGATTACGTTTTTACTCAATTCCTTATTGGTTCTATTTGTATGGATTCAGTTTCTTTATTATAATCTTATTTTGGATGATTTGGACTTAATTACATGCTTTTCAACTAATTTCATGTGAACCCATGCATTGATCTATGAATTTTAACTATGAACCCTAACTTACATGAATTTATGAAGAATCTTGAATCTATGTATATTTCTTATGAAAGCAATGTTTATGACTCACGTAAGCATATAGATGAAGGTATTTATATGTTCTATGAAGCTTGGCCACATGACATAAATGACATATAGATTTTTCCTCAATGCTTTCCAGGCTATTTTCCTAAATTGGGTCTTGATTAGTATGGTATCCGGATATGCCATCAATGCTTATTTATCACGCTTTCAAAACTATTTTCATTAGTAGTAGGAAACTTCTAGCATGAAGTTAATGACTATGAGTCTCAAAAAGCTATTATGAAAAGATCATAGATGGTGAACGGTTTTCTCACGCGTGGTCTAAGGAGCTATCCTATGATGTTTATAGATTGGATTAGTATCTTAATTGTACTTTTCGATGGGGGATAAAAATGAATAAGATTAATGACTATTCAATGGGATTTATGCTTAGCACTGAGAGCGTATTGAGATGGATGCTCTCCCGTAGCTTGAGGTCGGGATTCTAGTAGCAATCTTGTTATCCCATAACTATATGCCACCATAGAATAATTTGTCTTAGATATACATTAACTAGTGGATCCACTTTAGCTCAAATTTATGGTTCTTAACTTGGCAAGTGAGGACACCCCTTTTTGTTGTGGGGTAGACACTAGTTTCCATGTTATAGCTCGCATGGTCTATATCTTGGTTTATGATAAACTTCCCACCAAATAAACTAAGTTAATAACTCATGTTTGAAGAATCTTCCTTTTGTGATTTAAATATGCAATGACTATGTTCATGATTTATGAATCTTCTTAAATAATTTTACTTTGTTTTAACTTGGTCATGCATTTCATGTTTTTCGATTATGTCCTGTTATGATCACGTCTCATGTTTTATTACATTCCCCTCATACTTAGTATATTTCATGTACTAATGCATACTTGTGCCTACATTGTTTTACTAATGCAGAGCCTGACAATTCTTATCCTTCCGTTAGTGGCTAGTTGATTGCATTAGAGATTTGAAGACTTGGTGAGTCCTCATACTTCGAGGATGATGTCATTTTATAGCTTTATGTCATTTTCATTTTTCAGATTTTGTATGTGATGTATGGGTTACGTCCCAATTACTTTCATTATGATGTATTAGATGGCTTATTGAGACAAATGTTAGACTTCTTTTTTTATTCAAAAGCTCTTTTGAAATATGAAATGCTATCTTTTGAACTCTTTAAGTTCTATTATCTTGTATGATGTATGCTAAGTGGCTTGTGTAAGGTCTCTTTAGGTTTTGTATGCCATGTCACGTCTACGGTGTACTTTGGGTCATGAAAATAAATCATGCATACATTCATACAAGCATCATTCATTAATTCATAGTTTTCTTCAAATTCATGCAATCTGGGTTCATAGTCAAAAAATATCATTAGTGCATGGGTTCATATAGAATTGATTGGAAAGCTAAGTAATTGAATTTAAATAATCATGTCATATCATATCATATATCATATATATACATAAAAGAGAACCCTAGGTCCGCCTACGTGGCACCACCACAAACAAGAATTCCCTTCTAATTTATTTATTTACAAAACTAACCTTCCCCTTTCATGAAAAGTAGTGACTTTTATGAAAAGTTGTAACTTATATGAGAAGTAGTTACTTTTATAAAGAGTTGCAACTTTTATGAAAAAATATGACTTTTATGAAACGTTGTGACCTTTCCAAAGAGTTGTAACTTTTCCAATGAGTTGTGACCCTTTCGACAAGGCATAATAAGAATTTGTTCACACTATCATTTGTTGTCTATAAATAGAGGGATTTTCTGTCACTATTATTTGTAGGGTTTTTTTTCCGCTATAGGGTAGTCAAATTCAATTTCATTAATTAAGCTTCTTATGAACTTTGTTTCATTCTTCAAAGTTTTCTTCCTCCAATTTCATGGAGTTTAATCTTTACAATAAGTCATAGTGATTCATGTAACAATGGCAATTCCTTTTTTCTATCTTGGAGACTTTCTTTTACCTTTGTTAAAAAAATTCAGAAAGGATGATTGAAAATTGATCTTCTCTTTTGTCCCTTTCTACATGTTTCTTCATATAAACAATGAAAATTGATTTTAATTGCAATGCGACATTACTACTCTTGAACCTCTCCGCCCACAACTCATAACACTTTTGAAATGATTGAATTCATTACATTTGGTTCTTTAGTAAACAAATCTTTTATTTCTACCACTATTATTTGTAGGTTTGTTTGCAATAAGACAGTCAAATCCATATACATTTATTAATTGAACTTCTTATGAAGTGTGTTCCATTTCTTAAAGGTTTCTTCCTCTTATTTTATGAAGCTTAATCTTTTACCATAAGTCATAGTGATTCATGTATCCCTTGAAATTTCTTTTTGCTATTTTTGTAACTTTTTTTTTTTGAACTCTGTTAAAAAATTTCAGTGAGGATGATTGAAAATTTATCTTCTCTTTTATCCCTTTTTACAGGTTTCTTCATATACTTTTTGAGAAAATTACTTGTGGATTGTGTTATATTTGATTGCATACAACAATAAATATGTTATTACTAATATGGAACTAATGATGATGTTTGTTAAAAGAACCAAACAGATTGCTCTCTTGCTTGCCACAGTTAGTATATTATTTTGATTGTTTTTTCTTAGGTACAAACATTTTGTATGGATTGAGGTATACATATTATCGTCTCTATTGAAGAAAATTATTGAATTTTTTCCAGCAGATAATGAAGAAAATCACAGATACAAAGGCTCGAAAAAAAGCTCATAAAAACATGGTTTATTATCAGATCCTTACAAGACTCTCCAAGTAGAAAAAATTTCCCTATTTCTTCACTTCTCAATCCTGGCAATAGTAATGACTATTCTGAGAAAATGAGGAAAAGCATTTATGATACTCATAATTTTATGGTCATTTTTAACATATACATAATACAACATACAATAATGAAAAAGAGATTGATGGAGGTTCATAAGAAAGGAGTCGAAGGTCCTTCATTTGAATTTAGTTAATTATGTTCTTGTATGGACGTGATGTTCCACTTTACTTGGGAGCGTTGTTGTTCAAGGATTTTTGGTCTCTTCTTTAATGTCTGATGGTGTCCTTTATAACTTCATGAAATTTATAAAATTTCATTACTTCTGACCAACTATTTCCATGGAGATTTTCTTAGACTTCTTTCTTATACTAAAAATCTCTCTATGACTCATAATTTTTGTATAAAAAAAATGAAAATTATTAAAAATATTGTACTTTAAGATTTCAGAAGAATGCTTTGCCTTAAGATAAAATGTTCTTGACATGTAGTGTAGTATTGAAAATACGAATATTACCGAATGACCATATGTAAGTTTAGTAAAATAGTTCAATAACCAAAATTCCCTTTTAATTTATTTATTTCCAAAACTAGTCTTCCCCTTCCATGAAAAATTGTGACTTTTATGAAAAGTTGTGACTTCTATAAAAAGTTGTGACTTTTATGAAAAGTTGTGACTTTTATGAAGAGTTGCAACTTTTATGAAAGGTTGTGATGTTTATGAAAGGTTGTGATGAAGGATTGTGACTTTTCCAAGGAGTAGTGACCTTTCCAATAAGACACAATAAGCATTTGTTCACACTACCCTTTGTTGTATATAAATAGAGGAATTTCCTCTCATTTTAAAGCAACGAATATTCTGAACTTCTTCTTCTTCTGCACAATTAAATATTCATGTACTTTGCTCTTATTGAGTGGCTTACTGACACCATTGTTTTTGTATCAATACGTTGGTGGATAAAATCATTCCATCCTGAGAGGATCTAATTCTTTAAACCTCGGGTATTAGAGGAGAATAATTTTCGTAAGGGGACATTGTGCATTCAGTGGACTTGGCTTTTTCCTTCTATTTCATTCTCTTTTTACATATCCTGATATTTTTTTACAGTCATTAATTTATGCTTATGATATTAATTGTTGTTTTTGAGTACATGTTTTAAACTATGTTGTATTATTGTACTCAGTTCCAAGAATTCATGTTTAGATATTCTATATAAAATTTTATAACTTAAAAGTGCTATATATAGGCTTACATATTATCTATTTTTACATAGATATGGAGTTTTTCACTTATCAATTGAAGAAATTCATTATTCAAGTTCAAAAGTTATAATTGCGTTCATGTTCAAGCATAATTTCTTTTTTGAATTTTTTAACAATTTTTTGAATTTTTTCCTGAGACATATATTACAATTGTATAATCTATGCAACTTAAATGTGTTCTTTTTCTTATGAAATACCTTTGTGTATATATATTCTTATTTTATTCTTTATTTTCCTTTTAATGTTGACCAATTATTTATTATTTCCTCAATAATTCATTCATTAGAGATTCTTGAGTTATGTGATAATGACAAATAATCAAATTAATGTTGGAATATTGCTAATATTTATTTAAGAACCTATTTTCTATTATTTTTAATGTATGGATATTAGTAAAGGATTATTTGCAAGTTCAATGCAATTATTATTTATGACCGCGCAAAGCGTGGGAAAATTACCTAGTATATATATATATATAAGAGAACCCTAGGCTCTCCTACATGGCGCCACCACAAACCAGAATTCCCTTTTAATTTATTTATTTCCAAAACTTGTCTTCCCCTTCCATGAAAAGTTGTGACTTTTATGAATAGTTGTGACTTTTATGAAAAGTTGTGAATTTTGATGAAATGTTCTAACTTGAAAAGTTGTGACTTTTATGAAGAGTTACGACTTTTATGAAAAATTGCGACTTTTATGAAAGTTTGTGACCTTTCCGAAGGGTTGTAACTTTTTCAAAGAGTTCTGACTTTTCCAAAGAATTGTGATCTTTTCTATAAGGCACAATAATCTTTTGTTCACACTACCCTTTGTTGTCTATAAATATAGGGATTTCCTGCCACTATTATTAGTAGTTTTTTTCGGCTATAGGGTAGTCGAATTTAAATGCATTAATTAAGTTTCTTATGAAGTTTATTTCATTCCTCAAAGTTTTATTACACCTATTTCTTGAAACTTAAACTTTACTATAAGTCATATTGATTCATGTAACTATAACAATTTCTTTTTGCTATTTTGGTGACTTATTTTTTAACTTTGTTAAAAATTTCAGCAAGGATGATTGAAAATTGATCTTCTCTTTTTCCCTTTTGTATAGGTTTCTTCATATAAACAAAGAAAGTGATTTTAATATCAATGCGACATTACTACTCTTGCACCTCTGAGTCCACAACTCATAACGTTGCTGAAATGGTTGAATTCATTACATTTGGTTCTTTAGTAAACAAAAATTTTATTTCTGCCACTATTATTTGTAGATTTTTTTCGCTATAGGGGAGTCGAATTCAAATACGTTAATTAAGCTTCTTATGAAGCGTGTTTCATTCCTCAAAGTTTTCTTCCTCCTATTTCATGAAGCTTAATCTTTTACTATAAGTCATAGTGATTCATGTGTCTATTGCAATTTCTTTTTGTTATTTTGGTGACTTTTTTTGAACTCTTTCAATTAAATTTGTGAACTGTAAACTTGGATACAACCCGACCGACTATCTTTTTGAAAAATATGTTAAGCAACATGGCTTTTTCTTCTTGATTATTAGGAAAGTAAGGTCATCTTTATTATTATTTGTGGATATTTGTGAGTTCAAATTCTCACAAAATTATGTTGTGAGATTTTAATATGTTATGTGTCAAAATTTTGGTTTAGAATATGCTGTTGTGAATAGTTCCATTCAGATGACACCTACTTCTTGGTTGATAATTGCATCAATTATTTGTAACTACATACTATAGCCATAACAATAACTATGGTTCAATTCCAAATAAGTTTGGACTGTAATATGATACCTAAGTAATAGTAATGACTATTTTGAGACAATGAGGAAAAACATTTATGATACTAACAATTTTAGGGTCATTTTTAACATTTACTTGGGAGTGTTGTTGTTCGAGCCTCTTTGGTCTCTTCTTTAATGTCTGATGTTGTTCTTTATAACTTCTTGGAATTTAGAAAATTTAATTACTTCTGACACACTATTTCCATGGATATTTGCTTACACTTCTTTTTTATACTTAAAATATCTCTATGAATCATAATTTTTGTATAACAAAAACGAAAATTGAAAAAATATAGTCTTTAAGATTTCAGAGGATCACTTTGCCTTAAGATAAAATGTTCTTAACAATGTAGTGTATGTATCAAAAATACAAATATTACCAAATGATCATATGTAATCTTAATAAAATAGTTCAATCCCGTGCGAAGCACGGGATAATTTACCTAGTCATAATATAATCAAGATCAAACAATTTAAATCCATACATATAGAACCCACGGGGAATTGAATAAAAACATAACCAATTTAGGGAAATTGAATTGGGGAATTGGAGAATCATTGGGGACTCAATGGGTGAATGGAACCCATTGATGAACTCCTTGCATACCTCAATTTCAAAGCCCACAAGCAATTGATGAAGAAACATTGAAGACTTGAAAACCCCTAGAAATTCATTAAGAGCATTGGATAGAAAACCTTGGAGAGGAACTTTTGAATTTTTTTGGAGAATGGGTAGATTTAGGGGTAAAATTAGTTATAGGGGATTATTTATAGGCAAGACGACATCGTATAAAATTTTAGTGCATAGGGAATGTCTCAAATAAACTTTTAAAATAACTATCGGCTGACCCTATGATTGCAACCTATGGACCATAGAAATTCATACGGACCATACTATCAATTGTAAATTAAACAACTGGGGCCTACGTCTTGGGAAAATCCTACGACCCATTTCTACGGACCATAAATTTCTAAGGTCCATGGAACCCATCCTTAGAACTCAATTTTCAACTCAAAATTTTACTTAGTCTGGGACCCTTCCATGGAACCTTCCTGCAATCCGTAGTCCATTCACCATACCATATTGGTCAATCATAGAATCAGTTACTAGACTTGATTTCCAAATCACTTTCCCACTTCCTATGAGACTGATCTCTGAACCGTAGAACTTCCTATGAACCAGTAGTCCTCTTTGACCTTCCTTATATTTCTAAATTTTGAGAGTTAGACATTATTATTCTAGTTTTACTTTGTGACTTTGGAGATTAAGTTGCAACTCTAGCAATTATCTATTTTCTAAGTTCGTTTTGAAGATTTTGACTTTGCAATTCAAGTTGAATTTCTAGATTTATTATTCTCTTTACGTAAGTTCATGATTTCTTCATCTAAAACTATGAATTGTGTTCTTGTTAATATGGGTAACTAAATCCACAACTAGGGTTGTGGGAACCATGAGCGATTAACAAAGTATGAATAGTAAATAAGCAATTTTTGAATAGTGTTTTGCATGTATTGACAATTCTTTCGTTTAGAAGTCTTTCTAACGGTGGCCATCGTTAGAACTTGCCTCGTTACTACTTTCCGGACCAAGGAGGTAATTAACGGGAAAAGAATTATCAACATAGATTTAGTGTGATACTATTTAATAGGCTAGTGTCGATTGGTGCGAAGTAATAACTAAGCCAAACATCGATTATGATGTCTAATATGAGGTAAAGGTAAGGGTTAGTAAATTATACACACATAGCCGGACCAAGGTACGGGGTGAAATTCTCTAAATGCCGGACCAAAGATTTAGAGATACCTAACTTATCACTTTGCATGTAGTACATTAGGAAAGGAATGTTGTTACTAGGATTATTGCGTTATGAGCTTGTGAGCTTGTGAGGAACACGTATACCCTAGTTATTTCTCTCATCTTGGTAACAACCAAAAATTGATTTTTGATTACTGATTACTTATTAAAGTTTTACTATTTGTTTCATACAAACAAACACCCCTTTAATTATCTGTTTCTGGAAGTAATTTGACTAATCGAATATAATTGTTGGTTAAAGTAAAGTCTAAACCATTTTCCTCGTGGGATCGACCCCAACCTACAAGTTGGGTTCTTTACTTGATAACGATCGCTTATACTTCTGTAGGGAGGTGTAATTTGAGTGTATCAAATTTTGGCGCCGCTGCCGGGGAATTTGGTTTTTAGATTTATTTTAACTACATTATTGAACGTTAGTCAAATATTTCCTAATTTTACTTTTTCTCTTTGTTTTTGTCTCTTTCAGGTTCTAATTATAGTGTATGTCAAGTACACAGAGTCAGGGTGAACCATTTACTCCTTACGATCCAGAGTTGAACTACACTTTACGAAGAATGAACAATCCAAGAGATCCAATTAATCCTATCGGAGGAAATCTTGATGATGCAGTTGAGTTACAACAACAGAGGGTAGTTGATGGGGATAACCAGGGTCCAGCTGAAAATCAATTGGGGGATGCATTGAGGGCGCAAGATTCACTAGGCTCACGACAATATGACAACTATCGGGGCAACATAAACATAGAAGACTCTGATGGACCTATTGTCTTACCCTCTCTACCTCCACGGCACACATTTGTGGTGACCAATAGTTTAATGCAAATGCTTATAGCAAGAGGCTTATTCTCAGGATCGCCATCGGAGGATCCACATGCTCACTTAGCAAAGCTAAGGGTGGTTTGCAAAAGTTGTGTAGGTAGACCAGACTTGGATCTGAATGCCATTGGATTACGAGTGTTCCCTCTATCACTAGCAGGCAACGCTGCAGTATGGTTCACTGAGCTTCCTTATAACTCAATATTTACATGGGACCAACTGGCGGATGTATTTCGAGCGAAGTACTATCCAATGTCCAAGAAGCTCAATCACAAAGATAGGATCAACAATTTTGTAGCATTACCTGGGGAGTCTGTTAGCAGCTCTTGGGACAGATTCACTGTATTCGTAAGAAGTGTTCCAAATTACCGTATTGATGATGAGTCGCTAAAGGAATATTTCTATCGAGGACAGGATAATAACAATAAAGCAGTTCTTGACACTATTGTTGGAGGTTCATATGGTGATTGTACCTATGCACAGATTTCTGAAAAATTGGAGAGGATCTCTCGCAACAATAAAGCATGGAGCATTAGGAGATCAGATACTGGGAGAAACACATTTGTTGTTTATAATGCAACCGTCAACTCTGTAGATGATATTCGTGAGGAGATGGCTTAGATGAGAACAGAGTTGGGGTTGGTACTGAAGCATGTGAGCGGAGGAGCAGAAAAGGTAAATGTTGTAAACTACTTAACTAGAACTCTACCACCAGTTGAGGAGTGTTACTATGAAGAGGACACTTATGCGATGAATGATCAGACGGGGGGTTTTCGATTAAATGCCCAAGGATCCAACATAGAAAATTGGCGTCAAGGTCAAGGGAACCAAGGTCGGAACTATGGAAATTACAACCGAGAGGGTCAGTATGTCCGGGATGGGAACTTCAATCGCGACAACAACTACAATAGGAACAACTATGGCAACAGAAATGATTGGGTTGGACCCTATGTTCCCCCTCAAAATCCGGAATCTGGTGCTAGGGAAGCTGGAGGTAATATGGCGCGTATTGAAGATATGATACAGAAGATGATGAGAAGGTTTGATGCAATTGATGAGAATGTGAAGGAGATGAGAAACGACTTATCTGGTATTGGTCAAAAGGTTGATGCCCATGCAGTGTCAATAAAACATCTAGAGCAGCAAATGACTCAGTTGTCTACTATAGTGAACCCGCATTAACCTGACACTCTTCCTAGCAACACCATCCAGAATCCAAAGAATAATGGTCTTTGTATGGCAATTACTACTCGAGGGGGTAAGAAAACCATAGATCCACCTATGCCGTCTGTGGTAGATATTGAGATTAGAAAAGAAGATGATGTGGTAAATATCGCAGGTTTATCACTATGTTGAAGCAACTTTCTATCAATGTCCCTTTGATAGAAGCCTTGGAGCAAATGCCTGGGTATGCAAAGTTTATGAAAGATATGGTGACAAAAAAAAGGTCTGTGAGTTTTGAAGATGACGATAGATTGCAGCATTGTAGTGCTATTGCTACAAGATCTTTGGTGCAAAAGAAGGAAGACCCTGGTGCTCTCACGATCCCATGTACTATAGGGCTGTTACACTTTGCTAAAGCATTGTGTGATCTTGGTGCTAGCATCAACCTCATGCCTTTGTCTATTTACAAGAAGTTGGGTCTGGGGGACCCAAAGCCCACTGCAATGCGGTTACTAATGGTTGATCGGACTGTGAAGAGGCCTATAGGTGTGCTCCATGATGTGCTAGTGAAAGTAGAGTCTTTCATCTTTTCGGCGGATTTTGTGATTCTTGACTGTGAGGTTGATTTTGAGGTCCCCATCATCCTTGGGAGACCATTTCTTGCCACAGGGCATGCATTGGTTGATATGGAAAAGGGACAGATGAAGTTCAGACTGAACAATGAAGAAGCAACTTTCAATATCTGTAGGTCCATGAAGCAGAATGGTGAGCTCCAAACAGCATCTGCTATAACGTACAGAGTGGAGAGTGGGTCAGAAGTGCAGATTAAAGAGCGACTAGGTATTGAGGCACTAGCAGCAGTCATGATGAATTTCGATAGTGATGGTATTGAAAAGTATGATGAGTTGGTAGCCGCACTTGATAAGTATGAATACCGGTCCAAACTAAAGAAGTATGAGCTAGACATGAAGAATCGCGAGTCCCCACCCACAAGACCATCTATTATGGAGGCACCGAAATTGGAGCTTAAGGCTCTACCACCGCACTTGAGGTATGTATACTTAGGCAAAGAGAATACTTTGCCAGTCATCATTGCAGCAAATTTGAATTCAAGGCAAGAAGAGTGCTTGGTGACTGTATTAAAGAGGTTCAAGCGAGCTATTGGGTGGACTATTGCAGATATTATTGGGATTCCCCCCGGTATTTGCTCTCACAAAATCTAACTCATGCCAGATCATAAGCCCAGTATTGAGCACCAGAGAATATTAAATCCACCTATGCAAGAGGTAGTTAAAAAGGAAATCATAAAGTGGCTGGATGCAGGAGTCATCTATCCCATTGCAGATAGTAGTTGGGTTCTTTACTTGATAACGATCACTTATACTTCTGTAGGGAGGTGTTGTGCAGTGTGTGCCTAAAAAGGGAGGTATGACTGTGGTTCCAAATGAAAAAAATGGGCTTGTTCCAGTGAGGCTCGTTACTGGATGGAGAGTTTGTATGGATTACCGAAAGTTGAATGCATGGACTGAAAATGATCACTTTCCCATGCCATTCATGGACCAGATGCTGGATAGACTTGCAGGAAAGGGTTGGTATTGTTTTCTTGATGGGTATTCGGGCAACAATCAAATTTCTATAGCTCCAGAAGACCAAGAGAAGACCACGTTCACTTGCCCATATGGGACTTTTGCTTTCAAACGGATGCCATTCGGGTTGTGCAATGCTCCAATAACCTTCCAGCGGTGTATGATGTCGATATTTTCAGATATAGTGGAGGATACTATTGAAGTGTTCATGGATGAATTTTCAGTTGTAGGTAATTCTTTTGATCATTGTCTAGATCATCTGGTCGAAGTGCTTAAAAGATGTAAAGACTGCAACTTGGTGCTGAATTGGGAAAAGTGTCATTTCATGGTGAAAGAAGGTATAGTGTTGGATCATCGAATTTCAGAGAAAGGTATTGAGGTTGATAGATCTAAAGTTGAGGTAATAGAAAAGCTTCCACCACCCATCTCTGTTAAAGGTGTTAGAAGCTTTCTTGGGCATGCAGGTTTTTATAGGAGATTCATTAAAGATTTCTCCAAAATTGCACATCCGTTGTGCAAACTGCTCGAGAAGGAGTGTAAGTTCTATTTTGATGATGATTGTCTTAGAGCATTTGCAAAGTTAAAGAAGAAGTTGGTTATAGCACCAATCATTATTTCACCAGATTGGGGACAACCGTTTGAGGTAATGTGCAATGCGAGTGGATTGACGCTTGGTGTAGTATTAGGACAAAGGCGAGAGAAAATTCTTCATCCTATTTACTATGCTAGCAAAGCTCTTAATGTAGCCTAGAAGAACTATACGGTAACAAGAACTTCTTGCGGTGGTTTTTGCATTCGAGAAATTTCGATCCTACTTTCTTGGTACTAAGGTCATAGTGCATACTGACCATTCTGAATTGAGGTATTTGATGGCTAAAAAGGGTGCAAAACCAAGATTGATTAGATAGGTATTGCTGCTGCAAGAATTTGATTTTGTAGTAAAAGATAGAAAGGGGACCGAAAATCAAGTCACCAATCACTTATCCAGATTAGAGGAAGAGGCTATGCTAAAGCTTGGAGATAGGGCTGAAATTAATGATGCTTTTCCAGATGAACGGGTATTGGCTGCTTCTCCTGATTTGATTCCTTGGTTCGCCGACTTTGCTAATTATTTGGCAAGCGATATTGTGCCCCCCGATTTGTCTTTTCACCAAAGAAAAAAGTTTATGCATGATGTGAAGAGATTCTTTTGGGATGAACCTTACTTATATCGTAGTTGTGCTGATGGGATTATTCGTCGATGTGTGCCCGAGGTTGAGATGTTGAGTGTACTTAAAGCATGCCATTCATCACTTGTTGGTGGGCATCATAGTGGCATTCGGACTGCACATAAGATTCTGCAATGTGGGTACTACTGGCCTACCATTCACCAAGATGCTCATGACTTTGCCAAGTCTTGTGATCGTTGCCAAAGAGAAGGAGGGATTTCAAAGAGGCAAGAGCTCCCAATGAATCCTATATTGGTGATAGAGTTGTTTGATGTATGGGACATTGATTTTATGGGTCCATTTGTGAGTTCATATGGGATGAAGTATATTCTTGTTGCGGTTGATTATGTATCGAAGTGGGTGGAAGCAGTTGCACTCTCCAACAATGAAGCTAAAAGTGTCACCGCATTCTTGAAAAAGAATATCTTCTCCAGATTTGGTACACCGAGGGCCATTATTAGCGATGGAGGTTCTCACTTTTGTAATAAGGTATTCAAGGTACTACTTGAGAAATATGGTGTCCGTCACAATGTAGCCACTCCTTACCATCCATAGACTAGCGGTCAAGTTGAAGTATCCAACAGAGAGATCAAACAGATAGTGGCAAAGATTGTAAATGCTAATAGAACGGATTGGTCAAGGAAGCTTGATGATGCTCTATGGGCATATCGCACTGCATACAAGACCCCTATAGGTATGTCTCCTTACCAACTTGTAAATGGGAAGTCTTGTCATTTACCAGTAGAGCTAGAGCATAAGGCTATGTGGGCAATGAAGAAGTTAAATTTGGATTGGGGCGCCGCATCTAACCAAAGGATGAATGACTTGAATATTCTTGATGAGTTTCGCCTAAAAGCTTATGAAAGTTCAGCCTTGTACAAAGAGAAGATGAAGAGGTATCATGACCAAAGAATTGAAAAGCGAGAATTTGTAGTTGGTGATTTTGTGCTGCTATTTAACTCTAGGTTGCACCTGTTTCCAGGCAAACTCAAGTCCAAGTGGACCGGGCCATTTTTGCTCACAAAAGTGCTCTCGCATAGAGCGGTTGAGCTTGAAAATAGGGATGAAACAAGGTTCGTGGTAAACTGGCAAAGGATCAAGATCTATCTGGGAAATACTGAAACTATGCAAGAAGTGATTGAGGCCTACAATCTTTATGAAGTCTGAGTAATCGAGACACCTGCGTCGTGCCGCGATGTTAAATCAAGCGTTGCTTGGGAGGCAACCCAAGATGTACAATCTAGCCAACGATAGGGTTCTATTTTCCATTTAGTAGTTTAGCTTTCTCTGATTACTTTCATCTTTGTATCAATGTAGGTAGGTGCTTTAGTGTTTTAGTTCTTAGTGTTGGCTCGAATTAGTATAGGGTCCGTGTCTAAAAAGTGTCCAGAAAATGTAAAAAAATAATAGCCTATTGGTTGCTACATGTGCAGGAACACCACGTAATAAATCTGCAGAAAATGGTCTGGTGCAGAGGGCTACGAATCCCATCGACGGTTCGTCAATTAATCTACGGACCATCAATGGTGTCCGTAGATCCCAGGTAAGTCCTTAAATTTTTCTAAGTGTAGTAGTGATCTACGGACCGTAGATCGACTCATGGACCGTAGACGGGGTCTCGTGAGTCCAAACCCTAAGGCTGTCTGACCCGACCCAGACCCCCTACTTAAATACCCTCAAGATTTAAACCATTTCCCTTCCCTCCATTACTCCCAAAACCGTTTCCCCCATCCTTTAAACTCCCTATATCACTCTATAACTACCACATAATACACTCCCTTCCATAAATCCCCAAAATCCCTTCCATTTCAATTACTCCCCATTCCATATTCCACCAAATAGGGTTCGGTGTTCGGTTAGTAGCGAAGAGGTGATTCGTTGGTTTTTCTAAGTAGTGTCATCACACAATCGCCCCACTCCTCGTTGCTTGTAAGGTAATGGACTTTCCCCTCACTTTGAATTTTGATTTATAGCTTGAATATAGAAAGTCGGGAGTTGGGTCTTGACCTTGGGTTATTATTAGATGTAATTGCACGATAAATTTAAAAATTACAATGCCCTTGGAATGATAGATAGTGATTGTGTAGCTTTATTGTATGTGATTGTAAGCCTATATGTAAGTTTTGACTTAGGGTTCCAAAACTTGTATAAATTGTATGGTAAAATAACCGGTCGGAATCTTAAGAATGAAGAACTAGCATAATTGAATGTTGAAATGCATGATGAGGCTTTGTTAATGTTGAAAATAGGGCCAAATATGATTGATTAGTAAAATAAGGCTAAAACTTGGCACAGATGGCATCCACGATACCCCGTCTACGGAATGTAGATCCATCTACGGACCTTAGATGAGGTTCGTCACTGGATGCACACACAAAAAAATTACCAAGTGTGAAACCACGAACGTGGACTACGGTCCGTAGATCAATCTACGAACCGTTCTGCACATTTGTGGTTTCCATCTGCAACCTATATGGTTAGTCCCTTGATCCATGGCAGAGGTCCACGGACCATAAATCAGTCTACGAACCGTAGGTACTCTCCGTGGATGACTACTGTAGCCTGTATCTGAATTTTTTTTGGGACTTTGTTACTGTTCGTTTATAGTTTTTCCACTTTTTCTTAGTATAGTTTTGGTTAGTCTTGGGCACTAATATCGTTCCCGCAGGTACAATGGAACCCAAGAAGCTAGTCACCTACTCAAAAAGAGGCAAGTCCAAATCTGTTGCCCCTAGTGTTTGGTTAATTGATGAGGACACAAACACCGACACTGATCCAGCATATGTGCCTCTAAACACTAGGACTTCTCGCACCAGAGGCACCCCCGGAAGGTGCTTCCCGACGTAGTCATTGTCTCCCAGTCTGATGAGGAGCACACACTAATTGGGTCACCAACTGGGGCTGCTTCCAGTTCAGAGGGGTCTATGTCCGGGTCCGAGTCTGCCCATGCTTCAGGCTCAGAGTCTACCCACTCTTCACGATCCGAGTGTGCTCATGCTGCAGGGTCCAATGCCAAATCATCCACCGAGTCTGGAGAGAATGACCAAGCAGCCTCATCTGACGAGGCAACTAGCTCGGAGTCCATACCCGCACCTCGGAATGATACCCCACTCCTGTAGCCGATGAGCTAAATAGGTGGTGTGTAGAGGGCCAATGGCAAATTTACCAGGATGCTAAGATGGTCAACGACAAACAGAAAATGGCCCGACTAATTATAGAAGAGCGCAGAGTCCTCACGGGGAGCTTGCATATTGTTCCCGATATTCACCGGCTGTTCAACCTTCACAAGTATGACTGGATGGCTCGAGACCCAGGGACATATAGCGAGGAGATTATGCGGGAGTTCTATGCTTCCTATGCTACCACTCTCCGCGGTTCCATTTCCAAGTGGTCAAAGCCCTTAGCTCAGGCTCCACTCACTTCCACTTTGGTTCGAGGGTGTTCGGTGGACATATCACCTGCCACGATCAGACGCTTTCTCTATGGTCCTACTGCGGGTCACTCTTGGTCTATCAACACAGCTGAGCTTGACTACAGATGGGACATCGTGTGGAGTGGCGCTTTCCAGAGGAATGCAGAGCAGCGAGAGGCTGTTATACTATGGTTGGCCGTGTACATTGCTGCGAGATGGCGAGCGGGCAGAATGGGTCGCAGCTCCACGGTTGGGCATTCGGAAAGCCACATTAAATTTTGTGGTGAAGTTCTTCTGGCTGCTGGTGCGTAACAGAGTATCGCTGACAAAAGCTAACAATCAAGTCACATGGGACAGAGCGGTCATGGTTGCAGCATTGGTAGCAGGAGTTGAGATTGACTTTGCCCGCATGTTGTTGGCAGAGATTCACGAAAGAGCATTCAGGACCTCCACTACTTACCCCTTCCCCTGTCTAATTTTTCATTTGTGCAGGGACTCTGGAGTGCCGATCTGGCATTGTGACAAGTTGGTCCACCCTACAGGGGCATTGGACATCGGCCTTATTCGAGATGAGGCAAATGTAGCAGCACCTCGCAGATAGCCTCAGGTTGAGGTACCTCATTTGGGTGCCGATCTTGCAGACACAGTGGGGCAGGCACAGGGCGATGACCTCAGCATTCCCGATCACACCGACACTGTCCCGGGCTCCTCATCTCAGGCAGCTAGCATGGCTCCAGCTCTTCCCGGTCCACACTGCAGTTAGGAGCTATTGTTGTCCCATTGGCTAGAGTACAGAAGTTAGAAGCTCAGACGGCCACCCTGTTGCATCACATCCAGTCGTGGATGCAAAAGTCAATAGCTGATTCTGAGGCTAGAATGGATCCCCGGATGGAGGGGATGATGGACCGAAAGGTCCAGGCCGTTAATAAGCACCTTGATGCCTTTGAATTGAAAGTCCTCGAGCGATCCGCCTCGGCCATAGATCTATCTGCTTTGCAGGCTGACTTAGCCAGCCTCCGGACTGATGTTGATGCCATTCTTGCTACACCTTCAGTTGAGCCTCAGGTTGCCCCTACTGCACTGGCTGATGATACAGTACTAGATGCTCTATTCAGTGGAATCGCCGAGGAGGGACTTGCACCTGCACATGCCAAAGGCAAGCGGCACCGCTCTCATCGCACTGAGGAGGAGAAAGCCCTCAAGAGACATTGTAGGTAGGAAAAGGAGGCTAGAAGGGTGTCGATAGTAGACGAAGAGTTGCGCCAGCAGAGGGAGCATGAGAGAGTTGTAGGGGCGTCGAACTCTGCCCCAGTTGTAGCGGCCCAGCCCGTTTTGGGGGACGTGGTGAGCACCACTAATGGTGCAGAGAGATTAATATAGAGCACTACTGAGGGTGCTATGCTTGTTGATGTGGGCACTACTGAGGGTGCCCCCACTGTTATTCCAGCGGGTTTTGGGAAATCGAACCCCCCTGCTTGTTAATGATTCGCCAGCGCTTTGCGCCACAGGTTTGCTTTACCCAATCCATTTTCTTTTGATGTTTCTGTATGCATTGGGGACAACTGCATTTATTTATTTTAGGGGTGGGATAAATGAATTGTGAGTGATAGGGTGAAATCTGAATAACCCAACTCATGAATCCTCCCTTGGGGTTTTCTTGCCTGTGTTCTTTTTCCCCAAGGGACTGTTTATTTTTTGTTGAACCGGCATGTCTTTGGATCGTATGTGTAGAAGCATGATACAAAATGAAGCATGATGGCTTATGAAAAATGATACCCATCAGATTTTGGGATGTATGCTAGAAGTTGTAGGCTACGATTAGTTGATTGTGTTGGCTCTGAACATGACATAGTAATGATCAACTCGATGGCATGACTAGAGCTAAAACTTGAACTGGGTAATATGATAATCTGATAATGAAACTATGTGCTAAGAGTGGGTGAGAATCGTTGAGTGTTCAAACGGTTTTGTGCAAAACTAGAACTTGCCCGGTTAGTCCTGCGAAGACAATTCAATCTAGAGGTTAGGAAATGATCACAGGCCATTGTTCTGAAAATTCCGCAAATTTCCTTGAAGGATTCAACCAAATGAAATAACTGTTCCCTTTGATCTAACTTTGAGCCTAAAAAAAATAAAATAAACCATTTCTTTCTAAAAACCCCGAACTCACCTTCCCATAATCTACTATGTTGGCCCTGGTCCCTCCTTGGACATATGTACTTCGACTTAGGCCAAAAGCCTAAGTTGAGGGTGGCTAATGCAAAAAGTAACTTCAATCTTGGCCCTGACCCAACATCGGGTATTGTGCACCTCAACTAATGAAAAATCCATAAGTTGAGGGTGGCTATGAAAGAGGATACTGAAAGAAATTGGGTATGAAAAGAGTGATGAAAAAAAAGAAGAGAAAAGGTGAGGAAAGGATGTGACTTGTTGAAAGCTAAAAGAAAAACAAAATAAAAAGTAAATAAAGGGAAGCTACAAAGCCTAAAGTCACATCCATGGGTGAAGAAAAGAGAAAGAAGGTAAAGCGATAGTATGACAAAATTAGGGCAAAACGAGGTTAAAAGCCCAAGTGTAATGTCAAGGAGGGCAGAAAGTCACTAAGCAATACCCAAATGTACCATACCTGACCTTGAGCCTACGTTACAAGCTAATAAAGTCCTATAGTGATCCTAGAGTCTGGTTTGGAGAGTCTAAGCAGTGAAAATAAGGGCAAGCTTATGGCATAAAGCACTAACTGTATTTGAAATTACTTCTGAGTGTGAGTGTTGAATAAATCCTTGTACCATAAATGACATTCAATTTTTGTGAAAAAGGGATTTCGTTTGAAGTAAGGGCACTAGTTACATTGTCGGAAAGTTGGTGCCTGAGTGACAATGAGAAGGTGTCAATTGGTTGATCTGTGTCATGGTTTGATCTGCATGGATTAGCCTGTCGAGTCTAAGAGAACGAAGTTGCATCTGAAGAGGGGGGTAGAGAGCCATGTGATTGCTTGGGCCTGAAATGCTTGCTTCTATACAAGTGTCGTTTAGAGTCGTAATGCGTCGCTTAAGGACAAACAACGAATGTAAGTTGAGGGTGTTGATATACCATGAGTTTACGGTATTTCTAATATATTTCACTTACAAGTTGTGTGTGTCTAGGGCCTTTTTGTATTGGTTTTTATGTGTTTTATTGTATTTTTGCAGGAAAGATGTTCAGGCGTAGAAGTATGGAGACAACTGAGAAAATGCAGAAAAAGGGCATTCACGGAGCTGATCTATGGACCGTAGGTCCATTGACGGTCCGTAGGTGATGACCGTAAATCAGCAGGCAAGGTATGGATGACAAATCAGGGAAATCTGACCAAGTATGGAACCACGGTGGCTATTGACAGTCCGTAGATTGATCTATGGACCTTACTAATTGATCCGTAGAATGAGACTACGAGGGTTCCAGTACCTGATTTTTGAAGATTCTAAGTGCGGAGCTACGGAGGGGATTGACGGACCGTAGATCGATCTACGGTCCGTACTGCAAGTCCGTCGTTTGCTTCAGAAAAGCTGATTTTTAGGAGCTGAAATATTTTCTAAGTCCTGACTAACGGAAGGGACTTACGGACTGTAGATGCAGCGACGGTCCGTAAGTCAGTCTCGTGGAACGAAGACGCGTGCCTGAACAAACTTTCCTTAATTTGTTTCCCTTTTAATTTAGGATTTGTTTTCTATAAATAGGGCATGTAAACCTTGATTTTGAGGGTTAAACATTATTATTCTAGTTTTACTTTGTGACTTTGGAGATTAAGTTGCAACTCTAGCAATTATCGATTTTCTAAGTTCGTTTTGAAGATTTTAGCTTTGCAATTCAAGTTGAATTTCTAGATTTATTATTCTCTTTACGTAAGTTCATGATTTCTTCATCTAAAACTATGAATTGTGTTCTTGTTAATATGGGTAACTAAATCCACAACTAGGGTTGTGGGAACCATGAGCGATTAACAAAGTATGAATAGTAAATAAGCAATTTTTGAATAGTGTTTTGCATGCATTGATAATTCTTTCGTTTAGAAGTCTTTCTAACGGTGGCCAACGTTAGAACTTGCCTCGTTACTACTTGCCGGACCAAGGAGGTAATTAACGGGAGAAGAATTATCAACATAGATTTAGTGTGATACTATCTAATAGGCTAGTGTCGATTGGTGCAAAGTAATAACTAAGCCAAACATCGATTATGATGTCTAATATAAGGTAAAGGTAAGGGTTAGTAAATTATACACACGTAGCCGGACCAAGGTGCGGGGTGAAATTCTCTAGATGCCGGACCAAGGATTTAGAGATACCTAACTTATCACTTTGCATGTAGTACATTAGGAAAGGATTGATGTTACTAGGATTATTGCGTTATGAGCTTGTGAGGAACACGTATACCCTAGTTATTTCTCTCATCTTGGTAACAACCAAAAATTGAGATTTGATTACTGATTACTTATTAAATTTTTACTATTTGTTTCATACAAACAAACCCCCCTTTAATTATCTGTTTCTGGAAGTAATTTGACTAATCGAATATAATTATTGGTTAAAGTAAAGTCTAAACCATTTTCCTCGTGGGATCGACCCCAACCTACAAGTTGGGTTCTTTACTTGATAACGATCGCTTATACTTCTGTAGGGAGGTGTAATTTGAGCGTATCATTGTCCCTAATTTTGACCATTTTCAATGGAGGAATGAATCTCTCTAAGAATGAAGTGATAGAATCATACGACAACTTAGCCAATCATCTAGTAGGTTCCCCCCGTTAAGGGGATTGGGAATAATCGCAGCCGAATAGATTCTTGTGAGATATTATTGAAGATAAGCAACCCACAAATATCCATAAAGTTTCGAAGGTGTTCATGAGGATCCTTATGAGCTAAGCCCCCGAACATTCCTCTCATTTGGAGTAGTTGTAGCATTGTTTTGGTACATTGCTTTCCTTGTTGTATGAAGTAATCTGATAGCTCCATTCATCTCAACGATATTCATGTGCATGCCATTCAAGTCAACCAACTGATCATTTTACCCGTCGTGACTAGTGTCGTCACTACCATTATCACTCATGTTTATACCTACTAGTGTTTGTAAACGCACGTGTAGCCAATGTTAATTAGTATAATTTTTTAAATGATATAGATGATAGTAAAACATGTGAGTAATAAGTGGCTAAATTTAGGAAAGGGTTATTGTTTATAGCTATAAACAGTCAATTAGATTGATATAACATTTTTCTTATGTAGTTGTCATATATCTTATACTCAGTGCGGCACTTTCCTTATTTTTTTAATATTTCAATAAAATATAGTTTATAGGTAAACATAAGTAACGTTGATTATGTTTGTAAATGTTTCATATCTTAAAATTTGTGTCTTGTTTTTTAAGAAACTATAATCTCCTCCTTCTTATATCTACATACATATCAAGATGTTGTTTCCGAATAAAAAATTTATTTCATAATGTAGAAATATTGATTAAGTTATAATGTATCGTTGTCAATTTCACGTGGTACAGTTGAAAAACATCATATTTATTTGTAATAGATAATTGCATGTACAACTTTCTTTGTTTGATTCAAGATTACAAATCCTTCATGTGTAAATTTTATATGAGAATATTAACTAAATTGTTTAAGTATAATAGTATTACGAAATATAAGATAATCAATCCATATTCACAAACAAGCTAGAGCTTAATACAAATGGTTGAAATAATGATTTGGGAGCATCAAGGGTGCAACTGACTAAAGTGCTGCAACTTTCTAAAGGCAATGGCACAATCCTTGTTTATGATTATGCATATGATGTGTATATGTGATGACAGTCGAAAGCCCAATGTGAGATTACTGGACCCAAACACGTAAGTTCAGATCATGTTGTTTGGTCAACATTAAGATTTACTTTGTTTTCTAGTGAAAGCTTTTGTCATCATTTGGTCAAACCCTATAGCATGTAACAATATAGTATAGATGACAAAACTCATAATGTTTGTATATCAGTTTGTTAGTAGTTACTTTTCGGCTACAACAATTCATCTACTTCTTTTAATTTTTTTAATCCCATTACAATCATACCTCAATTACATGCTTCTTAGAGTCGGCATATGCATTCTCACTATTCATTTCACTCTATTTGGACACATTTCATTCTAGTATTTACTACTAATTTACGGATCTAAAACAATACAAGTTCTCTATATTTCCTAATGAGACACATCTTAACAGACTAAAATGATTCCTAGTGAATTGACCTAAAGTATGTTTACCTTTTTCATGACTAAGCATAATTCCAATGATATCACTCTCATATCTACTATGTACCTGATGATGCGATGGAGAAGGGAATAGTTCACAATTGCAAGATAAGATTTGAAGCAAAGAAAAATATATAAAAATTAGTAATTAGCAAACAGAAGGGCTAAGCAAATACAAGAGAAAACTATAAAAGGATTAGAAGTAAAAAATGATATTTAATTTACAATATATATATATATATATATATATATATATATATATATAGAAAATGAAAATAACTATTCATAATCCAAATCTGAAGAGTCACCATTCAATTAGTTAAATGAGTAGAAAACTGAAAATACTTAATTTAATACGAAAAACAAACTAAATGCTTTGAAAACATAAAATATTTAATTTAATACGGAAAACTAACTAAATAATGCTTTAAAAATAGAAAATAATATACGATTTAAATAGCTGAAGTTGTATGGTTGTTGGAAAATGGGATTGAGCCATTGAAGAGACATAACTCATAATTGATAAATAAAAAATAATTTTGGAGTTGGATTAATAATTAATAATTAAATAATATATATAATTTATAATATTTTTATATAATGTAGGGGTAAAATGGTAATCCAACTTTGCACTTTGGAGCTTCCCACTTTTAGTAATATATGATAAATAGGAAATACAACAATCAACAACAACTCAACAAGCTTACAAAGCAATTTCACTAATTGAATTCTTAGCTACCATTCCCCGGCAGCGACGCCATTTTTGATAAAACTCAAATTACCCGAAAAACAATTAGACGATTAAGCGTTCATTTTCAATAAAAATACCCAACAAAGAGTTGGGTCGAATCCCACAAGGAATAGTGTAAGGATAAGAATTCAATCAGGAAATTAAGAATACTAATCTATTCATTGTAGCACTTCAGAACAAAAGAGTGGATGATTCGACCAAATTTAATAAAAAGGTTTGAAGTATCAAGTATCAAAATTAAACTAAAATTAGAAATTCAAGCAAGAAAGAAATAATATATGGCTGCATGGATTGGTATGGATGTCACGTTGGGGTACACTACAACAAGTGTGATATTTAGCTACAAAATTATTAGCTACGATGCAAAATTTGTCACTAATTATTTATTTTTGGTGATAAAATTACATTTCGTGCTTAAATGCACGAGTCACATATTTTTAGTGATGAAATACAATATTTCGAAGTAAAAATTTTGTCCTCTAGCATTTTCCGCTAAAAAATAAGTTGGCGCATTTTATTGAGTAAATTAGCCACGAATATTACGTTATCAGTGACGTGATCTTGTTGTCACTAATAATTTACCATTTTATGATGGACTAATTTTTGTCTTCAAATTATTTAAGTTTTGGACACGAATATTAGGTTATCCATAAACTTCATTAGTCTATTTGCTTCTGTGAAAAATAATAATATATTTTTAGTTGTTATTCCACGTTAAAAAAAACAATAGATAATATCTACTTGCAAATTTATACTTCATAAAGGTGCAAAATATTTTGTGTATTTTTTTATTAATCTTTACCACTATTGTGAAAAACCGAAATTAAAAAATAATGAAAGAAATTAATCAACTTAAATTTCAAATATTGCTACTATTAGTATGAGTCTAGAAAGTAGGTAATTGATCGTCAACATGTTTGCTTTCTATATAGGGGCGATTTGATCATTTAAAAAAGCCGCCAAAAGTTTTGTACTTTTTCCATTTTAATTTGTTTGTCTTATTTTTCTTTTTCCATCTGTTATATATTTGAAAATTATATAAAAATACTATAATTTACATTAATTAGCTACTTAAAATATATTGACTTAAAAAATTTAATCGGTTCCACATAAATTGGGACAAAGAAAATATTATATATTATTTGAAACAACTAAAAAGTACTACACATTACAATAACAAAGAACTTCAAAGTTTAAAGATGCAAAAAAATTGGTTGACTTTCAAAATTATATCGTGACATATAAATTTTAAACTAATTTTTTCACTTCCATTAAATGAAGGGTATATGTGAGCTCATTTTGTAACAGTAGGGGTATATGTGAGTTGTTTCTATAACGGTGGGGATATATATGAGCCACTTTGATAACAAGGGGCATGTCAACTCCAAATGACAAAGTTGAGGGGTATGTCAGGACCTTTTCCCACGTATAAATTGAGTTAGAGGGAGAAACAAATCTTATTTGAAAATGGTATAAAAAGTATTATAAATCACAATAATTGACAATTTAAAATATTTAAAAGACATAATTTTTTATTTGAATCTAGAACTATCGTTGATAAATAAATTAGGACAGAATGAGTAATATATATTATTTGAAAATTATATAAAAAATACTATAAATCACAATAATTAATAACATAAAATATCTACAAATTATAAGGAAAAAATTGATGAACTCTTGAAATTTAATTTATGTCACATAAATTGAGATAAAATGAGTAATATATACGTGGGTTTGTATTAATCCAATGTCTAGTATTGTGATAAAACACTGTATTGGTTAAATTTTGCCCCTTCAAATTTTTCGTGAAAATTTTCCCACCATTTTAAAAGTTCAAAGGATTTCCCTCATCCTTAAAATTGATATAAGTTCATAAGGTTATCCGCCGCCTCTACACAAATCCTCATGAACCCCACCAATTCCTTATCGATGAAATTTGCAGTAACATCTAATTTCCCTTAAATGTGTTCTTAATTTATCAATGTTTGCTTCAATGAATTTAAACGAGGAATAAGAAGATATCAACAAACTTAAATTTCAAGCATATAGTGTTTCAGGTTTGTTCTGTAGTACTATTTATACATCTAAAATTAGATGTATTCAAATCTTAAACATTTTGATACCAATTTTTCATATTTGAAGAATTCCTTTTGGGATTTGTTACTCCCCAATATACACGCAAGTGTACGTGGCCGCGCAGGTAATATAGATTCTTAAAGAAATGAGTTATCTTTCCCAAGGAACATATGATCAACTTATATTCACTTAATTCTACAACTAAAAGTAAAAACTAACATTTTCAAGATTTGATGATTTATTGTTTATCTACTAATAATTATGCACTAATTGAAAGTAACTAATTGTGAACGACTTTGATATAATGTTTCTAGCAAGTTATAAGCAATTCCAAGGCTGCAACATATAAAGAATATCATGTATCATATTATTGGCTTAGAACTAATTTCAGTTGTCAAGTTACTGGTTTATAGGGTTGATGATATGATCTGGGTTATACGCCTCTCGTCGCCTACCCCAGTTAGCTATCTAACTACATAGTTGAGCGGGAATAAATAGACTAACTGACTAGCATTTATATTTCATCCTATTTCGTAACCAAGCAAGGTGTTCGTCTGGGCGTCACTCCTAGACACTAATCACCTCAATTTAATGGGTGGACCGAGCTCTCTATATTCTCTGGTCTATCTAATCTCTCCTCTCCCGATTTTAAGATTAGACAATAGATTTATCCTATGGTGGGCAAGCATAAAATACTAAAACAAGAATATAGAAGCAACTTGTATTGACAACCAAAAATTAATTCAACAACCTCAAATAATCAACAATCAATTCGTAGCTACAACCCCAGAACTAGGGCGTTTAGCTACTCATTGTTGGTGTCTTTTTAAAAATGGGGCAGCACAAAGAGATTGAAAATGTCTCTCAATGGATTGAAATGACTTTCAATAGCTTTCAATAATTTTATTAAGCATTGAGGGGCTTTAAATAGCCAACATAAAACACATAATCTACATAATTTAAAATTTAAACAACCTAAAATATCTCAACAACATAAACAAACTAACTAAAATTCAAAATTCAAATTTATTCAAACTAAATAACTTATTTTGCTAAAAGTTACTGCAGTAACTAAAAGCAAACTTCAACACTCCTCCCTTGCTTTAGTTACTGCAATTGAAAAAAAATGCTCCTCCTCAATTTTTGGTTTGGTAGTTGATGCTGAATTTTTTCATTGTTTTTGAACTTGCAAAATTTATTCTTTTTTCTCTTTCTTCTTTTGATTTTGTTCTTCAAAAACACATGCGATGGCAATGTCTTGTGCAAAGGTTGTAAGGGTTTTTCTTCCATCATAACTTCCCACAAATCATAGTCTTTAAGATATGATTTCATTTTCACTGACCAAATCTGATAGTTTTCACCAGTGAAAATTTTTGGGGCATTCAAAGAGAGACTGCTGCTTGCCATTATTTTGGTTTAAAAAGTTGGTTTAGAAAAGCCTGTACGTTGAAAAATGCACGGGTTGAAAAGGTAGCCCTGATGGGTTAAAATGGGTAGCCCTGACGGGTTAAAAATCTTTGGAAGATTTCACAGATCTCTTAAGATCAATAAAGCTCTTGATACCACTGTTGGTGTTTTTTTTTTAAAATGGGGCAATACAAAGAGATTGAAAATGTCTCTCAATGGATTGAAATGACTTTCAATAGCTTTCAATAATTTTATTAAGCATTGAGGGTCATTAAATAGCCAACATAAAACACATAATCTGCATAATTTATAATTTAAACAACCTAAATTATCTCAACAACAAAACAAACTAACTAAAATTCAAAATTCAAAATTCAAATTTATTCAAACTAAATAACTTATTTTGCTAAAAGTTATTGCAGTAACTAAAAGCAAACTTCAATACTCATGCTATTAGAAAACAAAAAAATACAATAGTTCATGCAATTTCCGAAAAATAGAAGAGTTAACAGATTAAAACCTAGTACAAACTTGAATTCTTTCTCTTGCACACTAAATCAAAAAGTCGACCCTCACAATGGAGCCCTAGGAGTTTATTTATAAGAGTTAGAAAAGTTGGAGTCAAATCCCACTACAATTAGGAATCCTATTTAATGATTTTTTAGCTGGAAAAGTCGGCATTTCCTTGGTGTGTTGCGCCTGCCATCACACCACAGAGGTGCCTGCATTCTTGAAGTCCTGGCGCATCGCACCCAGCAGCGCGCCCCAAATATGTCCCAGTCTGGCATCCTCTGGCGCATTGCGCCCAGCAGCGCGCCCCAAACATACCCCAGTCTGGCATCCTTTGGCGCGGCGCGCCTCTCAGCAAGCCCAACACTTCTGATTTTTCCCTTGGTCATTTTCTTGCTCATTTTTTCTCCTTCTTTCTTCGCTCCAACCCCAATTTCATTGAGAGTTCCTGAAACATCTAATCATATGTGTGAGTACATAATCATCACAAGTTACATCAAAAATCAAGATAACAATTAAAGACCATTCTTCAATTTAATCAATTCATGGGCAATATTGATAACTTAGGCATATAAATATGCCTAAAATCACCACCCCACACTTAGACTTTTGTTTGTCCTCAAACATTCTTCAAACTTATCAACTCTTTTTCGTAACCCTTGGACTTATAAACCCCTTAAAATCAACCAAACATATTTTTTATCATGATCTTGTAGTTCACTTTGAATGCAACAATTCATAACATTTACACCAAGTACAACACATGCTCAAAGAATGACTCTTTTGTTATTTTTCCGGGCTAATGCAAACTCATACCACACATCAATTAGATAATTCTACACATGCCATGAATGCCCTCACTTGTTTATGTTTAGTAATGCCTTTCACTCAAACAATTTCAAACTCTACAAGGCCTATTTTTTTCAAGCAATCAACTCACTCTCACAAAAAAAATTCTTACTTTCCTCAACATACCATAAGCTTGCCCACAGTGTGTTCTTACTTTCGCATTATATTTCTCAAGGAATCAAGAGGACTTTCGGTTGTGATGTCGGCTTAAGGTAGGGATGGAATATTTGGGAATCATTTTAGTGACTACACCTCTCTAATGCACATGTTATTCTTTTGCCAACAATCTCCTTCGTAGCTTTTCCTTCCACCTAGTATACACTTCATGACTACATACCCCCTTTGTTGCTCCATATATATTTGCCCTTTATTTCTTTTTCATCATATAATTTTTATTCTTTTATTTTTTATTTATGCCTTTTGCACTAACCATTCAAACTCCAGATTTTAACATCCGAGTAAGGTACACATTATCCTTGATAGGATCAGGGCTAATGTCTCGAGCATAGTTCTAAATTAGCCACCCTCAATTTTAGTCAAGGTGCATATTGTCACTAAGGACTAGGGCCAAAATAGAATTTTTCTTTCCCACACAATGTAGCAATTCACCCTTAGCTATATCAACCAACTTTTTCCAACCCTTCCTCTTAACATAGTGCATTAAGGATTTTCATAAGATCAATAGACATGGTATCAAACAACAGGTTTCGGTTTATCATGTGGTTTTTGAATAAACAAGGCTAAAGGCTCAATGGGGCTCACTAGGGATAAATTCAATGGTAGGCATACAATTAGAGTTAAGAATTGGCTATTTCAAAGAAACGCCTCAATCACATTCCCTAAGTCATACAAGCTACTAATTCAACACACACAAGGCAAGTTGTAGATATCAAGTTAAGAAAGAACCAATCAATTCTCACCACACATGGCATTATGACACATATAAGGATATATCAACTAACATGCTCATACAAGTTGCATTACGGTATTACTACACAATTAAGCCCATTTAAATTTTATTTCGAGTCAAACTTAAGAACACATGCTAATTATAAGGTCAATCATCTATTGCATTTGTCCAAGTATAACTACCCATGATGTTTGGCTAATTATTTGGAAATAGCATCAAAAGACCAAGGTTGGTGTTTCAATCCTACTCCTCTATGTGACTAATTTTCCCTTAAGACGATCGTCATTCATCTATCATTGGGAACTGTCACTCCTAAGACGACTCTAAGACTCAATAAAGCAATAAACTAATTCTATACGGTTCAAAGGGACAATCCTCAATAAAAGTACCAAAAACAAACTCTAAGGAACCCAAAAGAAAAATTAAACTAGAAACTAACAACTAGACTCAATAAAGTAGTAAACATCTATATACAACAGATAATATTACCCCACCCCACATTTTAAAGATAAGCATTGTCCTCAGTGCACAATTAAAATAAAGTATAAGGTTAGGAATACTCCCTAGGGACTCTAGGCCTAGTCATCACCACCGTCGAACACAATTAAGGTATTCGCCTCGCCATCTACAGTAGCACCCTCATCATCATCATCTATTGCCTCATTAGCAGTAGCCTCATCATCATCCAAAGGCTCCAAAAAAGCGGGACCAGACTTGCACAAAAAGGCGGCACTATCAATCAAAGGATAACGATCAGCCAAGGTCTCAATCTTATTGTCAGTGACCGGACGGCCTCCAATCCGCAACTGTAACTCAGCCATACCAAACATCCTTGCCATGACGCTATCGTCACGGGCTTGCCTCTCCTGAGCAGACAGAGCCGGTCCATGGGATGTGTCTATGCCTTCGTTCAAGTCACATCAACCAACTTACCCGTCAAATCCGAGTGGTAAGCAACAGTCATGTCTACCGTTTCCTCTTCAATACCCCCACTCCTCAGAAAATGATTGATCAATCCCTCGTAACAGAACCTCCACCTTATATTATTCCTAAATTTCATCATACTATGCCTCAGGATAGCCCCCACATTAATGGGCATGCCCTTCATCAGCATATATACTAATACCACCCTATCTCTTGTCACCTCAGACAGATGTTTGGCAGGAAGCAACACACTACACACTATCTTTAGCCACACCCTAGCCACCTGATTAAAGCTAGTAAAATTGAGGGTATTATGCCTCCCAGTGTCCTTACTCCGCTCCCACCTAGCATTCGAATCAACCCCACACAAGGTATGTTGGATATCCCTATAAAGAGGTTTATCCTTCAAGTCATTAAACACATCAGGGTCACAATTCGCGGTTCCTAACAACTTATTCAAAATTCGGGCAAAAAACTTGGCATCTTCCCCCCTAAAAGGCACAATTTTATATTTCGTTTCAGTTAGCCAATTAGCATAAAATTCTCGCACCAATGTCAAATTGCGATCCTCCAAATTTTCAAATATAAACCTCAAACCCAACTCATTAATAGTCTGATATATATCAGGAAATTACGACTGTAACCATACCTCATTCACAAATTTGTCGCCCATATATTTTGCCTCTCTTTGGCATTCGAACCATTCCCACCCATACCTTTCCACAGCCTTTTTACCAATTTTTTGCACCAATTCTTGGCCACTAGAGGACCCGGAAGCTTATCCTTTTCTACTCCGCTTGGAACCCACCACGTTCTTTGCCTTAGGAGCCATCACCACCTGTTAAGAGAAGAAAATAAGAGAAAAGGAAGAAAGAAAAAAATTAGAAAAATTTGTGGGGGGTAGGGGGTCGGGTTTGGGCAGTGAGAGGTGAGGGAAGAAGAGTTGAAAATTTGGGTTGAGAAAGAGAGGGAGGAAATTTGGAGAGGTGGAAGTACCTATAATGGAATTGTGGGAGAAAGAAAAGTTGAAGAAAAGGGGGAGGTGTGTAGGAAAAGAGCAGTTGGAGGTGGGTTAATGGTGGAATTTGGAGAGGGAAGAAGAAGAAGAAGTTTGGAGGATTTGACAGGTTTGGGTTGGTTGGGAGAAAGAGAGAATAGGGGATGAATTTGGGATTTTGGGGTTTTAAGGGATGGGTCGGGTGAAATTCGAGGCGAAACTCGAAAAATATTTTCTCGGCATAGGGGCGATGGGAGGGGTGAAACGCCTCCCAGCGCGCCTAAGATGGCGCTCTGAAGTGCAAGGCCTGGCGCGACGTGCCCCTCAGCACGCTTAAAAGTCTTCTCTGACGTTCAATGCCAGGCGCGGCGCGCCAAATAGTGCGCTTGGCTCCATTTTGTTTTTTACTATTACAAGCTAAGTTACAAATAATGAAAAATCCGATGTAACTAACACTAAGAACTAAAAGAACTTCCTAGATTCTACGAATTTAAACTATGCTAAAAATCAAATTTTCAAACACGAGCTACCTATCTATTACATATTGTTCATGGGTTTCCTCCCATGTAGCGCTTGATTTAACGTCGCGACACGACACAGCTTGGATCATTCATCATTTAGCTCAAGAGCTTCCTGATCACGACCGAATCCTCACCAAAATAGTGTTTCACCCTTTGCCCATTAACAAAAAATGTAAGGCCAGTCTTTCCTTTAAGTTCAGCAACCCCATGTTGTGTCATTTTGACCACTTCAAAATGACCACTCCACTTCGACCTTAGTTTTCTGGGGAATAGCCTTAGTCTAGAGTTAAAGAGTAGTACTGTAACACCCCGAATCTAAAACAGACCAAAAATGCAAATTTTGAGAAGTTGCAGGTGCAACCCACAGTTGCCATCCACGGACCGTAGGTCAGACCACGGCCCGTGCTGGTGGTCCATGGTTCACCACTGTAACCCCTCCCTATCCAAGCTCAGAAAAATTGGCTAAGTCCCGACTCACGGACAGACCCACGATCCGTAGATCAGACCACGGTCCGTGGTCTGTGTCCGTGGATCAAGACCTTCTTTACCTAGCCTTTGACACGAACTACGGTTGACCAACATGGACCATCAATCGATCCACAGTTCGTAGGTCTGACCGTAGATGAGGATCAACAGCCAGTTAGCTGAAAAATTATTGATGGATCACCTTCAGATTGTCATAACTTTTAGCACAAAAATAATTGTGAGTACCATGACCTATGATATGATAGATAATTGAATTATCTTTCCAACACCATTGAGTTTGCTAAATTCTGACCTTCGAGTAAAAAGTTATGCTTGTTTTAGTGAAGCCCTGTCAAGCAGACTTGATTGACGGACCCAATCTACAAACCATCGATTGAATGATGGCCCGTCAGTCCAATCCGTCGATCATTCTGACAACAGTTAAGTCAGGGGTCTTTTGGTCTTTTCGTATTTCATTTAACCCCTAAGATACGTCGTTTAAACCCTAAATCATGAGGTTTTAGTCAGTTTAAGCCTAGAAACATAACTAGAACTTACCTTAGTCAAAACATTTAATCAAAACTTAGAAGATTAGAACGCTAAAAGGAGAAGAGAGGTCAAGAACCCTAGTTCAAGAACGCAGTAAGTTTTCTTCAGTTCCAGCCCCAAAATCAAAAGATTTCTTCGTGGAATTCTTCACCAGGTATGTGGGATTTCACTAGTGAGTTCCTTTCGCCCATTAGGTCCCTAGAATTAAGTCAGATTCTTGATTTCATGATTATGAACAGACCTAGGGTTTCTAGAATTACAGCAGATCATCATGAATTAGTTATTTAAAATGTTCCAAATCAGATTATCATGTTATTGCTCAGTTTATCGCATGAATTTCAGAACCGTAGCTATGTATTTCTTTAGTTCTTGAATTACACATGCTAGGTCAGATATTTCATTATTCAGTTTTACATGCCTCAGTTTATGAATGCATCATTATCAAATTAATTATTGCATTCTCAGTTTGCATGTTCAGTTTTGAGCTATCCAGTATTTACAGAAATTCAGTCATAACTAGTTAACCACTTAATTCATTAGGAGAAGCATAATACCGAGTTGGACTAGGGTTCAGCGTACCCATATAGTCCCAGAACTACGAGCCACATAGGTGTAAGTCCCCTCTGTGGGCAACATCAGTTTAGTGATCACGCCAGCATGCCTCTATACCTCTGGCAGGGTATATTGGGTCCTATCGATGGGGTGTATACATCGGACTCCACATTTAGCTCATGTGGTTTTATGTCGGTTATTAGTAGCTCCCACAATTCAGTCAGATTCTATTGCATTGACCATTTATCAGTATATTCAGTATTCAGTCTCAGCATGTTATAAATTGGTCATTGCATTTAGTTAGCTCAGCATTCAGTATCTATATCATGTTCAAATTATTTCATTGCTTTATTGCTTTGTCTAGTTATATGTTATTTCAGCTTTACTCTATCCTGCATGCTCAGTACCTTTCAAGTACTGACGCATACGTGCGCTACATCTTCTCGTGATGTAGGTTCAGGTTCTCAGCATCCAGATCACACTTAGATCGCTTCCCGATCTTCAGTTCAACAGCATCAGTGGTGAGTCTTCATTCTTCAAGGACTAGTGACATGTTTATCTTTATCGCTTTTAGTCTTTAGTTTCAGTTTTGCTAGACCTAGTTGGGGCATGTCCCAACATTTCTAGTTAGTTTAGAGGCTTATTTCAGACATAGTCAGATTCAGCTTAGTATTGAGTTAATAACTTCTTTGTATTAAACTCTCAGATTTGATATATTTAGTTATAGTATATGGGTATTCCCCATCTTTTCAGATTTATTTATGATTTAGCTTTTGCATTAGTTTATTTTCTTTAGTATGCTCATGATCATGCCAGCAGGGTTAGCTTGGGATCAATTGTGGTCCTAGGTCCAGTGTCCGCATCTCGGAGGTAGCTTAGGGCGTGACAAGTACCTTACCTCCCGGATTGAAGGTACGATCTACTATGTGCTTGTTATGCCACCTCTTTGTCTTTTCTTTGTATAGCTTGGCATTCTCATATGCGTGGAGCCTAAACTGTAGCGACCCTTTCGAAAGGATACTACCACTTAAAAAAGAAATCTAATTAAATACTTGCGAGATTTAAAAGAGGTTAAATATGGCCATATTGATTTTAATCTAGTAGAGGGATTAGGTTCATAACGAATAATTTAGTTAAGGATATACATCTTGCCCATTTAAATATTTATTTGATGTTAAGACTAACATGGCATAGAATTTAACTTATGACGGAAAAACCCTCCTAGAATAATTTAAGCAAATAACTGACGAGCTCTTCATGCATATATTATCCTCACACTTAAGGATGAGATAACAAGAATATTACCAACTTCCGAGTACCGAAATCAGTCGATTCATGTTTCACACAAACAGTCAAAACTAATAGTAAATTTAGTATATTACAAGACTTGGGTTTGCACAGCCCAAAAGAACAAAACATATAGACATACTTATATTACAACCCATGGTGACATGATCAAATTAGTCCTCAAAATTTCATGTAAATATACAACACATAGATCTTGTACAAGTCCCAAGGTTTATACAAAATATAGATGCCTATATGCAATTGTGATCTTCCTTAAGGCTCTCAAAATCTCCATCTCCAATGGCCAGCTTCATGCATCCTCTCGAACATTCCCTACGATAGAAACAACTATCGCTAAGCACATAGCTTAGTGGTGCAAAAAACTATAGGTTCGGAGCCTTCAAATTCACAAAGTTACCTTTCCCAAGTCATGGGCAGCATAATTGAACATAATAAATAAATCAAGTAAACAATATATAAAGAGTATCAAGTTCGATATTTAAAGATACAAATGTCAAGAATGCTCATAGCACAGTTTTCCAAGAGATTCAACAATAAGGCTCGCCCAATATATATATCATGTCGTCATACCAAGCACAAGTAGGTATCAAGAAGGGCCGACGCCGTGTATCAAGAAGGGTCAAAATCCAATAATCAAGAGAACCAAGAACCATATTAAAAATGGCTTTCTAGTTCGTACTTAAAATGGACAACTTCCATTCTTTAGACGGACTAAAAATCTAGAGTCAAGATGGAAAATAATCCGAATCAAGAGGCATGCCAATAGTGACAAATTCAAAGCCAAGTGATCAAACAATCCGTACAAGTGGGCGAGTTACACATGAGTCTTTAACGTCTTAAAGGATACCATCATGAGAATGCAAAGTGACAAGAGGTAACCAAGGTACCAAGATCAACTTTCAGATATACCAGCAGTTAAAAGAGTGCAAGTACAAGTTTATACACAAACCTAAGTGCTTAGCTTAGAAACAGTCCAACACAACTTCAAGAGTTCAAACCGTAGACCAACCAACGTATCAAGGTCCTCAACTTGTTCACGAGTATATACATCCTTAAAATAAAATTAAATAACTTCTTTAATCCCTGGTAGCTCAATAATGTTAATGTAAAATAGGATTATCATCACAAGTAAGCTTAGCCTGTTTAAATACGACTATGCTCCCAAAACAGTAATTTTGGCCAACCTAGTACCTCATGTTTCAACTTAGATTTGAAAAGGAAAACGGCAAAACTGGACTGTATATCCTTCATGAAAGATGTAGGTACATCTCTTATGGTTGCAAAAAATCAAGAATCACTGCAAAATATATATTGTACAAAAAGATATCATCGATACACTAAAAGTTGTTCATACAGGATTTCTAAATCCGAAATCTGGACAAAACTTGTCCTATCTTGCGTCCCATATTTCGAATCTATAACAGCTAAATTAGAGTTTTACATAAACATAAGAGTTGTAGGTATACAAATTATCTCTCCAAAACATATTTATTTACTGAAAAATGAGTTCTAGAGAACGAAATATTCCAAAAGTAATAAACACTACTTAGCTCAAAAATAGATTTCGACTACTCACCAAAGAGAAGGGTGTATCTCGAATTTTAGCCAAAAGGACCAAGTTTTTCTCTTGTGATTTTGAGAGTAATATTGTTAGAGAGAGTTCACCAGGTTTCTTAGAGATAAGGAACACAAATTTCACTATAGAGGAGGTGTAAACTTATAGTCTCAAGAGTGATGTTTATCACATGCACAACTGCCTCCAAAAGGTGGCTGCCCAAAATGCATACATATATACCTATACGTATAACCCTCACCCCCCTTTCAAGTTATACATAATTCCAATTAGAATATTACGCAAATACCCCAATACAATACCTTAAATAATGATCACAATTTATGTTAAGCAAGTCTGCAAATATCACAACATTTCAAGTTTCCAAAATGAGAATAAAACATACAGTAGTGATTAAGCAATGGTGTATCAACATGCAAATGTTGGTCTAGTATTTAGGGGTGTTACATAAACTCCTCAAGTTCATGTAGCTGATTCACTTTCTTTTTACTGGCTAGCTCGGGGTCTATGTTCAGTTTCTTGATTGCCCAATATGCTTGATGTTCTAATTCTGCCGAAACGTGACATGCTTTCCCAATTACTATGTGATAGGGAGAAGTCCCTATTGGTGTCTTATATGTAGTCATCTATGCCCACAATGCATCATCTAATTTCTCAAACCAATCTTTCCTTTGCGCATTCACCGTTTTTTGCAAAATTTTCTTCACCTCCCTATTTGAAACCTCCACTTGGCCACTCGTTTGAGGATGGTAAGCTATAGCAACCTTATGAAGAATACCATGTTATCTCTTGTATTCAGGTTAGTCAAAAATACAGAAACAAAAAAAGATGAAATAGACATAATGATTTTTAATCCGAGTCCACAGAAACCACTGTGTTTCCTTAAGAAATTTAATCCCTTCACTGTACCTGAGGTTGCAGATTAATTCCTCCCAAAATAAAATGGATCAACATGTTAAAAAAGTAGCGGTACCTCAAACTTCAATAACTTCAGCGAACAAAAGAACAGCAACAAGAGCACACACAGACTCAGTCGATCGACAATTTTGATTATGTAAGAAAATGTATGCAGAGAGGAAAATTTGCCGTGTTTGAAAAATGGAAAAAAAAACCTCTTATTTATAACCATTTACAGCAAGGAACATGTCTATTCAGACAAATCTGTTCAGACCTATTTTTTCCAGAACGTTATGTCTTTTGGGAACAGTAACAACTTTTTGGAAGGAACAAATCCTTTCAAACGAATTTACCGTTATGCGCAAATTTCAAATAATTCATTGCGCCAAATTAATTCTGTTATTTAATTAACATTCTGAATTAATTTATAAGAGAAAAGAAAATGAATTCTCAAGATTGATTAAATAAATTTTGTCCAAAAATATTACAAATCAATCACATCATTTGCCAAATCCAAATCCAAATCCGAAGCCGAAGCCGAAGCCAAGGCCAAGACCGAGCGAGCGACGACGACGAAGCGAGGGGGCATCTTCTTCTTAACCCTTTAAGAACTAAAGGAAGTGTTTCTTAATATAAGGACAACAATTTCCTTTCTTCTACCAATATGGTAAAAATGACTTTTCATTTGCACTTTGCAATGACTTTTCATTTTTTCCTCCAAAATTGGTTCCCCCACTTTCATTGGTTCCTCCACTTTCCATTTTCTCTTTTTATTTCCCATTCACACCTTGTTAAATCCAACAATCCCCCACATGAATGGGGAATGATTATAGTTAAAACATATGCATGAAAAACTTGTGTGTCTTTTAAGTAAGGGTTAATCGCATCTGGTTAAGTAGGTTTCCCTTTAAACTTTTCGTAGTGAACATATATCGGATATACTCAGTTAATCGGTAGATTTAATATCTTTGAACCGCTGAGCTTTGGTGTATACCTAGACAACATAAGTCACACAATCAACCTTTGAACTATTTTTTGGTTCTCATTATTTTGTTCGTTTCAGCCATGAACACATCTCGGTTAATAAGTGCTTAGAGAACTGGCCTTACCGAATTCTCCTTAAAGCGACTTACACTTCACACTTACATAGGTGGTTTCTAACTGTGTTATCCCGTAGATACACTATTTGATATACCCTGTATCAAACTTAGAAAAAGTCCTTATGCCTTTATCCTGGTTACTGAACATTGTCTCATCATGAGAATGGACCATAAAATAAGTTTTGACAATGTTGAACCATCATTTATGACTTTGTTTGATCTCCTTGAACCTAGATCTATGGATCTCCAGTCTTCTAGGTAGAGTTACCACCACGATGACTTGTTCTCGGCCATAGTCCCATTCCCGTTGATGATCTCTCAACTCCCTCTCTAGTTAGGCCTTTTGTAAGTGGATTCGACACATTATCTTTTGACTTTACATAGTCAATTGTGATAACTTCAATAGAGAGTAGTTGTCTAACAAAGTTATGTCTTCGTCTTATGTGACGAGACTTCCCATTATACATAACGTATCTAGCCCTTCCTATTGCAGCTTGACTATCGTAGTGTATGCATATAGGGGCCATTAGTTTGGGCCAAAATGGAATATCTTCTAAGAAATTCCGGAGCCATTCAACTTCTTCACTTGCCTTGTCTAAGGCAATGAATTCAGACTCCATTGTAGAGCGAGCTATACATGTTTGTTTGGATGATTTCCAAGATATTGCTCCTCCACCAATAGTGAAAACATATCCACTTGTGGATTTCATTTCACTTGACCCAGTAATCCAATTTGCATCACTATATCCTTCAAGAAATGCTGGATATTTGTTGTAATGCAAAACATAGTTTTGAGTGTCTTCTAAGTACCCCAAAACTCTCTTCATTGCCAACCAATGATTTTGATTGGGATTACTTGTGTATCGACTCAGTTTACTTATAATGCAGGCTATGTCTGGTCGAGTACAATTCATGACATACATTCCCAATACTCTGGCATAATCCAATTGAGACTGACTTTCACCTTTATTCTTAGCAAGATTAAGGTTCACATCAATTGAGGTCTTTGCCTTTATGAAATTCAAATACTTGAACTTTTCAAGTACCTTTTGAATATAATGAGATTGAGACAATGCTAGACCATTAGGAGTTCTGTGAATCTTAATTCCCAATATCAAATCGGCTACTCCTAGATCTTTCATATAAAACTTACTAGCAAGCATATGCTTAGTAGCTTTTACATTGGTAATGTCCTTGCTCATTATCAGCATGTCATCCACAAATAGGCATACAATGACTTCCTGATTCAGAGTGTCTTTAATGTAAACACATTTTTCACACTCATTGAACTTAAATCCATTTGACAACATGGTTTGATCAAACTTTGCATGCCATTGTTTCGGTGCTTGTTTTAGTCCATAAAGTGACTTAACAAGTTTGCATACTTTTTTTTCTTTATCGGGAACTACGAAGCCCTCAGGCTATTCCATGTAAATCTCTTCCTACAACTCTCCATTTAAGAAGGCGGTTTTCACATCCATTTGATGGATTTCAAGACCGTATATTGCAAGTAGGGCAATTAACAATCGAATTGATGTAATCCTAGTCACTGGCGAATATGTGTCAAAATAATCAAGACCTTCTTTCTGTCTAAAGCCTTTGACAACAAGTCTTGCTTTATATTTTTCAATAGTTTCATTATCTTTCATTTTATTTTTGAAGATCCACTTTGAACCCAAGGGTTTGTTCCCTGGAGGAAGATCAACCAACTCCCAAGTATGATTGCTTAAGATTGATTCAATCTCACTATTGAGAGCCTCCTTCTAAGAGGTTGAGTCGCTAGACAACATTGCTTCCTTGAATGTTTGAGGCTAACTTTCAAGAAGGAATGTTACAAAATCAGATCCAAATGAAGTAGTTGTACTTTGATGTTTACTGCGCCTTGCACTCTCTTCATTGGTTTCATTCTCTTTTGGTTCTTCTCGGGGTTGTTTAGACCCCCTAATAGATGACTCAAGTCTAGTTTTATACAAATAGATATGTTTAAAAAATTTAGAATTATCTGATTCCATTACCGTATTATCATGAATATCTGGATGTTCGAACTTATGAACCAAAAATCGGCACGCCTTACTATTTGTGGAATATCTAATGATTACACAATCAAGAGTCTTAGGCCCTATTTTCACCCTCTTAGGTATAGGAACTTGGACTTTGGCTAGACACCCCCACACTTTTAAATATTTCAAGTTGGGTTTTCTACCTTTCTATTTCTCATATGGAATAACATGTGTCTTCGTGTGAGGCACTCTATTGAGTATTCGATTTGCTGTAAGGATAACTTCCCCCCACAAGTTTTGTGGTAAACCTGAACTTATAAATAAGACATTCATCATTTCCTCTAAATTTTGATTTTTCCTTTCCGCAATTCCATTAGATTGAGGAGAGTAAGGTGCAGTAGTTTGATGGATGATTACATTTTCCAAACATATTTCTGCAAATAGAGATTCATATTCTCCACCTCTATCACTTCTAATCATTTTGATCTTTCTATCCAACAGATTTTCAACTTAAGATTTATATTGCCTAAATGCATCTATTGCTTCATCCTTACCATTTAGCAAATAGACATAACAATATCTAGTGCATTCGTTAATAAAAGTTATGAAATACTTTTTCCCACTATGTGTTGGTGTTGACTTCATGTCAAAAATGTCCGTGTGAATCAGTTCGAAGGGATATGAATTCCTTTCTACAGACTTATAAGGATGCCTAGCATACTTAGATTCAATGCAAACTTGACATTTTGATTTATTGCACTCAAATTTAGGCAAAACATTTAGGTTAATCAATTTTCGCAAGGTTTTGTTATTAACGTGTCCCAAACGTTCATGCCATAAACATTTAGACTCAAGCAAGTAAGAAGAAGCAGAATTTTTATTCATATCAATTGCAATTACATTGAGTTTAAAGAGACCCTCAATAAGGTAACCTTTTCCTACATACATTTCATTCTTAATCACTACAACTTTATCAGAAACAAATACACATTTGAATCTATTCTTAGTCAGAATGAGTATAGAAACTAAGTTCTTTCGCAATTCTAGAACATACGAGACCCTGTTCAAAGTCACCACCTCGCTTGCTGTCTTCTTTAAGAGGACCTTGTCTGTTCCTTCCACCTTTGCAACAACGGAGTTTGCCATAAACAACTTCTCATCTGCTGGTGCTAGAGTGTATGATCCAAATAATTCTTTGTTGGCCCAAACATGGCATGAGGCGCCAGAATCTATCCACCATTCTCTTGGATTTCCAACCAAGTTGCATTCTGAAAGCATTGCACAGAGATCGTCCATCTCTTCTTTGGATTCATCCAAATTTGCTTGATCCTTCTTCTTGTCCTTCTTGGGACCTCGACATTCAGTAGCCTTATGACCACGTTTGCCATAATTGAAGCAACTTCCATTGAATTTCTTCTTAGGAGGATTGCTCTTTGAACTAGATGCTTTCTTTCTTTTCTTTGATTTTGTGGGATCTTCTTCAACAATATTTACTCCAGATATTGTTGAATTACCACGTGACCTCTTTTCTATGGTCTTGTTATCATTTTCGATTCTTAACCTTACCACGAGATCTTCAATGGTCATCTCCCTGCGTTTATGTTTCAAGTAGTGTTTGAAGTCCTTCCATAATGGAGGTAACTTCTCAATAATGGTAGCCACTTGAAAAACATCATTCACAACCAATCCTACATTAAAGATTATGTGAGTATTAAAAATAAACTTAACATTTCCAACATAGGTATTAAATAAATTTATACCTTCAGCAAGGAGATCATGGATTATGACCTGCAATTCTTGAACTTGGGTGACGACGATCTTATTGTCTATCATCTTATAGTCCAGAAACTTTACCACAATGAATTTCTTCATTCCGGCATCCTCTATTTTGTACTTCTTTTCTAAAGCATCCCAGAGTTCTTTTGAGGTTTTGACATTACTGTACACATTGTACAGATCATCCTGCAGGCCACTCAGAATATAATTTTTACACAAAAAATCAGAATGTGTCCATGCTTCTGTTACCAAGAATCGTTCTTCAGGCGGAGTTTCATCCGACATAACAGGAACGTTCTCATTAATGAACCTCTGCAGACTCAACGTAGTCAGATAGAAGAACATCTTTTGCTGCCATATCTTGAAGTCGACTCCAGAAAACTTTGCAGGTTTCTCAGCTGGTGCTAGGCATCAATTGAATGATTGTGTGCAATCGATGTTGTTGCAGCACTTACTGTTTTAGCATTTACTTGACTTGAATTAGACATTTTTTTGTCACAAATGGCAGACAATTTTAGTATGTGAAATACTAACAGTAAAGAATAAAACCTTACACAGACTGTTTCTGATTTAACAATAAAGTTTTTATGTTCTTTTAATCGTTAATCGAATGAATTTTAAAAATTCAAACATAGTAGAAAACCATAAAGGTTTTAATCTCTAGAAACCTCAAATACAGAAACTTTAAATTTCTTAAGATTGTTATCTCCTGTATTTAGGTTAGTCAAAAATACAAAAACAGAAAAAGATGAAATAGACAGAATGATTTTTAATCCAAGTCCACAGAAACCACTGTGTTTCCTTAAGAAATTTAATCCCCTCATTGTACCCGAGGTTGTAGATTAATTCCTCCCAAGATAAAAAAGATTAACCTGTTAAAGAAGTTGCGGTACCTTAAACTTCAATAACTTCAGTGAACGCAAGAACAACAACAAGAGCACACACAGACTCAGTCGATCGATAATTTTGATTATGTAAGAAAATGTATGCAGAGAGGAAAATTTTGCAGTTTGAAAAATGGAAAAAGACCTCTTATTTATAGCCATTTACAGCAAGGAACGCGTCTGTTCAGACCCATTTTTTCCAGAATGTTGTGTCTTTTGGAAAAAGTAACGACTTTTTGAAAGGAACAAATCCTTTCAAATGAATTTACTGTTACGCGTGAATTTCAAATAATTCATTGCGCCAAATTAATTATGTTATTTAACTAACATTCTAAATTAATTTATAAGAGAAAAGAAAAATTAATTAACAAGATTGAGTAAATAAATTTTGTCCCAAAATATTATCAATCAAACACATCATTTTCCAAATCCAAATCCAAAGCCGAGGCCGAGCGACGACGATGGCGCGAGAGGGCATCTTCTTCTCAACCCCTTAAGAACTAAAAGAAGTGTTTCCTAATATAAGGACAACAATTTCCTTTCTTCTACCAATATGGTAAAAATGACTTTTCATTTGCACTTTGCAATGACTTTTCATTTTTCCCTCCAAAATTGGTTCCCCACTTTCATTGGTTCCTTCACATTCCATTTTCTCTTTTTATTTCCCGTTCACACCTTGTTAAACCTAACATACCATACTTAGCAAGAAGATTCTTAACAAGATGGTTAATCAAATGCTTACCTCCATCACTTATAATTGCCCTTGGATTGCCAAAGCGAGTGAAGATGTGCTTCTTTATGAACTTTATCACCACCCTGGAATCATTGGAAGGAAGTGCAACCGCCTCAACCCATTTACTAACATAATCCACAGCCACAAGAATGTATTGTTTTCCTCTAGATAGCGGGAATGGACACATGAAGTCAATACCCCACACATCAAAGATTTCCACCTCCAAAATGTTACTTAGCGGCATCTCATGTCTTCTTGAAATAGTACCCAATCTTTGGCATTTATCACAACCCTTCACCAAAGCAATAGAATCATTACATAACGAGGGCCAAAAGAAACCAGATTGTAGTACCTTATGAGCAGTGCGCTCTCCTCCATGGTGACCTCCACATGGGCTAGCATGACAACTTTCGAGACTCCGAAATGCACCTTCTCACTACCCGGTCTACATTTCGCTTGAACAATAATGGTTCATCCTAGATATAGAACTTGGCATCATGATTGAGCTTTTTCTTTTGTTGGGTGGTTGCACCCGGAGGATAATCACCACTTGCTATCAAATTCACAATGTCTGCATACCATGACACTTGAGAGATATCTAATGCCATCAATTGTTCATCCAAAAACTCTTCCCGCATTTGCTCACCTTCATTCACATGTGAAAAATCCTCCAACCTAGATAAGTGATCTGCTATTTGATTCTCAGTACCTTTCTTATCTTTGATCTCAAGGTCAAATTCTTGGAGAAGTAATATCAATCGAATCAGTCTTGGTTTAGCATCCTTTTTGTTGAATAGGTACCTAATATCTGCATGGTCAGTATAAAAAATCACTTTAGTACCTACCAAATAGTATTTGAACTTGTCGAAGGAGAACACTAGAGCTAACATCTCCTTCTCAATTATTGTGTAATTAGCTTGTGTAGAGTCAAGGTCTTGCTTTCATAATAGATTGAGTGGAACACTTTATTCTTTCTTTGTCCCAACACTGCACCCACTGCTACGTCACTTGCATCACACATGAGTTCAAATGGTAATCCCCAATCAGGAGCAATTAAGATGGGAGCCTCAATTAAGTTCCTCATCAACATCTCAAAAGCTTTCAAACACATCTCATCAAAATCAAACTTCACCTTCTTCTCCAAAAGACTGCACATAGGTCTGGCAATCTTGGAAAAATCCTTGATGAATTGCATATAGAAACCTGCATGACTAAGAAAACCACGCACGCCTTTTACAGAAATAGGAGGGGGCAATTTCTCAATAACTTCTACCTTAGCCTTATCAACCTCCAGGCCAGATTTAGACACCTTGTGTCCCCAACACTATCCCCTCTCTTACCAAAAAATGACACTTTTCCCAGTTTAGAACTAAGTTAGCGTCTTCACATCTAGCAAGTACTTTATCAAGATTTTGGAGACATACCTCAAAAGACTTCCCAAAGACGGAAAAATCATCCATGAGCACCTCAACAAAATCTTCCACCATATCATGAAAAATGGCCATCATACACCTTTGAAAAGTCGCCGGTGCATTGCAAAGTCCGAATGGCATGCGCTTGAAAGCATATGTGCCATAAGGACAAGTGAACGTGGTCTTGTCCTGATCCTCGGGTGCAATCAAGATCTGGTTGTAACCGGAATATCCATCTAAGAAACAATAGTATTCCTGCCTTGCTAGTCAGTCAAGCATTTGATTAATTAAGGGAACCGGGTAGTGATCTTTTCGGGTAGCATCATTTAGTTTTTGGTAATCCATGAAGATTCTCCACCTAGTCGCTGTTCTAGTAGGAATCAACTCATTCTTTTCGTTCCTTACCACTGCCATACCTCCCTTCTTGGGAACACATTGTACCAGACTTACCTACTTACTATCAGAGATTGGGTACACAACTCTAGCATCTAGCCACTTTATTACTTCCTTTCTTACCATTTCTTTCATCACATGATTCAATCAACGTTGATGTTGTGCTTTGGGTATGTGATCCTCTTCCATGTAAATTTTGTGCATGCATAACGCCGGACTAATCCCATGAATATCAGCCATCTGCCATCCAATTGCTTTTCGCCTCCGCTTTAAGATCCTCAATGTCGCATCAACCTGTAAGTTAGACAATTCTGCAGAAAGTATAACAGGCAAAGTTTCATTAGTACACAAATAAGCATACCTTAGGTGTGCCGGCAAAGTTTTTAGTTCCAACGTAGGGGCTTCTTCTATTGATGACTTTGGTGGGGCCCCCAACTCGCGATCTAGTGACTCCACTTGATTCCTACGAGTGTCTACTAGTGCTAGATTTAAGCATGATTAAATATCTTGAGCTTCAGTGTCTCCCTCTATCTCATAACCCGCTAACACTCTTTCTAAAGGATCTTCGGGCACAACTACTTGTGATTCTACTATGCGATCAACCATAGTAATAATAGACAACTCTTCATAAATAGAAGGTAATTTTAAAGCGCGGTAAACATCAATTACTTCAACCTTATCATGTGCCCTCATAGTTTGTTGACCAGCTGCTACATCAATCAATGCCCTACCCGTGGCCAAGAAAGGTCATCCCAAAATGAATGGAACTTCAGAATCACGTTCAAAGTCTAAGACCACAAAATCTACCGGAAAAAGCAATGAAACTACTTGCACTAACACATCTTCTACCACCCCTTCTGGCCTAGCAATGGATTTATCAGCGAGTTGGAGAATAACAGTGGTTCATTTTGGACTACCCAATCCAAGCTTTTGATACAAATATAAGGGCATCAAATTTATACTTTCGCTCAAATCACACAACCCCCGGGCATGAACACTTTGCCTAATTATAATCTGCATAGTAAAACAAGCCAGGTTTTTTAACTTTTTGGGCAGTTTGTTGTGGATCCTTGAGCTGCACTCCTTAGTAAGTGCTACAATTTCATATTCAGTGAGCCTCCTCTTACTCGCCATAATGTCCTTCACCTATTTAGCATACTTCGGGATACCCTGCAAAATGTCAACCAAAGGTGGATTAATGTGAACCTGTTTAAGGAGAGAGAGAAACTTATCGAAGCATTCATCTTCATTCTGCTTTTTTAACCTTTGTGGAAATTGAGGTGGTAATTTCTTTTGAGGAACGGGTACCTCAACATTGGAGCTTTAAGTTTTACTACCTCTTCCACCTATTCAAACATTTGTTCAGCGACTTTTGAATTAACTTTGTCCAGCATGTCCGTACATTCCATAAGTGAATTCACATTGCGCGCCTCTTGTTTTGTATTCTCCACTTCATCTCCCCTACCAACATCACAAATAATAGAAGAATCATAATAGGGGTTCGGGGGAAGGGAATAAGATTTAGGACAGCCATTCCAATGAATATATTGACGACCATGTTGGGATATACTATTAACCATGTAATTTAGTTATAGTATTTTTATTTAATCCCTTGTAACGAGTTTTTAAGTTATTTATTTAATATAATAAAATCTTTGTTTAAATAGATCATTATGTATATATGCGTGTCCATTGCTTATATAGTAGACAATTTTGTGTATGGAGTATTTCAACTCATACGCAGAAAATTAAAATTGTCGGTGCATATAAGTTATAAATTTATGTTCATGATCAAAGATGAAATAGGACGAACATCTTGATGATCGTAGCACAAGATTAAATATAATTTGATCTTAATTATGAGAATGGTTAAATTTCAACTTCCTATGCTAGTACATTTTGTATGTATTGAACGGACCAATTAGAGACATTTTTTTATGTTCTGAATATTTATAAATAAATTCTCTAGTCCACTACATGTACTGATACTCTTAATCTTGATATAATTATTATGATATATGTAATTTATTTTATTATTTTATTCTATTAAAAGGTGAGATTTTTTTATGAGTCAATAAATTCCTAATAGATTAGATAATGACAAATTACATTAGTGAAATAATAATTAGTTGATAGAATCGTGTCTCAGACCCGAGTTGAAGACACCCCTTTATGGTTACTTATAAGTTTTCACGTGAAAACCCTACAGATGGATTTTAGATCCGTCACGTGAAATAAGTTAAGTAAATATAAAAAAGGATTAATTTAGTCAATGAATTAAATTTTCAAAAAAATTTGATTTAATTAATTGGTGTCGGTAATTCTAACACGGGGAGTTAAATAAGATCTAGTGGTAGATTTTGAAATTAAATCGAGGAGTGCAATTACAGAATTTTAGTGGAATAATTTGTAATTTATTGCGATATGGTTAATTCGTTCATTTGAGAATTATTATCGTAATTGGAAGCCTCTATTAAATATATATACGGTCCCTACTATGCCTGATTAATTGACCAAGTTTGAAAAGAAGGAAAAATTAATTTTATTGTTGATCTTCTTTAAAGGATGAATTATTTGAGAGTTAAATTTTGAGTTAGTGACAAAAACGTTTGGCCTAAAATCGATGAAAACATTTTTTTATTACAAAAACGTTTGGCCATAAATGGATGAAAACATTTTTGTATTAATCTCAATTTATTCTCATGATCCTCTTGATTGCTCAGTAAGCCTGAAATTTATTTGGACGTTTTTCCTATTCATTCTTGAGTTGGAAAACTAGTATAAATAGGCTGGATATGGCATGAAAGAAATCATCCTTTAAAACAAGTAATACTTGCCCACATAAGTAACTTGGAAGTAACTATTAATCAGGAAATAGGAGAAGATCGTAGCACTGGATCCTTGGCATCTGGATGACTTTTGTAGAAGTTTCAATAGGTTAGAGTTCTTCTAAATTCGTTTATGTTGTATTGTTTAGTCTATATGTAAGATTTGTGATCCTCAATATAGCTTCCATTGTGCATATTCTAATAATTGGTATCACTAGTCTTCTTACATATACTAAGTAATATAATAAGATAATTCATGATTGATTGCATGTCTATATCATTATGCTTTACTGTTTAATATATGAATTCATTGTATCATAAATAAGTTATTTTTTGTTTATGAATTCATGACTTGATGTTCTGTTCAATGATGAGATTGAAAGAAATCACTGTTTATAATTCAAGTTTAAAAACATAATGTTTCATGTATTGTTGATAATTGTTCATTATTCAGCTCTTGTAAAACAAATTCATGTTTCATGTTCATTGAATTAATAGTTTTAGAGTAAGGTTTTTAAATATTGTCTGGATTCTGAATATTTAACGTACTGTGAAATTTTTAAAGAAAACGGACAGCATGTCATGCCTGACAAGTCTTTTTTTTTTTCTGACGAACTCCGATTGGCCTCAAATTTGGTTGGTTGATTGGAAACGGCCAGTGAGAAATACTCACTATATTATTGTGACCAAGGGCCTATTTTGGCCATTCGGAGTCGTTTTGATGGGTTTTTGGCCATTTTTCTGTTTACGAAACATTAAAAAGTAAATTAAAAAATTGGTTTTAGTAATCCAGTGGCGTAAGGGTTCATCCCTAAAACTTATAAATGTATTCTACAGTAAATATATGAGTTTATATGTTGACTTAGGTCCTCTTCCCCATCGGATAAACTTGTATATTTTGACATTGTTTTGGTACGTCTTTTGTTTTGATGACTTGTTTAAAACTTTCCAACTAAGTTACATGTTGAATCAATGAACAAGAGACATAAGCTATATCCATATATACCTTATTATACTTAACAGAATACTTTCTAACTGAGTTGGACTTGTTTTGTTTAATTGGTACTATATTTAAACATACTCATATATTTGCTTGAATAGTTAAGTTTCCCAATCGAATTTAACTATTTTTACGCATGATTATGTGGGTCTTGTTGTGTTTTTTTTTAAATAATATATCATGTATGCTTAATGATCTATTTTTGAAACGACCCCAAAAATGCCCGAAAATGTGCTTCGGAAACACCTAAAATTGTAATTTTCATATATCTCAAAATCTGTGCATCATTTCAAAAATTCGACTTCATATTCTTATTCAGGGGGTCAAATTGAGTGGGAAATGGGTCTAACCCGAATTTAAGAGCAACCGTATCAAAATTAGAAAATCGCAAAAAATGCGATTTTGAGGGTCAACTTTAAAGGGGCATATCTCTCAGCACACAAGGAACTAGAAGGAGCTCAAACTATAAAAAATTGAAGCTCTATGAGTTAGCTTTCCAACGCAATTTGTTTCACCTCATTCAGAGTTAGGATGAAGGAGTTATGATCGTTTTCGTAAAACCTCGTTCGGCAGAAAATGCAAATTCCAAAGAGCCGAAAACACTGTTCACCCGCCTCTTTTTTTTTTCTAAGTGTTGGGACGTTTTTTTTTAAAAAGGGGACATATCCATACTTAGTCATTTAACTTCAAAACATCCAAAAACTCTCTCTAAGCCCTCTCCAAAAATTCCACCAAGATCATCCACCAAATTCAAGAATCCCAAGCTTTAATTCCGGATTCAAGATTCAATCTCAAGCAATTCTCCATTCCAATCTTCATCAAGAATTCTCCAAAGTTGAGGTATGTGGGTTGATTGTGGAAACCTTCCTTTCCACAAGTCCAACCATTTATCCTCTATTTTACTTCAAGTTTATGGGTCCTTATGATCATTTATGAACTCTTGAATTATGGAATCACTACTACACACCCTATTAAGGTCTATCTTGCATATTTTCATGAAATGGTATTATTATGTGATGTTTATGATTTTCATGCCTCCATGATCAAATTATGAAGGTTGTTATATATGTATATATATATGTATGTTGTTGGTGGGCTGTTTTATATGGATTTTGAAAATTGGTTGGACTTAGTACTCTTGAAACACATGATTTTATTTACATGAACAAGTAGCCCACCATATGTTTGATAAAATGTCATTTATAGAATTCTTATGAAATGGAAGGTCCAATGTACGTCCTATGAGTCGGATGATTATATAAGTATTGAAATGATGATGAAATGGATACATGTATATGATTTTCTCTATATAGTGTGTGAGTCGACCAAGCCTAGCTCGGGGGTTGTAGGCCCGGGTAACCGCATCGAGGGGTTGGTACCTTGGTTGCCTAGTACGGGGGTAGTAGGACCGTATAACCGTATCGAGGGGTTGGTACCTTGGTGGCCTAGTACTGGGAAAATGTAGGCCCGTATAACCATATCGAGGGGTTTGTACCTTGGTCCCTAGCTCGGGGGTGGTAGGCCCGGGTAACCACATTGAGGGGTTTGTACCTCTTTCGCCTCTCCAAGGGGGTGGTAGGCCTTGGAAATGCTATATTGATGGTCACTCACTACACATATACTATGCCCTACTAAATATGATTTTTATATAAGCATCATTATACATATCATCTCATTAATATGTTATCTATCGGGTACGATTATGCATTTTGCCTATAATGTCCATCCATTGTTGCATTGCATTGCATCCCATATACTTAGTACATTCAAACGTACTAATGCATACTCTATGCCTACATGATGTCACCATGTAGGGACCGGAGCACCGTCTGACCATCCTCCTCCACGTGGCTAATACGATTTCCTATCAAGGTTATTGGTGAGTCCTCCATTCCGGGGACGTTGCTCATGATCTTTTGCTATGTATAAGACCTTTTCCTTTTTAATTATGTATTGACTATGAGGGTGAGCCCGGTAGTTTGTCTCGACCCCCGCTAAGTATCCATGTTTAGAGGTGGTGTTGGACAAGTTGTGTATTATGTTTGAGCTTGACTCATCTATGGTATTTATGTATTATTCTCTTTTTGTCTTGCTCCCTTAGTCCCAATTTCCCCTTGATTATGCGTATCGCTTATGGTCATTTTAATTGCTTCCGCGACCAAGGATGTGTAATGATATGCTATGAGGCTTGTTTGGGGTTCCCTCGGGTTCCCCATTCGCCGGTCACGTCTAAGCCCTAGACTTGGGTCGTGACAAACTTGGTATCAGAGCACTAGGTTGATAGATCCTCGGAGTCCAACACACCGCGTTGATTAGAGTCCGATTCATGGTTGTGTTGTGCACCACAATTATGAGTAGAAGGCTATGAGACGTTTTAGGAAATATTTCCCTTCTTCATGTTCTAAGTCGTGCGGTAGAGAGAAGATAAGGCGGAGTTGGCGGCCTACCAACTAAAAGGGGTGGCCCAAATATGGTACAACCAATGGAAAGAAGAGAAGAGGGCAAACTATGTGGTGCCTTGGGAAGAGTTCAAAACGGCTTTCCTTAATCGATTCTTTCCTCTTGAGCTTAGGGAAGCCAAATTGGTGGAGTTCATGAATTTAAAACAAGGGTCTATGAGTGTGAGGGAGTATGCCCTCAAGTTTAACCAACTTTCAAGATATGCTCCACACTTGGTTGCCGACTCACGATCTAGAATGAACAAATTCGTGATGGGTGTGTCCGACCTAGTGAGTGAAGAATGCCGGTCCGCAATGTTGATTAGTGACATGGACTTGTCCCGCTTGATGGTCTATGCCGAACAAATGGAGGAGGAGAAGTTGAGGAAGAGGAGGGGTTATGAGGCCAAGAGGGCCTGTTTTGAGGGCAAGTTCCAAAGTCGAAGGGGAGGCCGGTTTCATCAAGGCCAAGGGTCTTCTCATGCGCCCCATAAGGGGTTTGCCAATGATCTTCCAAGGGCCCAAGGTGTTGGTGGTATGGGTCCTATTGATGTATGTCCGAAGTGTGGTAAGGGTCATGATGGCCCGTGCTTGAGAAATACCGGTGCTTGCTATAGTTGTGGGGAAATGGGGCACAAGGCAATAGATTGTCCTCGGAATCGCAACAAGGGTAAGGAGGTCCGTCCACAAGGTGCCAATGCGGTTCCTTTGGGGAGAGGGGGCCAACAAGGTGGTGCCCCAAGGCACAATCGATTTTATGCTTTGCATGGGAGGCAAGGGGTCGATGAAGTCCCCGACGTCGTTACCGGTATGTTGAAAATCTTTGACTTTGATGTATATGCATTAATTGATCCGGGTGCCTCTCTTTCTTTTGTCACCCCCTTTGTTGCCAAAAAGTTTCATGTTGAGCCCGACTTGTTGCATGAGTCATATAAGGTGTCTATTCCTATTGGTGCATATATGGTTGCTAGGAAGGTCTATAGGAATTGTCCTATTTGCATCTTGCATAAAATATTGCCTTGTGATCTTGTTGAATTGAACATGGTCGATTTTGATGTTGTTCTTGGGATGGATTGGTTGCATGCATACTATGCTTCCATTGATTGTAGAACCCGTAGGGTCAAATTCCAATTCCCTAGTGAACCCATTCTTGAATGGGAAAGCCAAAATGTGGTAGTCAAGGGTAGGTTCATCTCTTGCATTAAAGCCCGTAAGTTGATCTCTAAGGGGTGTCTCTATCACCTTGTGAGGGTTAAAGATGTGGAGTCCAAAACCCTTCCTATAGAGTCAGTTCCGGTCGTAAATGAATTTCTTGATGTCTTTCCTAATGACCTTCCCGGTGTTCCTCCCGAAATGGAAATAGATTTTGGCATAGACCTCCTCCCCGATACTCAACCTATTTCTATTCCCCCTTACCGTATGGCCCCGGCGGAGTTAAAGGAGTTGAAAGAACAATTGAGGGACTTGTTGGAGCAGGGTTTTATTAGGCCTAGCCAATCACCATGGGGTGCACCTGTGTTGTTTGTGGAGAAGAAAGATAGGTCCCTTAGGATGTGTATTGATTACCGGCAACTCAATAAGGTCACCGTCAAGAATAAATATCCTCTTCCTAGGATTGATGACTTGTTCGACCAATTGCAAGGGGCTAGCCACTTCTCTAAGATTGATCTTCGGTCCGGGTTTCATCAAGTGAAGGTGAGGGAGTGTGACATTCCTAAGACAGCCTTCCGGACTAGGTATGGGCATTATGAATTTGTGGTCATGTCCTTTGGGTTGACCAATGCACCGGCTATCTTTATGGACCTAATGAATATAGTCTTTAAACCCTACCTTGATTCCTTTGTTGTGGTCTTTATTGATGATATTTTAATCTATTCGCATAGCGAGGTAGAACATATGGGTCACTTGAGGGTGGTGTTGCAAAGATTGAGAGAGGAGAAGTTGTATGCCAAGTATGAAAAGTGTGAATTTTGGTTGAAGGAGGTTGCCTTCCTAGGTCATGTGGTGTCGGATGATGGTATTAAGGTAGACCCTAAGAAGACCGATGTGATTAGAAATTGGCCTAGGCCATTGACCCCGTCGGATATTAGGAGCTTCTTGGGCTTAGCGGGTTACTACCGGAGATTTGTGAATGGATTTTCTTCTATTGCTTCTCCCATGACTAAGTTGACACAAAAGAAGGCTAAGTTTGAGTGGACCGATGAGTGCGAAAGGAGTTTTCAAACCTTGAAAGATAAACTTGTGTCCGCTCCTATATTGTCACTACCGGATGGGCTTGAGGGATTTGTTGTGTATTGTGATGCTTCTAGAGTTGGTTTGGGTTGTGTTCTAATGCAAAATGGTAAGGTGATAGCCTATGCTTCTAGACAACTCAAAGTGCATGAAAAGAACTATCCTACGCATGATCTTGAATTAGCCACGGTGGTGTTTGCTTTAAAGATTTGGCGTCATTACTTGTATGGGGTACATGTTGATGTGTTTACCGATCATAAGAGCCTCCAATATGTCTTCACCAAAAAGATCTCAACTTGAGACAAAGAAGGTGGCTAGAATTTCTTAAAGATTATGATATGAGTGTGCATTATCATCCCGGTAAAGCTAATGTGGTGGCGGATGCTTTAAGTAAGGTGTCTATGGGTAGCCTAGCTCATGTTGATATTGGTGATAGGGAAATGGCTAGGGAGGTGCATCGGTTGGCTAGGTTGGAGGTTAGGTTGAAAGAGGTTGGTAATGGTGGTGTGGTCGTTGTTGATGGTGCTAGGTCTTCCTTGGTTGACGAGGTGATAGAAAAACAAGATCTTGACTCTTCTTTGTTAGAATTGAAGGCCTTGGTGAAAGAGGGTAAGGTGGAAGTTTTCTCCCAAGGGGAGATGGTATCCTTAGGTACCAAGGTAGGTTGTGTGTGCCTTGTGTTGATGGTTTGAGGGAGAAAATTCTTGAGGAGGCTCATAATTCTTCCTACTCCATCCACCCCGGTTCCACCAAAATGTATAGAGATTTGAGAGATGTGTATTGGTGGGGAGGCATGAAGAAGGACATTGCCAAATTCGTCTCCGGTTGTCATAGTTGCCAACAAGTCAAGGCCGAACATCAAAGGCCGGGTGGCCTAACCCAAGACATAGAGATTCCTACTTGGAAGTGGGAAGAAATTAATATGGATTTTGTAGTTGGTTTACCCAAGACTAGAAAAAGTTTTGATTCTATTTGGATGGTGGTTGATAGGATGACAAAATCAGCTCATTTTCTACCGGTAAAGACAACATATGGGGCGGAAGATTATGCAAGATTATATATTCATGACTTGGTAAGGTTGCATGGGATTCCTCTATCCATCATATCGGACCGTGGTACTTAATTTACTTCACACTTTTGGAAGTCCTTTCAAAGGGGTCTAGGTACGAGAGTTAAGCTTACTACGGCCTTTCACCCGCAAACGGATGGACAAGCCGAAAGGACTATCCAAACACTTGAAAATATGCTTAGGGCTTGTGTATTGGAACTTAAGGGTAGTTGGGATGATCATCTTCCATTGATTGAGTTTGCCTATAACAATAGCTATCATTCTAGCATCGGTATGGCTCCTTTTGAGGCTCTCTATGGGAGGCGTTGTAGATCACCGGTTGGGTGGTTTGAGGTTGGTGAGGTGGCCTTGTTAGGACCAGATCTAGTTATGGAGGCTCTTGAGAAGGTTAGGATGATTAGAGAAAGGTTGAAGACGGCCCAAAGTCGCCAAAAGTCCTATGCCGATGTGAGGAGAAGAGCTCTTGAATTCCAAGTTGGTGATTGGGTCTATTTGAAGGTGTCACCCATGAAGGGTGTGGTTCATTTTGGTAAGAAGGGCAAGTTGAGCCCAAGATACGTGGGTCCTTATAAGGTGATGAGGAGAATTGGCAAGGTAGCTTATGAGTTGGAATTGCCTAGCGAAATGGATTTGGTTCATCCGGTATTTCATGTGTCTATGTTGAGGAAGTGTGTGGGTGATCCGAATGCCATCGTGCCTCTTGATGTTATGGGTGTTGTTGAATATAATTTGATCTATGAAGAGGTTCCGGTCCAGATTTTAGATAGACAAGTGAAGAGGTTGAGAAACAAAGATGTGGCTTCCGTTAAAGTCCTTTGGAGAAATCAACAAGTTGAAAGTGCTACTTGGGAGGCCGAAGCGGACATGCAAAGGCGATATCCTTATCTTTTCCACTCCACTCAAGCTTAAGGTATTGATCTAAGCCCTTTATAAAATCTCAGGTCTTAAGTTCAGCTACCATGTCATTGCATACATTCATGTTTAAGTTAACAAGTTCATTGTGGTTTTACAACTATGTTGAAGTTTTTGAAATGAGGTGTAAGTGCATTGTTGCATCCTTATGTGGGCTGAATTTGCCATGTTTATGTCTCTCATGTACATTTCTTTGACATTCGGGGACGAATGTTCCCAAGGGGGAGATATTGAAACGACCCCAAAAATGCCCGAAAATGTGCTTCGGAAACACCTAAAATTGTAATTTTCATATATCTCAAAATCTGTGCATCATTTCAAAAATTCGACTTCATATTCTTATTCAGGGGGTCAAATTGAGTGGGAAATGGGTCTAACCCGAATTTAAGAGCAACCGTATCAAAATTAGAAAATCGCAAAAAATGCGATTTTGAGGGTCAACTTTAAAGGGGCATATCTCTCAGCACACAAGGAACTAGAAGGAGCTCAAACTATAAAAAATTGAAGCTCTATGAGTTAGCTTTCCAACGCAATTTGTTTCACCTCATTCAGAGTTAGGATGAAGGAGTTATGATCGTTTTCGTAAAACCTGTTCGGCAGAAAATGCAAATTCCAGTAGCCGAAAACACTGTTCACCCGCCTCATTTTTTTTTTTTTTCTAAGTGTTGGGACGTTTTTTTTTTATAAAAAGGGGACATATCCATACTTAGTCATTTAACTTCAAAACATCCAAAACTCTCTCTAAGCCCTCTCCAAAAATTCCACCAAGATCATCCACCAAATTCAAGAATCCCAAGCTTTAATTCCGGATTCAAGATTCAATCTCAAGCAATTCTCCATTCCAATCTTCATCAAGAATTCTCCAAAGTTGAGGTATGTGGGTTGATTGTGGAAACCTTCCTTTCCACAAGTCCAACCATTTATCCTCTATTTTACTTCAAGTTTATGGGTCCTTATGATCATTTATGAACTCTTGAATTATGGAATCACTACTACACACCCTATTAAGGTCTATCTTGCATATTTTCATGAAATGGTATTATTATGTGATGTTTATGATTTTCATGCCTCCATGATCAAATTATGAAGGTTGTTATATATGTATATATATATGTATGTTGTTGGTGGGCTGTTTTATATGGATTTTGAAAATTGGTTGGACTTAGTACTCTTGAAACACATGATTTTATTTACATGAACAAGTAGCCCACCATATGTTTGATAAAATGTCATTTATAGAATTCTTATGAAATGGAAGGTCCAATGTACGTCCTATGAGTCGGATGATTATATAAGTATTGAAATGATGATGAAATGGCTACATGTATATGATTTTCTCTATATAGTGTGTGAGTCGACCAAGCCTAGCTCGGGGGTTGTAGGCTCGGGTAACCGTATCAAGGGGTTGGTACCTTGGTTGCCTAGTACGGGGGTAGTAGGACCGTATAACCGTATCGAGGGGTTTGTACCTTGGTTGCCTAGTACGGGGGTAGTAGGCCCGTATAACCATATCGAGGGGTTTGTACCTTGGTCCCTAGCTCGGGGGGTGGTAGGCCCGGGTAACCACATTGAGGGGTTTGTACCTCTTTCGCCTCTCCAAGGGGGTGGTAGGCCTTGGAAATGCTATATTGATGGTCACTCACTACACATATACTATGCCCTACTAAATATGATTTTTATATAAGCATCATTATACATATCATCTCATTAATATGTTATCTATCGGGTACGATTATGCATTTTGCCTATAATGTCCATCCATTGTTGTATTGCATTGCATCCCATATACTTAGTACATTCAAACGTACTAATGCATACTCTATGCCTACATGATGTCACCATGTAGGGACCGGAACACCGTCTGACCATCCTCCTCCACGTGGCTAATACGATTTCCTATCAAGGTTATTGGTGAGTCCTCCATTCCGGGGACGTTGCTCATGATCTTTTGCTATGTATAAGACCTTTTCCTTTTTAATTATGTATTGACTATGAGGGTGAGCCCGGTAGTTTGTCTCGACCCCCGCTAAGTATCCATGTTTAGAGGTGGTGTTGGACAAGTTGTGTATTATGTTTGAGCTTGACTCATCTATGGTATTTATGTATTATTCTCTTTTTGTCTTGCTCCCTTAGTCCCAATTTCCCCTTGATTATGCGTATCGCTTATGGTCATTTTAATTGCTTCCGCGACCAAGGATGTGTAATGATATGCTATGAGGCTTGTTTGGGGTTCCCTCGGGTTCCCCATTCGCCGGTCACGTCTAAGCCCTAGACTTGGGTCGTGACAATTTTATCTCTCTCAGATTAACTATGTCTCACTTCAATCCCCTGTCTTCAATCTTGAATCAAAATAAACTTGAGGGTCCAAACTATGTTGATTGGAAATGAAATTTAGATATTGTCCTAACTTTTGAGGGTTATAAATTTGTATTGGTTGAGGATGTCCTATGAAATCAGCAGATCCTACTGATGAGGAAGTCCAAGCCTATGACAAATGGGTTAAGGCTAATGAGATAGTAAGATGCTACATTCTTGCTTCAATGGCGAATGTCTTGCAGCATCAGCATCAGTCTATGACATCTGCTTACGATATGCTCGCATCTCTTAAGGAGATGTTTGGCGAGCAGAATCGTGTTGCAAAGCAGACTGCCATGAAAGCCCTTTTGACCACAAAAATGGCTGAAGGATCTTCTGTCAGAGAACATGTGCTGAAGTTGATGAATTACTTGAATGAGCTGGAGATACTTGGTGCTGAGATTGATAAGGAATCTCAAGTTGAGATGATCCTTCAGACTTTGCCGGACAGTTTTCAATAGTTTCTCTTGAACTATAATATGAATAAGATGGACATGTCTTTAGCGAAATTGTTGAATGAGCTACAAGCGGCAGAGGCTATAATTAACCAGCAAGCTCCTACGACATTCCTGGTTGACCAGGCTGGGCCGTCCTCTTCAAAACCAGCAAAATTCCAAAAGTAAAAAAAAAGCCCCGCAAGGCTGTGACACCCGGAGGTGCTAAGGATGGTGTGGCTAAGCCGAAAGGCAAGTGCTTTCATTGTAACCAGCCTGGACACTGTAAAAAGCAATGCCCTGACTTTCAAGCTAAGATGAAAAACAAAGGTAGCTCTTCTTTAAATGTCGTTGAAACCTGTTTAGCGGTTATTTCTACCCAATTATGGGTTGTAGATTTGGGAGCGACTGATCATATCTGCACTTCTTTGCAGAGGTTTCAGGAAACGCAGAGGCTAAATAAGGATGAAGTTAGTGTTTTTCAAGAAAATGGGGAGCCAGCACCAGCCATAGCTATTGGAATAATTTCGTTTTCATTTAGTAGTTCCAGACTTTTAGTTTTGAATAATGTTTTATATGTTCCTTCTATAAGAAGGAATTTATTGTCTATTTCTAAACTAATGGATGATGGTTATGATATTCACTTTGCGAATAACTCTGTTGTTATTAAGTATAATAACTTTTTTATCCTTAGTGCTCCCAAAATACATGATTTATTTGTGTTTAAAATTTGCCATAACATGCTTCAACAAACTGCACTAAATAACACTGTTGTTTCGAATAAAACAAAACATATTTCTCAATTGAGTCCAACTTATTTATGGCACTTACGTCTATGTCATATTAATATAAATAGGATTTCACGGTTGGTTACAAATGGACCTTTGAGTTCATTAAAAGTGGAGGCACTACCAACCTGTGAATCTTGTTTAAAAGGTAAAATGACAAAGAGACCTTTCCCTTCTAAAGGAAAGAGAGCCAATAATAAGTTAGAATTAATTCATTCTGATTTGTGCGGCCCAATGAATATACAAGCAAGAGGTGGTTTTGAGTATTTTGTGACTTTCACAGATGATTACTCCAAATATGGATACATTTATTTTTTGCGACATAAATCTGAATGCTTTGAAAAATTCAAAGAATTTAAGATTGAAACGAAAAAGCGACATGGTAAACATATCCAAACATTATGATCTGATCGTGGTGGTGAATACCTTTCTACGGGATTCATTAAGTACTTATCAGAATCAGGAATTACTTTTCAATATTCTGCCCCAGGGACACCTCAACAAAACGGTGTGGCAGAACGTAGAAATAGAACTCTTTTGGAAATAGTTAGATCAATGTTAAGTTATTCTGATTTGCCTTTTAGCTTTTGGGGATATGCCTTAGAAACTGCGAATTATATTCTCAATTTGGTTCCTTCAAAATTTGTACCTTTAACCCTATCCGAATTGTGGAATGGGCGAAAGCCTAGCCTACGGCATATTCGAGTTTGGGGTTGTCCAACTCATGTGCTAAAAGGAAAAATAGATAAGTTGGAATCTAGAACAAAAGTATGCATTTTTATTGGATATCCAAAAGGCACTAAAGGAGGTTTATTTTACTGTCCTAAGGATCAAAAGGTAATCGTCTCAACAAATGCCAAGTTTCTAGAACAAGACTATTAAATGAACCATGTTCCTAGAAGTAAACTTGTATTACAGGAACTGTCCAAAAGAATAACGAGTAATGAATCGATAGAACAAATTCCACACACAGTTGTTGACATTCCTTTACGACCACATAGTGGGAGACATATCCATAAGCAAGAAATTGCACTTAAGGCTGCGCAGGAGGTTGCCCTAGAGCAAACTCAAGATATTTCACTACCTCAAAGTAGTGGGAGCAATGTCCAGCAGCCTGCGGCTGTAGAGGAAAATGATTAGGATATTCAAAATTTAGTTCAAGAAGTAGCACATCCTGTAGTGGCTATTCATCGTAGTGGGAGAGTTATTAGAAATCCTAAAAGGTTTACGCTCTTGGGAGAATCATATGATAGAATCCCTGAAGAGCTTAATAGAGAACCATTGAATTACGCCGAAGCAATACATGATAAATATGTTAAAATGTGGATTGTTGCTACGAAATCTGAAATGGAGTCTATGTACTCTAATCAAGTCTGGGATCTTGTAGAACCCCCTGTTGATGTCAAACTTATTGATTGTAAGTGGATTTTCAAGAAAAAGAGAGGTGTGGTTGGAAGAGTGAAAACTTTTAAGGCTAGGCTTGTTGCGAAAGGGTTTACTCAAAAAGAAGGAATTGATTATGAGGAAACTTTTTCGCCGGTAGCTATGCTTAAATCCATTAGGATTCTCTTACCCATTGCTGCTCATTACAATTATGAGATTTGGCAAATGGATGTCAAGACGACTTTTCTAAACAGAAGTCTTGATGAATGCATCTATATGGCACAACCAAAAGGTTTCATAGAAAGTGGTAATGAACACATGTTGTGTAAACTTAAGAGATCCATTTATGGACTAAAGCAAGCATCTAGAGCATGGAATATTTGTTTTGACAAGTTGATTAAGACTTTTGGTTTTGATCAATTTGAAAATGAATCATGCATCTATAAAAAAAATGGGAAGGAAACAAATTAGCAATTTTAATTCTATATGTTGACGACATTTTGCTCATAGGAAATAATGTGAGCATGTTGAATTCAGTTAAGGAATGGTTGTCATCGCGCTTTGATATGACAGACTTGGGAGAAGCGGCTCATATCCTTGGGATCAAGCTTATGCGAGATTGTAAACAGAAGATATTAAGCTTATCTCAAGCGCTTTACATTGATACTATTTTTGCAAGGTTTAACATGCAAAATTCCAAAAAGGGATTTCTTCCTTTTAGACATGGAATTACTTTATCAAAGGATCAGTCGCCCAAAACGACTGATGAGATAGAGAGAATGAAGGTGGTCCCTTATGCATCTGCTGTAGGGAGTCTCATGTATGTTATGTTATGTACTAGACCAGATATCTGCTTTGTTGTTGGCATGGTTAGGAGATTCCAGTCTAATCCTGGGCAAGAACATTGGACAACAGTTAAGCATATAATCAAGTACCTGAAAATGACTAGAGATTACATGTTTGTTTTCCATCCTGGAAATCTCGTACCTATTGGGTAAACAGATTCAGATTTCCAGTCAGATAGAGATTCAAGAAAGTCAACCTCATGATATGTATTTACTCTAGGAGGTGGAGCCGTAATATGGAGGAGTATCAAGCAATCTTGTGTTGCTGATTCCACCATGAAAGCTGAATATGTAGCTACCTCTGAAGCGGCTAAGGAGGCTATTTGGCTTGGAAACTTCCTAAAAGAGCTTGGAGTGGTTCCTTCGTTTGAAGCACCAATCACACTTTATTGTGATAACAGTGGTGCAGTTGCTAACTCAAAAGAACTGCGAAGCCATAAAAGGACTGAGCACATTAAGAGGAAATATCATTTGATTCGTGATATAACTCAAAGGGGTGATATGAGAGTATTGAAGATTGAATCGAAGAAAAATCTGGCAGACCCATTTACAAAAGGCTTACCTCAGAAGGCTTTTGATAAGCATGTGGAAGAAATAGGTGTTAAAATTGTGAATGGATGGTTATAAGTCTAAGTGGGAGATTGTTGGGATATACTATTAACCATGTAATTGAGTTATAGTATTTTTATTTAATCCCTTGTAACGATTTTTTATGTTATTTATTTAATATAATAAAATCTTTGTTTAAATAGATCATTATGTATATATGCGTGTCCATTGCTTATATAGTAGACAATTTTGTGTATGGAGTATTTTAACTCATACGCGGAAAATTAAAATTGTCGGTGCATATAAGTTATAAATTTATGTTCATGATCAAAGATGAAGTAGGACGAACATCTTGATGATCGTAGCACAAGATTAAATATAATTTGATCTTAATTATGAGAATGGTTAAATTTCAACTTCTTGTGCTAGTACATTTTGTATGTATTGAACGGACCAATTAGAGACATTTGTTTATGTTCTGAATATTTATAAATAAATTCTCTAGTCCACTACATGTACTTATACTCTTAATCTTGATATAATTATTATGATCTATGTAATTTATTTTATTGTTTTAATCTATTAAAAGATGAGATCTTTTGATGAGTCAATAAATTCCTAATAGATTCGATAAAGACAAATTACATTAGTGAAATAATAATTAGTTGATAGAGCCGTGTCTCGGACCCGAGTTGAAGACACCCCTTTATGGTTACTTATAAGTTTTCACGTGAAAACCCTACAGGTGGATTTTAGATCCGTCACGTGAAATAAGTTAAGTAAATATAATAAAGGATTAATTTAGTTAATGAATTAAATTTTCAGAAAATTTTGATTTAATTGATTGGTGTCGGTAATTCTAACACGGGGGGGGGGGGGGGTTAAATAAGATGTAGTGGTAGATTTTGAAATTAAATCAAGGAGTGCAATTACATAATTTTATTGGAATAATTTGTAATTTATTGCGATATGGTTAATTCGTTCATTTGAGAATTATTATCGTAATTGGAAGCCTCTATTAAATATATCTACAGTCCCTACTATGCCTGATTAATTGACCAAGTTTGAAAAGAAGGAAAAATTAATTTTATTGTTGATCTTCTTTAAAGGATGAATTATTTGAGAGTTAAATATTGAGTTAGTGACAAAAACGTTTGGCCTAAAATCGATGAAAACGTTTTTTTATTACAAAAACGTTTGGCCTTAAATGGATGAAAACGTTTTTGTATTAATCTTAATTTATTCTCATGATCCTCTTGATTGCTCAGTAAGCCTGAAATTTATTTGGACGTTTTTCCTATTCATTCTTGAGTTGGAAAACTAGTATAAATAGGCTGGATGTGGCATGAAAGAAATCATCCTTTAAAACAAGTAATACTTGCCCACACAAGTAACTGTCAATCGGGAAATAGGAGAAGATTGTAGCTCTAGATCCTTGGCATTTGGACGACTTTTGTAGAAGTTTCAACATGTTAGTCTTCTTCTAAATTCGTTTATGTTGTATTGTTTAGTCAGTAAGATTTGTGATCCTGAATATAGCTTCCGCTGTGCATATTCTAAACAAACCACATATATCACATAAAGGACATTCATCAACCAACCACGATTTATCCCAATCATCCATATCAATAAGTGCCAAAAACTTGTTGCTCCCCAATATATACACGCAAGTGTACGTGGTCGCGCAAGTAATATAGATTCTTAAAGAAACGAGTTATCGTTCCCAAGGGACTTATGATCAACTTATATTCACTTAATTCTACAACTAAAAGTAAAAAAGTAACCTTTTCAAGAGTTGATGATATATTGTTTATCTACTAATAATTATGCACTAATTGAAAGTAACTAATTGTGAACGACTTTGATATAATGTTTCAAGCAAGTTAAAAGCAATTCCAGGGTTGCAGCATATAAAGAATATCATGTATCATATTATTGGCTTAGAACTAATTTCAATTGTCAAGTTACTGGTTTATAGGGTTGATGATATGATCCAGGTTATACGTCTCTCGTCGCCTACCCCAGTTAGCTATCTAACTACATCTTTGAGCGGGGATAAATAGACTCACTGGCGAGCATTTATATTTCATCCTATTTCGTAACCAAGCAAGGTGTTCGCCTGGGTGTCACTTCTGAACACTAATCATCTCAATTTAATGGGTGGACCGAGCTCTTTATATTCTCTAGCCTATCTAACCTCTCTTCTCCCTATTTTAAGATTAGACAATATATTTATCTTATGGTGCGCAAGCATAAAATACTAAAACAAGAATATAGAAGTAACTTGTATTGACAGCGGAAAATTAATTCCACAACCTCAAATAATCAACAATCAATTCGTAGCTACAGCTCTAGAACTAGGGTGTTTAGCTACTCATGCTATTAGAAAACAAGAAAATACAATAGTTCATGCAATTTTTGGAAAATAGATGAGTTAACGGATTCAAAACCTAGTACAAACTTGAATTCTTGATCTTGCACACTAAATTAAAGAGTCGACCCTCACAATGGAGCCCTAGGAGTCTAGTTATAAGAGTTAGAAAAGTTGGAGTCAAATCCCACTACAATTAAGAATCCTATTTAATGATTTTTTAGCTGGAAAAGTCGGCATTTCCTTGGCGTGTCACGCCTGCCATCGCGCCACAGAGGCACCTGCATTCTTGAAGTCCTGGTGCGTCGTGACCAGCAGCGCACCCCAAACATGTTCCAGTCAGGCATCCTCTGGCACGTCGCGCCTAGCAGCGCGCCCCAAACATGCCCCAGTCCAGCATCCTCTAGCGCGGCACGCCTCTCAGCGCGCCCAGCACTGCTGATATTTGCCTTAGTCATTTTCTTGCTCATTTTTTCTCCTTCTTTCATTGCTCCAACTCCAATTTCATCGAGAATTCCTGAAACATCTAATCATATGTGTGAGTATATAATCATCACAAGTTACACCAAAAATCAAGCTAATAATTAAAGATCATTCTTCAATTTAATCAATTTATGGGTAATATTGACAACTTAGGTATATAAATATGCCTATGATTAGGATTGACTATTGCCTGCTACCTATTTTATTGGATGTTTGTTTGAAATCTTGTTCTCCACCCCATCTCCATATGAATGAAAAGTTATTTTTTTCCCTTGATGTTAGGCTCATGGGAAATAAAATATTTTTTGTTTAGAGCCAATAGAGTGAAATTTGTTGGATAAACAGTTAAAATTTGAAAGAGTAAGTAAGGGAATAAATTTATTATAAGATATAGATGAAAAAAAAGAAGAATAATGAGTATTTGAAAGTGAAATGAAGTATCAAAAAGGTGTTTCCATGAGGTGGGAATTTTTGGCCTATTTGATTTACTTTTTACTTATCTTTATATATATGTGTGTAGATTTCAATGTTTTGTAATTTGTGTGGAGCATTGTATTGTGTTTGGCATCTACTCTATTTTCTCAAATAGCCAGCAGTCTTGCGGAATTATTCTTGCTACCTTATGAGGGACGGTGAAGGGATATCCTCAGAATGGTATGTTATACCCCAAATACGTATTAAGAATCTAGTGTCGGCGAGGAACTTGGAGCTTTTTATTCAAGCTTATTTTCATCCTTATTTTTGGACTACCTGACTACCACAATTCTTATTAAGAATGTTGATTAGGACTTTGCTCATTGTGCAGAGCTATGGATAATAAGAAACATAGTAAAAAACATACTAGTAAAAAGATAAGAAAAGTAAGAAGAAAATTAAACAAATTATATACGGAATATAAACAACTTAATATCACAAGAACTAATAACGAAAAATTAAATCAATTAACAGAAAATATATCTAAAGTAGAATATAAATATATTCAATATTTAAAATTACAATGAATAACGAGAATAACGAATATAGACAAAAACTTGATGAAACATTTATAGCAAAAAGACAAGAATTAGCACATAGGCAAAATAGACTTAACAGTAATATATTTGCAGGAATTTGTCACAAATCTATAATAGCACAAAGAAAGACTATTTTATATCTAGAAATACAAATAAATAACTTAGAATATAAACTTCAACACAATCTATAAATGAATAAGGAAGAACACGCAGTAGATGAAAAACATATGAAAACTATGACGGATTAAAAATAAAGATAATATTTTCTAATCTAGGAAGAAGATATAAAAAAATAGGTGACAATATAAGTCTATAATGTTAGAAAAAAAAACGGTAAAACTAGAAGATTGTTTAACTACTATGATAAGAATAACAAAAGAAAATGAAGAAATAGATAGAAAAACGGAAATTGAAAAAGTAAAACAACAAGCAAAAAAGAAAGTACAACAATTAGAAAAAGTAAAACTTACCAAAATAATAGAGCTAGAAAAAGAGCTAGCAATATTAAAAGAAATGTATGAAATAAAACAAAAAGAAAAAGAACAAAAAACAAAATTAACAAATGAGATAATTAAATTTAAAGAAAAATTGCAACTAGAAGATGAATTAGAAGAAAATAACCAAGATAATCTACCTGAAATAAGAGTTGATGAAATAAACGACGATGATCTATAACAACATTCGAAAACAAGCGAAACATATACGGAACTTTTAGCAAACATAGATAATACAAATAATTTAGAAGTAAATACATGAGACATAGACATGGATGAAAAACCTAGCACATCAGGAGTAAAAAACCCAAAAAAATTTAATCCAATATATTATAATGAAAACTATTAACAATATGATAGAGAAAAAAACTATATGGGATAAAATATTAAATAAAAAATGGATACCTAAACCAATAACTGAACGACATGATTTTTTAGATTTAGACAGTGTAGCACATATAAATAAAACAATTCAATTATGGATAGGATATATATCAAAACAATTAATAGATAACAAAATAGTAGTAACAGAGACACCACGATATATAGAAAGAACGCTTACAGAAATAGTAAAATTATAGCTACAAAATTTATCAGATGAAAGTTTAAAAACTCTAAGAAGTAATAAAAAATCTAATGGCGAATTAGCTACTACAACTATGGAAATATTATATAAATACGAAGTAGCTATAAGAAATGAATTTAGTAGTATGACAACAGAAGTAGAAGAACAAAATAAAGAAAAAATCATAAATCGTAATCTAATGACAAAATTAGCAATATGTAATATGTGTTACATAGATGAATATACATGTGCATTTAGAGAATACTATTATAAAAAAATATATAACACAGAAGAAAGTAAAGAAATAAGAAAATTATATTTTACAAAATTACTAGAACCTTTTAATTCAAAAATAATAAAAAGTTGGAATGAAGCAGAATTAACAGATACCTTAGGAGCTAGAATGAATTTTTTGCAATGATGATTTATGTAACTATGTGAAAAACATAAAGAAGAAATAAAAAGGAAAAAATATTAGTAAAAAACTTGGCATGTTGCAAAAATAAAACAACACCTCAATTTGGTTGTACGGATAGGTTTTATAAAAATAGAAAGAAATATAATAAAAAATACAGATCAAAATGTAAATATAAAAAACCGAGAACAAGATACTATGTAAAAAACTACAAAACCAAAAGACCATATAGACCAAAAAGAAAACTAACAGAATGTACTTGTTATAATTGTGGAAAATTAGGACATATAGCTAGAGATTGTAAATTACCTAAGAGTCCAAAGAAAAAACAAATATCAGAAATTATAATAGACAATGAAAAATATACACAAATAGAATATGTAGATTATGAATTAGAAAGTGAAGACAACATATATGAATTATCAAAAAACGAAATAGACGAAATGGAAAATAATTCATTAATAGAATCAGATAATGAACACTATATAAATGACTGAAACAGATATACAAATAATAACTAAAGAAAAATATTAAGATGAAAAATCAGCAGAACAAAAAATAATATTTGATAATAATATATTTGAACAAATAAAATGAAAAGAATTAGACCTAAGCGTAGCAAAAATATTCGAAATACCAACAATAAGAAACTGGTTTAAATGACAAAACGAAGAATATTATGTAGTAAGTCAAAGAGAACATATCATAGATTACAAATACACCAAAGGAAAGGCTAAAATACCAATAATAAACAAACGAATAATAAATAAAGAAATACAAGATATTAAGGCTAAAAATCCAATTAAATATTTACATTTAGGAGGAACGAAAATATTAATAAAAGCATGTTTTAGAGAAAGAATAGATGCACCCATAGAAATTTACTTAGCAGATAATAGGATCATACAACCTATAGAAAAAAGTATAATAAGTGTAGTAAAAGGTAACCTCATATACCAAAAAATTAAATTTATAATAAGTGCTAACTACTCAGTAGCAATAAATGACAAAAATACAGATAAATCATTAGTATTATATTGGAAAATGTCAGGAATAGAACTAGCCCCGGGAAGTAAAATATTTACAGCTAGATGTAAAAACTTATATGTTCTAACAACAAAACATAAAATACAATAGATAAAATAAAAATATAAGACCCCTTTGAAAGGATAGTTACAGTCATAGATAATAATGAATATAGTTATAATGAAATTGATATGGAAGAAGATTTAGAAATAGTAAAAGAAAGACTAAGTACATCGAAAAGAATAAACAATGAGATACCCCAAATATCATCAAAAATGAGTACATCAAGAAGAATAGATAAAACCCCACAAAAATCAATGGAAGAAGAAATAAAACCACATCATTACTACATAACGAGAATAATGTAACAACGAAAATATTTAATATTAATAAACAAAGGACTAGAAGAAAACTATATTACAAGAGAATTAGTGACGGAAGATGAAATAATAACTACTGAACAATTATGCCTCGAACTACCAAAGGCATTAATGTATACCGAAGAAACTACAGAAAAGGAAATAATCATTGAAGACGTACCAATAGTAATAAAATTTAAAATATATCAAGGAAATGAAAATATCACTTTAGCAATAAAATGGCTAGAACAAGTAAAATCATATAATCTAGAAGACAAACAGTTAATAATAAATTATGAAAATAAAAGAGTAATAATAAAAAGGACTTTAGTATGATAAAAATATGAAAATATATATACTCGCAAAGATAATAATAGAGAGATATTACAACAGATATTATACACCAATGATAGATACGGGAGCAGAAGCTAATATATGTAAATATAATTGTTTACCAGAAGATAAGTGGGAAAAATTAAAAACACCGATAGTAGTAACAAGATTTAATAATGAAGGAAGCATGATCACATATAAGGCAAAAAATATAAAAATACAACTATGGGATAAGATACTAACTATAGAGGAAATATATAGCTTTGAATTGACTACAAAAGATATGTTATTAGGAATGCCATTTTTAGAAAAACTATATGCACATATAATAACAAAAACACACTAGTGGTTCACAACAACGTGTAAACAAAAAATAGGAGCAAAAAGAGTAAATAACAAAAAACGAAAAACAACAGAATGGATAAAAGGAAGCGAAAAAATTACACAAAAGTTAGAAAATAAAAACGAAGAAGACCCTAAAATAGAATTAATTATATTCTAGTTAGTAGAAGTTATAAGGAAACTTTTAACGTAATTAGTTTAACCAAAATCCTAAAAGGCTTACCCTTTTTCCCACAAAATTAAAAATTTCTAAGGACTAAAATTCCCTCCCAAAATAATTTAAAGCCAAAACAAATAAAAATTCCCCCTTCCCACCACAAAATAAAGTCCTGAATCTCTCTCCCACTTCCCCACTTCCCCAATTCCACAATTCGGTAATTCTTAAAAGGCTCTCTCCCTTCTTGTTTTTTTTTTTTTTTTCATTTTTCTTATTCTTTCTTTTGTTCAATCTGAATTTTGTATGTGCATGTGTGATTTTTGTTTTTAATTGAGTTTTTCTTTGTAGGTTTTATAAAGTGGAATTCTCAAAGCAATAAGTGTTCAAAGCATGCGGATTTGATCGTAATATTTGTGTGAATGTAAAGGTAATTCTTTGTCACATGAATTTTAGAATTCACACTAGAATTTGAGATTATATATATATATATATATATATATATATATATTATTGGAAAATAAATATGCACTTTGTAAGTTGTTAAACTTAATGTTGCCATACTTTTATATATTTCAGGATATTTTTTGAATTTTCGCACATCATAAAGCAAATTATATTTGACCTTCAATTGAATGAAGAGAAGCTTCAATTTTATTTTTACGCAGATAAACTAGTGTTTTGTTAAATCTTGGATCTGTTTGATTCTTATTGACCTATCAAATTTGTTTTTTCTGATATGAGAATTGAGTTCCAATGTATGTTTATTTCCTAACAAAATAAAGTAACTTAGACAATAATATTTTGCAGATTATTGCTCTATAAAATATTAGTGCCTTCAGCCTTGTAATAGTTTAATACTTGTGTAATCTTACATGCCTTAAGGGAGGATAAAATATAACTATTTCAAACCCCTACCAAATGAAATGGAAGTCGCAAGAGCAAGTTAAGAGTTAGAATTCCCCGACTCAGTTAAATGGGTAGCAAGGTAGGATAGAAATTATCCACATCATTTTACTCCTTTTTGGGTGAGAGTTTAAGAATATTTACATTGTCTTTGAATTGATGAGTATGACCTCACTAATAGGTTATTAAGGCCAAATGTTCGTACGAATTTATATTTTAAATGAATTAAATTTTGAATTTTCTTTTTGTAACAAGATGTACAAGGATATGTATATATCAATATTTGTTTATCTGAATATGTATACAAATTTTATGGTTTCAGGCTTTTAACCTAGTGATGATGAAGATCAAGCTTACTTCACCTTGAGAAAAAAAAGGAATGGCACCAATTCAAGTCACCAAATAACTGCATAGTACTTCTTTTTAATATTTATTTGATATGGAACTATTTTAGATTTTAAGTTGCAGCACTCAAGTTGCTATACATGAGTTTTTATTACAAATTTGTATGTAATATGATTTACAATAAATACTTTCTAAGTATTTATATGTATTATTACAAAGGCTTGATGTAAAATATTTATTTTACATAAATATAACAATTTGTGGCGGTCACAAACCTCCACAAATTAGATTTTGTGAATATTCAAATTATTTCGTGGCAATTTTAAACCCATGCAAACATATTTTTTAAAAATATTAAAAAGAGTATGGTGGAGGTTGCAAACTGTCACAAATTGACTTAAAAAAACCTCCACAAATTAAAAAGTAATTTTGTGGCGATCGTCATGGAGGTTTCTAAAAACAGCCACAAATATGCTCATGGGATGGGCAATTGTAGCGTTTTTAAAAACCTCCGCAATTCTCATTGTGAGGGTCAAAAACTGCCTCAAATTGACAAAATAAGCCCCATAAATTGAGCATTTTTTTGTAATGATTGCCTGCCTTTCATTTAGATATGCCTTCCTTTATATAGAAAGGATTTGCTACTTTACAACCTTTCACAATACTACACGTACATACTACTTAATAATGTACCTATATAGTATAATAATGTGCCTAATAATATAGTATGACACATCTACTTATGACACACCATACTTACTACTTATGACGCACCATACCTACTTTATGACACACCATACTTAATTTACACTTGTCACCATTTCTATCTACTACTTTAATATGCACATGCATAATAATGCATACTTGACTAATTTACATCTTATCTACATCTTTTTGACTACTTTACATTATTTACTTTATCTTTTTTGCCACTTTGTCTGCCATTTGCATCTTATCTTTTTTATCTTGTCCATATCTTATCTTGTCTTGTCTGTATTTTAACTTCATCATCTTCTTTTACTCTAAATCGACATCTGGAATTATGTTATCTTCACCGTTACATTTCGAACATATGTGATCAGGATATTTGTGTCCAATTAGTTTGCAATATCTGGTTAATAACTCTATTGAAATAAATCCTGCTTTTAGTGCTCTTGTCGTAGGTCGTTCCTCTGGTTTTAATAATGATAAGATCCATCGCTGAACTTCATCCATATCTGTTCTTCTTAGTTCTCTTGAATTTGAATATATCATTAATTGATCTCTCGAGTAATAACTCCATATAGCATTTCCGTTTAAATAATTATTTGCTAATTCTTGTATAATAATTGATATACCAATTATTCTTTTGTTGGTATAAAAACTTGATATCTCTATTTTGCATATCTCTTCTTGTTGTTCGATTTCCTCGGGTATAATCATATCTTTAGTTAGTCTTATCTTGATAACCTGTATTGGAGATTTTATTTCCTCGTATAATATCTCCGCTGGTGCTGTATAGAATTTTATATAAAATAAATTTCCTTTTGTAACTCTTTTGTATGTGACGAATGCCTTGTGTAGTTCTGGTATTTCACTAACTTCTTCTCCATCGTATGTGTGAACGGTATTTAGCAGTCCATAGTTGTAACATGTTCTTACTAAATTAGCGTTAGTTTTTGGCCGTGCAATTAACTTGTTATATCCTTGTAACTTTTGTGTCAAATAATCCTGGTTTGGTTCTTTTGTAGTTGATCTGGGGTTAAGGTTTAAATAAGTTTGGATTTTGTGTTTATTTTCGATATAGGTTCGTGTGATGTAGTTATATGTCTTTTTCTCATTTTGGTTTTGCAAACTATCTGCATATGTAGATGTTTGTGGTTCCATGGACATATGTTTAGGTGTCCTTTAGGTAAATGGTTTTCGAATAGCTGGTTTAAGTTCGCATTTTTATGTTGTTTATCGCTAACTTGTTTGCTTGTACCTGCGTCGTATTTAAACAAACATTATGGGTTTTAAGGAGTTTCCCATCGTCTCCTTTTAGCTCTGGGTTTTTCCGTCTTCCGATCAACGTAGCTCCACATTTTTATAGTCATGTTGCTGACTAGCTTTAGACTTCAGATTATCTTCATTAGGCTTTAGCTTTTGTATCTCATTGTCCATACTATCCACTTTTGTACAAAGTGTAGTAATGGCTTTGAGTATCTTTTCAATTGTATCTTCTTCCTCAGTTTCAATCTGAGTAGCTTTGTCGTGATAGGTAATCTGCAATAACATTCTTATCAGTTTTTATTACTTCAATTGTAAACATAAAATTTAATATATTTAATACCAATCTCCTTATTTCTTTTGTTGTTACCGAATCTTGTATTTTTCTTGTTAGCCACCATTTTACCTGTGTGTTATATGTCCTTATAATAAATTTGCTATATATGATATATGGTTCAAATGATAGTAAACATTTATACACTGAATATAATTCTTTCCTATTTAGTTCCCATTTTATTTCTGTATTAGTAAATGTTCCTGAATAATATCTACAATGATGTTCTATTTTTTCTCCATCGTAGTTGTATTTTAAGAGTCCTCCATAACTTTTTTCACTAGCGTTTGATTTTACTATATAAGTAAATTTTTTGTTTTCATCCGGAAAATATAGTTTAGGTAGGTTCTTATATAATAATTTTATTTTTCGTATTTGTGTTTGGTCTTTCTTATCAAACTGGTATTCTACATCTTTCTTTAATTTTTGTTGTAATGGTTTTAAATTTTCTTCTAATTTTGGTATATATTCTCTTACTTGGTTTACTAGTCTTAGAAATGATTGTAATTTCTTTTTCGTGTCTAGCTGTTCTTTTGAGTTAATTATTTTTTGTACTATATGTGTTTGCCTTTTTATTTATTTTTATCTATTTGTATTCCTAGGAATTCTATTTGGCTTTTCATTATGTCTGCTTTCTTTTTACTTAGACTTACGCCTGAATATTGTATAATATGTATGAATTTTTCTAATAATCTTATGTGTTCATCTTGGGTTTTAGAATTTAGTAATATATCATCAATATATACTACACAATTTTCTAATTGTTTAAAATAGTTATCCATAAAGTGTTGGTATCTACCCGGTGCATTTTTATATCCAAATGGTAATACATTTCATTCGTAAAATTCTTGTGGTACAGTGAATGCTGTTAGTTTTTTCGATTTTTCTTCTAGTTTTAAGTGATAAAATCCTGATTTACCATCAAATTTGCTAAAATAATTATATCCTTGTATTTGTCTTATCTTTAGTATTTTATTTGGTATCGGATGATTGTATGTTTTAGTTTTTGCATTTAAATTCCTATAATCAATAACCATTCTCCTTTTTCCTCTTTTTTGTTTACTATGTTTATTTACGATAAATGCCGGGCTTGTGTGCTTACTATTGCTTTCTTGTATATATCCTTTTTCTAGTAATTCATTTATATGTATCTTAAATTCGATTAAATCATTAAAATTATACTTTAATGGTTTTTGAGTTATTATACCACTATTACCAATTAGCTCAATTTTTACTTTTGTTTTATGTTTCTCCCATCCTTGTAAAGGATCCTCACTATATAATAATTCTAACTTATCTTGGATTATTTTTACTTTATCTATAGAGAATATAATTAATTCTATTTTAGGGTCTTCTTCTTTTATATTTTCTAACTTTTGTGTAATTTTTTTTGCTTTCTTTTATCCATTTTGTTGTTTTTCGTTTTTTGTTATTAACTCTTTTTGCTCCTATTTTTTGTTTACACGGTGTTGTGAACCACCAGTGTGTTTTTGTTATTATATGTGGGTATAGTTTTTCTAAAAATGGCATTCCTAATAATATATCTTTTGTAGTCAATTCAAAGTTATATATTTCTTCTATAGTTAGTATCTTATCCCATATTTGTATTTTTATATTTTTTGTCTTTTATGTGATCATGCTTCCTTCATTATTAAATCCTGTTACTACTATCTGTGTTTTTAATTTTTTCCACTTATCTTCTGGTAAACAATTGTATTTACATATATTTTTGTGGGGTTTTATATATTCTTCTTGAGGTACTCATTTTTTATGATATTTGGGGTATCTCATTGTTTATTCTTTTCGATGTACTTAGTCTTTCTTTTCCTATTTCTAAATCTTCTTCCATATCAATTTTATTATAACTATAATCATTATTATCTATGACTATAACTATCCTTTCAAAGGGGTCTTCTATTTTTATTTTATCTATTTTATTTTATGTTTTGTTGTAAGAACATATAAGTTTTTACATCTAGCTGTAAATATTTTACTTCGCGAGGATAGTTCTATTCCTGATATTTTTCAATATAATACTATTGATTTATCTATATTTTTTTCATTTATTGCTACTGGGTAGTTAACACTTATTATAAATTTAAATTTTTGGTATATGAGGTTACCTTTTACTGCGCTTATTATACTTTTTTCTATAGGTTGTATGATCTTATTATCTGCTAAGTATATTTCTATGGGTGTATCTATTCCTTCTCTATAACATGCTTTTATGAATATTTCTGTTCCTCCTAAATGTAAATATTTAATTGGATTTTTAGCCTTAATATCTTGTATTTCTTTATTTATTATTTGTTTGTTTATTATTAATATTTTAGCCTTTCCTTTGGTGTATTTGCAATCTATGATATGCTCTCTTTGACTTACTACATTGTATTCTTCTTTTTGTCCTTTAAACCAATTTCTTATTGTTGGTATTTTGAATATTTTTGCTACGCTTAGGTCTAATTCTTTTTCTTTTATTTGTTCAAATATATTATTATCAAATATTATTTTTTGTTCTACCGATTCTTCATCTTGATATTTTTCTTTAATTATTATTTGTATATCTGTTTCAGTCATTTATATAGTGTTCATTAGCTGATTCTATTAATGAATTATTTTCCATTTTGTCTGTTTCGTTTTCTGATAATTCATATATGCTATCTTCACTTTCTAATTCATAATCTACGTATTCTATTTGTGTATATTTTTCATTGTCTATTATAATTTCTTATATTTCTTTTTTCTTTGGATCTTTAGGTAATTTACAATCTCTAGCTATATGTCCTAATTTTCCACAATTATAACAAGTACATTCTGTTAGTTTTCGTTTTGGTCTATATGGTCTTTTGGTTTTGTAGTTTTTTACATAGTATCTTCTTCTCGGTTTTTTATATTTATATTTTGATCTGTACATTTTATTATATTTCTTTCTATTTTTATAATACCTATCCATACAACCAAATTGAGGTGCTGTTTTATTTTTGCAACCTGCTAGGTTTTTTACTAATATTTTTACCATTTTTATTTCTTCTTTATGTTTTTCACATAGTTCCATAAACCATCGTTGCAGAAATTTCATTCTAGCTCCTAAGGTATTTGTTAATTCTGCTTCATTCCAACTTTTTATTATTTTTGAATTAAAAGGTTCTGGTAATTTTGTAAAATATAATTTTCTTATTTCTTTACTTTCTTCTGTGTTATATGTTCCTTTATAATAGTATTCTCTAAATGCACATGTATATTCATCTATGTAACACATATTACATATTGCTAATTTTGTCATTAGATTTCGATTTATAATTTCTTCTTTATTTTGTTCTTCTACTTCTGTTGTCATACTACTAAATTCTTTTTTTATAGTTACTTCATATTTATATAATATTTCCATAGTTGTAGTAGCTAATTCGCCATTAAATTTTTTATTACTTCTTAGAGTTTTTAAACTGTCATCTAATAAATTTTGTAGCCATAATTTTACTGTTCCTATAAGCGTTCTTTCTATATATCCTGGTATTTCTGTTATTACTATTTTTTTATCTATTAATTGTTTTGATATATATCCTATCTATAATTTGATTGTTTTATTTATATCTGCTACACAGTTTAAATCTAAAAAATCATGTCGTTCAGTTATTGGTTTAGGTGTCTATTTTTTATTTAATCTTTTATCCATATAGTTTTTTCTCTATCATATTGTCCATAGTTTTCATTGTAATATTTTGGATTTAAATTTTTTGGGTTTTTAACTCCTGATGTACTAGGTTTTTCATCCATGTCTACATCTCCTGCATTTACTTCTAAATCCTTTGTATTGTCTATGTTTGCTAAAAGTTCCATATAGGTGTCACTTGTTTCCGAACGTTGTTCATCTGGATCATTGTCATTTATTTGATCAATTTTTATTTCAGGTAGATTATTTTGGTTATTTTCTTCTTTTTCTTCTAATTCTTCTAATTCATCTTCTTATTGCAATTTTTCTTTAAATTTAATTATCTCATTTGCTAATTTAATTTTTTGTTCTTTTTCTTTCTGTTTTTAATTTCATACATTTCTTTTAATATTGCTAACTCTTTTCCTAGCTTTATTATTTTAGTATTTTTTACTTCTTCTAATTGTTGTACTTCCCTTTTTGCTTGTTGTTTTATTTTTTTCAATTTCCGTTTTTCTATCTACTTCTTCATTTTCTTTTGTTATTCTTACCATAGCAGTTAAACTATCTTCTAGCTTTACCGTTTCTTTTTCTAACATTAAACTTAGATTGTCACCTATTTTCTTATATCTTCTTCCTAGATTAGAAAATATTATCTTTATTTTTAATCCGTCATAGTTTTCGTATGCTTTTTCATCTATTGCATATTCTTCTTTATTCATTTATAAATTATTTTGTAGTTTATATTCTGAGTTAATTTTTTGTATTTCTAGATATAAAATAGTCTTTCTTTGTGCTATTATAGATTTGTGACAAATTCCTACAAATATATTACTGTTAAGTCTATTTTGCCTATGTTCTAATTCTTGCCTTTTTGCTATAATTATTTCAGTAAGTTTTTCTTTGTATTCATTATTTTCTCTATTCATTGTATCTTTAAATATTGAATATATTTATATTCTATTTTAGATATATTATCTATTAATTGATCTAATTTTTTGTTATCAGTTTTTGTGATATTAAGTTCTTTATATTCCGGATATAATTTATTTAATTTTCTTCTTATTTTTCTTAATTTTCTACTAGTACGTTTCTGACCATGTTTCTTATTATCCATAGCTCGGTACTTAAGATTCAAGATGGTATTCTCTTGGTTGCTGACATTGGAGGTTAGCTTCTATATTATAGATTTGGTCCCAATTAGTGCTCCTCTTTTTTTCTCTCTCAAAAAAGTATATGTTACATGGTTTATTGACCAGAAAAAAAGGATAGAGCATTGAAAGACCCTCCTAAAGAAATTCTCTTATGACATTTTAATAGCATCAGTTGTTAAATGCTCTCTTTGTCCCAAAATAGTACTAAATTGGATTAAATTATTTTAAAATAAAAATTTAGATATTGAAAAACTATATAGGAAGTACTACAAGTTGTAATTGTTTTCATATTAATATGGTGAAAGAGTTTACATTAAAATGTTGGTCAAACTTAATATAGTTTGACTCTCAAAAGCAAAATGTGACAAGTATTTTGGGACAAAGAGAGTAATAACTAATTTACTCATGGCAAGAAGTTGTAGTAGTGCAACCTTGGAAGGAAAGAGTTCTTTTACCAAATTCTGAACTTTGGATTTAATAATGGCTGAAAATTTTACCTCCATAAACATGTTATTTAGAATATGGAGAATGGACCACTGTTCTACTAGTGCATGATATTTGTTTTTCCAAATTGGTCTTATACTTGTTGGCAGTATATGTTCTTTCCAGTGTGCCTCCAAAGGTTCTAAAATTCTTTATGTTGTTCTAGTCCATGTCAGAACATATGACTATGAGAGAGTAATTTGGGAAAACCCTTTTGGGGCTTCTAGTATACATTATTCGCTTTCTATTTCATCTCACCTTTCTTCTTCTAATATCTTATTTTTTCCTTTGTTTTTTTCTTGTTTCAATTAATAGGGGAGCATATATTACATTAAGTCATTAAGTGAGTGTTGTTTTGTAACTCCTGAAAACCAAATTAATTTCATTTACTAGTGAAGTACTTTCCCCAACTAATATTTGGCTCATTGTGCTTCCCTTTAATGATATCGTTGCTAGTTTTGTTTATTGCATTTGGGTATTATTATAGAGTTGGGGAATTTGTATGATAACCCCAACTAATTTGCAAGTAAGACATAGTTGATTGATATCATAACTTGCACTTTACACTGTAAATAGCTATATCTACTAACTATGCAAATATTCGGCACAATATTTTTTTATATATGAGCTAATGCTTTATTGAATCTACACTATTTTTTCTTATTAAGTGTTATGATTGCTTCATCTTTCTTCTTCTATTTTAACTTGAATTTGATGCACTTGAGCTGAGGGTCTTTCGTAAACAGACTCTCTACCTCCACGAGGTATTGGTAAAATTTGTGTACACTTTACCCTCTCTAGACCTCACTCAATGGGTTTCACTAGGTATGTTGTTGTTGCTAGGTGATATTTGATTTTCTTGAAAAAATATTGACCAAAAACCCCTTGCCAGCGAAAGCAAGGGGTTTGCCTTCTGGGTCGAGCTCATCGCACCAGGCTTGCCTAGTGCGGGTTACCTCTCCTATGTGGTTTGTGAGCTATTTCATAGGAGCGGGGGTTTACCCTGTGCGCACCCAAAGGGTAGCGGCTACAGGTTTCCCTTGTCATCAAAAAAAAAAAAACTCCAGGCAACTATTGCAGAACTTGGAGTGCAGGACCTAGTTAGCTTAGGTAATTTACATGTTGTTTTTTCTTTACTGAATAGAAAATATTTTCATAAATTAATTAAAGTTGAGGCACAAGCATATATGGGAAGTAATTGAATACACTTCAAGAAAAAAAGATTTGTGTATTAAACATTTTTCGCCTTTATGATGGTATTCTGAATTGTTTTTTTCTTTTTTAAGATGCAGATTCTATTGAAACCAAGAAAGTTCATGGAAAGAAAGAAAGGTCTTGCGAAATGAAGTAGTCTATGAAAAAAATTATATGAGACATGCAATTGGCAAAGGGAGGTGTGTAAATGTAGTTTCATCAACAAATCTATAAAGTTGGGAATACCATCTCAAAGTTTTGATTCGATCAAAACAAGTGAATCTCGTAAGATAGGAGAAAGACATAGTGGTTAAATTACATTGTATCATATTGTTCAACATACTCACATCTTTGTAATAAATTGACTACATTTGTGACAGAACATTTGTATTAGAATTATCTTTTGATTAACAATAAAATCTATTTTTAACCACAAATTATATTTGTATTTTATCATAACTGCAATTGTCACTAATTATGATAGTTTTTAGTGACAATTTTATTGTGTCAGTAAATTATTTGTTTTGGTGAAAACATGATAGATTTTAACTACAAAATTTTAAGTCACAAAATTGTCACTATTTTATACATTTGGGGACAAAATATCTTTTCATATATAAAAGAACGTCTTTAGTGAAGAAGCTACTTTTGTTTGACTACCAAACACATATAACTTTAGAGACAATTAGTGGTGCCACTAATTAAAGTAATGATTTAGTGACAAGTTACTTTTGTCGATATTAATAACCTTTTTAGTGACAAAAATGCACTATTAACTACAAAGTTTTATACTTTTTTGACGAATGAGTTCGTCATAAATACTATGCATTTGGTGACAAAAAATAAATTTTGTAGTTAATACAACTTTATTTGGTGACAAAACACTAAATTGTCACTATATACCTTTAGTGACTCAAGATTTAGGGACGAACAAGTGACGATATTTTCTTCATCACAAAAGATTCCTTGAGATGAAATATGTGTTTTACGTTACAAAATGTTTTGACATTGATAACCGAATTTGTTGTAGTGGTACTTGTGTTGCTCAATAGTGCTATATAATCATTGATAGGCTGGGTAATCTTCAATAACACTAACTTTCTTTTGATCTCATAGAACCATGTCATAGAACCCCTTTTCGATCTCATCTATGTGAATTACAAATCAACCAATTACCTTACATAAATCTTTCTTTCGAGTAGATTTATGCAATTAGAGATGAACCAGAAACTCTCTTTCGAACAAGCCATATAAGTCAAACTTAAATTGTACGCATTGAACTAATTATTCATTCAAATGATCTATTTTGAGCATCGATCGAAGATCGATAATATGATTAAGTTTGCAATCTTAACCCATGAATTAACGTCATGCTAATTAGCTCAAAGTAATGAATGTATAGCAATAAAATAGAGAAAAACACAATATTCACTACATTAAATCAACACCCAACCACATAATTGCACCCTAGAGTTGGGATTTTAGCCACACATCATGATAGCAACCATGGATAAATCAACAACTTCGATTTCAACTCTCAATTACCCATTCAAGGGTGTATTTTAAAACCCAAAAACTAAGAATGTTTATTCAAAGGTTAAAAAACTAATTCTCCAAAATCTCATACAAAAATATGATACAAACTATGAAACCATTTTCTCTCTCTTTCTTACTATTTATAGTTTCCCCAAAATTTGCCCAAGATTGCACCCGTGACTTATTGGTGACATTAGTCGGGCTCGCTTTACTCATACAACGAATTTTCATTTGATCTTGAGCTCGCCTTCTTTTGATTTAGGTTTCAAGGGTCTGAACCTTAGTTGGTGAACTCAATCAAGTCAGCCCTTCACATTCAGTGGATCCCCAATCACCACCTTGCCTTTGCAACTTTTATTTACACTCAAAAATTTGTCACTTTCGGCAATGAAGTCCTATTTCTCCCATTCACTTTCACAAATCACCATTAATGTCTTTAGTCCACCAACCTTCCTTGAGTCTTTTCAACTTTTAACACTATTAACTTGGGCGAGGTTAGGCCCTTTGGGCGATCCACCCTTTTTGTTAGGAAACCCCAACTAGGAATTTCTACTCTTCAAATGCTTTTGGCCTCTTTTTCATTTGTTCATCCCTACCTTGTCCTTTAGCTTCCATTAACCGTAAAATATCAAAATATCTTTAGAATAGGACATCAATAGGCATTGATAATAGTAATTGTTGAACTAAAAAGTCCTCAAATGAGTGTAAATCTACCACTCATCAACAACCCCAACTTAAACTTTTTCTTGTCCTCAAGTAAATCAAGAACACAATTAGTTCTACAAGTGTGTCTACTATAGTTCCCAATGAGGGTTAACATGCAAGTGTCACGACAAGACTACTAAGTAGCGTATGCAATGACTCAATCATGCTCAATAAACATTAAATGATGACTAGTCGGTATCAATACAAGATCAAGCTCACTCATGCTCTCCAATAATGCAAAATCAAGCTTCAACGAAAGCATTTAAGTGGACTCACATAAAAAGTGATTATGTAATCTTATAAAGCATGTCAATAAAAAAAAGTTAGGAATCAATACAACTCTCAATCTCTAAAAGAAAAATACATGTAAGCTTCGTCCCATAGGTTTGTTCATATTTTCCAATCATCAGACAACCTAGTTTATGCAAGATCACAAGGGATTTTTTAGGCTTGTAACGGCGTTGAGGGTAAATGTAAGGTCAATTTGGCTTAGTGACTTCACATTTTGAAAGCATTTTTGTACTCATTTTCACCTCTTCTCAAGTTCTTTTAATTCTTTTCACTTGGGAACTCAAACCTTAACTTTTCACAATATTTGTTAGATACCCCTTTTATTTCATCACACTTTCTTTTTTTATTTTTATTTTTAAAATTTTTCTCTATCCCTCTTTTTTTTAGTGAGGGGTTCATTCTTTTTGTCACAATCCTAAAAGTTGAGTCTCACTTTTCTTTCTTCACCTTTTGCTTGACTTTCTTTCCTCCTTGCTTTCCACACCCCCCAACTTAGGTGTTTGCTTAAGTTGTCTATTAAAAAAAATCAATGCTTAGAAAAGGGTTTTATGGGTGAGGGAAGCTAGGGATAATTTGGCTCAAGAGGTTTCAACAAAGTTGACAACAAATAGTTAAGTCTCAAATGGTGCCAAAATGGTTGTACACCTCATAAGGTAGTCATAAAAGGTATGAACATTTGGGTTCCCTCTCAAAATTTGTGCCAAAATAGTTGCACACCTCATAAGCTAGTGGTTGATTTTGAGGTTCCCAAGCTTTGGTGAGTCCTCATGCTTTGAGGGTGAATTTTGATTGTTCTTAGTTCTTATTTTGTATTCCCAGTTTTGGACATGATGTGTGGGCTAGGCCAAATTCTATTGTATTAGATGGCTATTGAGACAAAGTGTTTTAGACTTCCGCTTTTCTGTATAAAACTATTGGACTTGAAATGTTGTTTTACTTCGATTGATCTATTTCTCATGTTATGAATGCTAAGTGGCTTGTATGAGGTTCCTCGGGGTCCTATACACCATGTTACATCTTTGGGGTACCCCTGGGTTGTGATAAGAAATCAACTACTTCAACAACCAATTTTCTTAAAAGGCACTTCAAAAACCAACTATCTTAATAATTAACCACCAAAAACTAATTATCTCAAACACCAACTGTTTTAATAATCAACCACCAAAAACCAACCATTTCAAAAACTAATTGTCTAAGAACCCACTTTAAAAACCAATTGTCTTAAAAACCCAATGATCACAAATGCCTTACTGATCACCATCGAGTTGCATAACAATACCCATCACGTACACTGAATTTTGATCATTGCCTCCTTTTCCCTCTGCTACCAAGCCTTCTTCTACATTCTCTTTCAACTTCTCCTTAATTTCTCATCTCGTATAAAAGCAACAACTTCCATCATTTATTGTTCAAGGGATGCAACACGCTCACACAAATTATCATCTTTACAATTACTCAGTATATTGTCTTGTCCACTCGAAACAGAATTGTCACAAGGTTTGTTGGAATTGTAATTACCCAATATTTCATCCTTCTCATTCTCTATTACTGAATTGAGGACAATGAAACCTTTCAAATTGGCCTTTAAGGCATCAATGACTGTGTCCTTTACTTCGTCCTTAAATGGCTTTAATGTTGCCATATAACTTTGTTTTGTCTCACGGAGAGTAGGTGTGAGGTATGGGTGCACAATCTCCAATATATATATATATATATATATATATATATATATATATATATAGTACACAACATTTAATAATTTACAAATATTGTTAGATAATAATAAATAGATTTATACCTTTGTACTTCTTCCTTTGTACTTAAATGAATCACCTTTGATAATATTATCTCCCTTTGTCATGTGCAATCTAAGTAAACAGGGAATGGGCAGAGGAGAATCCAAGGACTTCTTGGCATACTTACCAAGATGAGGAAAGGCCTCATTTCCAAACATGAAATTAATAAAAATAACAAATAAATAAACATAGACTATGAAATACTATATAAGTATATAAGAGTTTATTATAAATCAAGTACATAATTGATAATAAATACTAGAATTGCCCGGAGGAAGCCATACAGAGCATACGATACATTACCTCTTTCATTGTACACTTCACTCTACTTCTTCAAATACATCACTGTTAGATCAAAATACTCTTTCCCCCATGGATAACTCTTGAAGAAATCTAAATCATCCACCATCTTAATATGGTTTGAATCCACAATCTTACATCGATCATGGGTAAGCAACATCGAGTGGATGAAACAAACTAAAAAGCACTTTAACTTTCGCTCCTTACTCAATCTGGTACCCTTAATCAAACTCATCAACTTTGTAGCAGTAATGTTCTTACTATTGGTCACTTTATAATGAAGTTTCTCAGCTTTCTAAAGTACTTTTGTCATTTTTGCATCACGGGGGTATGCATGAGCAATTCAGCCCCGTAATCAATGCAAATTCTCTTAAGCCAAAACAAGAAGGCATATCACTCACACAGAACCACATCTCATGCAATTTCTTTTTGTTACACAATTGTCATTTTTTCCAACTTATTATTTTTACTATTTTTTACTTATTTCAGTTTAGTGCTTCCTATTTTCTAGCTAGACTTAGTCAACTTTAGTTGCTCAACTTTCTGAAGTTAGTGGCCCCTTTAATGGCTGTTAGTGGCCCCTTTTATGGTTGTTAGTGACACATGCTTTTATTTAGTTTTAACATCCATTTTGTAAGTGGCTACTAGATAGGAAATGGTTAGGTTTTTTCTTGTATAAATTTAGATCTTATGCAAATTAATACATAGCTGAAATTTCATAAGTTCACTCTATTTTTATTCTTCAAATCAGTTTCTTGAGTATTTTTGTTCTAACAGTGGTATCAGAGCCTCTAGTTGATCTTACAGGACCAAAAAGTTGTAACCTACAACACAAATGGCATCCAACAACCTACCTTTAAATCCACCATTCTCTTTCACCGGTGAAAATTACCAAATCTGGTCTATGAAGATGCAAGCTTTTCTGGAAGCATATGAACTTTGGGAAACTGTGACGGAAGATAAACCACTTGCTGCTCTACCAGCAAATCCTACCTTGTCTTAAATCAAATCCAACAACAAAGACAAGGCAAAGAAATATAAAGCCAAGTCGCTATTGCAGAATGCTGTGGCAGATTATGTGTTTTACAGAAACACGGCTTGCAAAATAGCAAAAGAGGCTTGGGATAGGTTGAAAGAAGAATATCAGGGCAGTGATAGAACACGTCAAATGCAAGTGTTAAAGTTGAAAAGAGAGTTTGAGTGCTTGAATATGCAAGACGATGAAACAATCAGTAAGTATGCTGATCGAATCTCCTTAATTGTTAATAACATTAGACTTCTTGGTGAAGAATTTACAGACAAATGAATTTTGGAGAAAGTTCTTGTGACTCTTCCTGAGAGGTTTGAATCTAAGATTGCCTCTATTGAAGAATCCAAGGATCTGGGCAAACTTTCATTAGGTGAACTAATGAGTGCTCTTTAAGCACAAGAGCAAAGGAGGACTATGAGATGGGACAAGTTCACTGAAGGAGCTTTCTCTGTACAAAAACAAATATTTGGTAAAGGAAAGCAACAGGTCAACCAAAAGAATAAAGACAAGCATGATGGTGGAAATAATAGTGGAGATGTGAAGCAGAAGTTTCCTCCGTGCAAACATTGTAAAAGAACTACACATCTGGAGAAATACTGTTGGTGGAGGGTCGATGCTATATGCGGCAATTGTAAGCAAACGGAGCACATATCCAAGGTCTGCAAATCAAGAGCAAAGGCCTTTTGTGCTTTGCAAGCACAAGTAGTAGAAGCTGCAGATGCACATGAGAAGCAACTCTTTGCAGTCTCATGCTTTTCAATCAATGAATCCGCTGATTCATGGCTTCTTGATAGTGGTTGCACATATTACTTGTGCAATGATGCTGAAATGTTCAAATTCCTCGATGATACATACAAATCTAAAGTAAAAGTGGGAAACGGTGAGGCAGTAGAAGTCAAAGGCAGAGGTACAATGTCTATCTCAACAATATCAGGTATCAAAACTATTTCTGATGTTTTGTACACACCTGATATGAGTCAAAATTTGTTGAGTGTTGGACAAATGCTTGAAAATAATTATTCTCTTCATTTTAAGAATCGTGAATGCGTTGTTTCTGACCCTTCTGGAGTAGAATTATTTTATGTCAAGATGAGCAATAGAATGTTTTCAGTTGATTAGGGGAAAATAACTGAGCAGGCATACACTATTACTTCACAAATATGTACAAACCTATGGCACAAAAGGTTTGGTCACTTTAATCTGAGAAGCATCCAGAGATGAAAAAGAAAGAGCTAGTGGAAAATATGCCTGAGTTTCTTTCTAATGCTCAAGTTTGTGAAACTTGCCAACAGGGAAAGCAAACAAAATTGCCATTTCAAGCAAATCAAGTATGGAGAGCTAACTAGAAACTTCAACTCAATCATACGAATGTTTGCGGCCCAATGAAAACAGAATCATTGAGTGGTAACAAATACTTTCTCCTCTTTATTGATGACTACACCAGAATGTGTTGGGTTTATTTCATTAGACTGAAGAGTGAAGTCTTTGATGTTTTAAAACAATTTAAAGCTTTAGTAGAAAGTCAATGTAATCTTAGTATTAAGGCTTTAAGATCTAACAATGGAGGAGAATATACTTCTTCTCAGTTTGTGGAATTTTGTAATAGCACAGGTATTGAACGCCAATTGGCATTACCATACACTCCACAACAAAATGGTGTGTCTGAAAGGAAGAACAGGACATTAATGGAGATGATCAGATATCTTTTGCTTGAAAGAAAGATCCCAAATCAGTTTTGGGCCGAGGCAGTCAATACCTCTGTATATTTGTTGAACAGATTTCCTACTAAGGCCTTGCAGGACATGACTCTATATGAAGCTTGGTGTGGGAACAAACCATCAGTACACCATCTCAGAATCTTTGGGTGTATATGTTAGTATTGAGCTCCAGAAACAAAGAGGACTAAGCTGGACAACAAGGCTCACAAAGGCATATTTATGGGCTATAGTTCATCCAAAGGTTACAGGATTTTCTGTTTGAAATTAGAAAAAATAATTCTCAGCCGAGAAGTGAAGTTTGATAAAGCAGCTGGTTGGGATTGGAAAAATTAGAAGACCTCTTATTCTGATTTATTTTCAAAAGAGCAGCCTCAACTTTTAGAAGATGAACTAGTGGATTATGTACCAGTGAGGGGAACTCAGTCCTTAACAGATGTCTATCAGTGGTGTAACTTGGTTACCTCTGAACCAACAAGCTATGCTGAAGCACAAGACTCTCAGGCATGGATGAGAGCTATGCAAGATGAACTAGACATGATGGAGAAGAATGGAACTTGGCAGCTTCTTGACAGACCTAGAAATCGCAAGGTGATTGGTGTAAAATGGATTTTCAAGACAAAACTCAATTGTGATGGAACAATTTGCAAACATAAGGCTAGAATGGTGGTGAAGGGATACACACAACAATATGGTGTGGATTACCAGGAAACTGTCACGCCCTGAGCTAACCCCGAGACGCGGACACGGGACCTAGGACCACAAGTGATCCCAAGCTAACCCTGCTGGCTTGATCATGAACATACTAAAGATAATAAACTGATGCAGAAGCTAAATCATACATAAAATGAAAAAGATGGGGAATACCCATATACTATAACTGAGATATATGAAAACTGAGAGTTTAATACAAAAGAAATATCAAACTCAAGTACTAAGCTGAATCTAACTATGTCCAAATAAGCCTCTAAACTGGGCTAGAAATGTTGGGACATGCCCCAACTAGATCTAGCAAAACTAAAACTAAAGACTAAAAATACCGAAAAGAAACTCATGACTATTGTCCTCGGAGAATGAGGACTCACCACTACCTCGTCAACCGGAGATCGGGGAACCGATCTAAACGTGATCCGGATGCCGAGAACCCGAACCTACATCACGAGAAGATGTAGCGCACGTATGCGCGCATTTGAAAGGTACCGAGCATGCAGATAGAGTAAAGTCGAAATAAAACATAACCGAACAAAGCAATAAAGCAATGAAATAATCAACATGATATAGATACCGAATACCGAGCTAATCGATGCAATGACCAATTTATAACATGCCGAGACCGAATACCGAATATACCGATAAATGGTCAATGCAATAGAGTCTCGATCGAACCGTGGGAGCTACTAATAACCGACATAAAACCACATGAGCTAAATGTGGAGTCCGATGTATACGCCCATCGAGAGGACCCAATATACCCCGCTAGAGGTATAAAGGCATGCCGGCGTGATCACTAAACCGATGTTGCCCGCGAGGGGACTTACACCTACGTGGCTCGTAGTTCTGGGACTATATGGATACGCCGAACCCTAGTCCAACTCAGATTATGCTACTTCCAATAGATTAAGTGATTAACACATTATGACCGAATTTCGTAAATACCGGATAGCTCGAAACCGAACATGCAAACCGAGAATGCAACAATTAATCTGATAATGATGCATTCATAAACCGAGGCATGTAAAACTCGAATACCGAAATATCCGACCTAGCATGTGTAATTCAAGAATTAAAGAAATACATAGCTAGGTTCTCGAAATTCATGCGATAAACTGAACAATAACATGATAATCTGATTTGGAATATTTAAATAATTAATTCATGATGATCTGTTGTAATTCTAGAAACCCTAGGTTTGTTCATAATCATGGAATCAAGAATCTGACTGAATTCTAGGGACCTAATGGGCGAAAGGAACCCACTAGTGAAATCCCACATACCTAGTGAGGAATTCCACAGAGAAATCTTTCGATTTCGGGGCTAGAACTGATGGAACCTTGTTGCGTTCTTGAACTAGGGTTCTTGACCTCTTTTTTCCTCTCTTGCTTCTAATTTTCTAAGTTTGATTAATGATTTTGACTAAGGTAAGTTCTAGTTATGTTTCTAGGATTAAACTGATTAAAACCTCATGATTTAGGGTCTAAACGACATACCTTAGGGGTTAAACGAAATAGGAAAAGACCAAAGGACCCCTGAATTAGCTGGTGTCGGACTGATCGACGGAATGGACTGACGGGCCGTCATTCAATGGACGGTCCGTCGATCGAGTCTGCCCGACAGGGCTTTACTAAAACGGGCATAACTTTTTACTCGGAGGTCGGAATTTAGAAAACTCGGTGGCATTGGAAAGATAATTCAATTATCTATCATATCATATGTAATAGGACACACAATTCGTTTTGTGCTAAAAGTTATGACCATCTGAAGTTGACCCATCAGAATTTTCAGCTAACTGGCTGCTGATCCTCATTTACGGTCAGACCTACGGATCGTGGATTGAATGACGGTCCATGCTGGTCGACCGTAGTTCATGTTAGAGGCTGGGTAAAGAAGGTATTGATCCACGGACACAGACCACGGACCGTGGTCTGATCTACGGACCGTGGGTCTGTCCGTGAGTCGAGACTTAGCCAATTTTCTGAGCCTGGCTGGGGAGGGGTTGCAGTGGTGAACCACGGACCACCAGCACGGGCCGTGGTCTGACCTACGGTCCGTGGATGGCAACCGTGGGTTGCACCTGCAATCTTTTCAAAATTTGCATTTTGGTCTATTTTTGGATACGGGGTGTTACATTATCTCCCCCTTGGGACCATTCATCCTCGAATGAAGACTAATCTAGCTGAAATGGAGGGAGAGGGCTGCAATCCCTACCACTAAACACTGAGAACTGAATTTCGATCGAACCGAGTTCCAAGAACATGCAAATACGCCTGAAAATGCAAGTACAAACCGAAGGAACATGATTCTAACACCGAATTTACGCATGAATGATCGAAAAACCGATGAGGAACTATTACCTCAAGCTGGAATGGAATCGGAAGGAAAAAGGTGAGGATACTTGGACTTCATGGCTGCTTCTGCTTCCAAGGTAGCTCCCTCTACAGACTGACTCCTCCACAAAACCTTGATTGAAGTGACTTCTTTATTTCTCAACCTTCTAACCTGACGATCGAGAATCTCAACTGGTACATCCTCATAAGAAAGGCTATCTTTTACAGCCACAGTCTCTAATGGCACTATGGATGCTGGATCACCCATACACTTCTTCAAAAGAGAAATGTGAAAGACTGGATGCACCGCCGCTAAATCTCGCCGGGCAACTCTAACTCATAAGCCACTTTACCAATCCTTTTCAAGATCCGATAAGTGGCCTACATATCTCGGACCGAGCTTCCTTTCTTGCCAAATCTCATCACCCCTTTCATAGGTGACACTTTCAGAAAACCCAATCATCAACTTGGAACTCTAGTTCCCTTCTTCTCACATCTCGCATAAGATTTCGGCGACTCGAGCAGTCTTAAGTCTATCTCTAATGAGTTGCACTTTCTCCATAGCATCAAGGATCGAATCCGGTCCTATCAAGGCCGCTTCACCTACTTCAAACCAACCAACCGGAGATCTACATCTACGCCCATACAATGCCTCATAAGGGGCCATCTCGAATCTTTGGAATGGTAACTATTATTGTAGGCGAACTCAATAAGAGGAAGGTGATCATCCCAACTACCCTTGAAGTCGATCACACAAGCTCTCAACTTGTCTTTTAAGGTCTGAATGGTACGCTCTGCCTGACCATCCGTCTGCGGATGAAGTGCTGTGCTAAGGTTAAACTGAGTACCAAGACCTTTCTGAAATGACTTCCAGAAATGAGAAGTAAACTGAGAACCTCTATCTGAGATGATAGACAAGGGACCCCATGCAACCTCACAATCTCATTAATATAAAGCTTGGCATAATCCTCTGCTGAATATGTAGTCTTGACCGCCAAAAAGCGAGAAGACTTAGTAACTCTATCAACAATCACCCAAATGGAGTCATGCTGTCTGCGAGTACGAGGTAAACCTGTGATGAAGTCCATATTGAGCACTTCCCACTTCCAAGTAGGAATGTCAATCTCTTGAGTCATACCTCCTGGTTTCTGATGTTCTACCTTGACTTGCTAGCAATTGGGGCACTTAGCCACAAAATCTGCTATATTTCTTTTCATACCATTCCACCAGTAGACTTCCCGCAGATCATGGTACATCTTAGTGGCGCCTGGATGAATAGAATATCTGGAATTATGGGCTTCTGCGAGAATATGCTGTCTTAATTCATCCACATCAGGAACACACAATCTACCTTGATAGCGAAGTACACCATCTCCCCTTTGGGAGAAAACCTCCACTCTCTGATTGTGGACTGCACCCTTAAGTTCAAGCAAGATTGGATCACTATCTTGCTTTTCCTTAACCTCTACTACCAAAGAAGATTCTGCCCCATTCTGAACTGTTACACCACAATCCGATATGCTCATAAGACGAACTCCTAGGCGAGCAAGTCTGTAAACAACCTTTACTAGCTCTTTTCTTTCTTCCTCAACATGTGCTACACTACCCATGGATAATCTGCTAAGAGCATCTGCTACTACATTCGCCTTACCCGGATGGTAATGCACACTCATATCATAATCTTTGAGAAACTCAAGCCACCTTCTCTGGCGAAGATTTAACTCTTTCTGGGTGAACACATACTGAAGGCTCTTATGGTCTGTGAACACATCTACGTGAACACCATACAAGTAATGTCTCCAAATCTTGAGTGCAAACACCACTGCTGCAAGCTCAAGGTCATGGGTTGGGTAGTTCTTCTCATGTACCTTAAGTTGTCTAGAAGCATAAGCTATAACCTTACCTCGCTGCATCAACACACAACCTAGGCTGACTCTGGATGCATCACAATAGGTCACATAACCATCTGAACCCTCTGGTAGAGTTAAGACAGGAGCTGTAGTCAACCTAGTTTTCGCCTGCAAAGCTTTTCTCACAATCATCTGACCATTGGAACTTAACCTTTTTCTGAGTTAACTTAGTCAATGGAGAGGCTATGGCTGAAAATCCTTCCACAAACCGTCTGTAATAGCCCGCTAAACTCAAGAAACTTCTGATATCTGTAGCAGAGGTAGGTCTGGGCCATTATTTCACTGCTTCTATCTTCTGGGAATCTATCGAATTCCTTCGCTAGACACAATATGCTCAAAGGAAAGCAACTGATTGTAACCAAAACTCGCACTTGTTAAATTTTGCAAATAATTGATGATCTTTGAGAGTTTGCAGAACAACTCTCAAATGACTCGCATGTTCTTCCTCATTCCTAGAGTAAATGAGGATATCATCAATAAAGGCGATAACAAACAAGTCCAAATACTGCTTGAACACTCTGTTCATCAAATCCATAAAAGATGCAAGAGCGTTGGTTAGACTAAATGACATGACTACAAATTTATAATGACCATACCGAGTTCTGAAGGCTGTCTTCGGAATGTCATTATCTCTGACTCTGAGCTGATGATAACCTGATCTGAGGTCTATCTTTGAGAAATGACTAGCACGAAGTTGGTCGAACAAGTCATCAATTCGGGGATGGGATACTTATTCTTGATTGTGACCTTGTTCAACCGCCTATAGTCAATGCACATTCTCGAGAGAACCATCTTTCTTCTTTACGAACAACACCGGTGCACCACATGGCGAAATACCGGGTCCGATGAAACCCTTATCTAGAAGGTCTTTCAACTGTTCTTTTAATTCCTTAAGCTCTGCTGGTGCCATTCTGTAAGGAGGAATAGAAATAGGCTGGGTATCTGAAAGGAGATCAATTCCAAAGTCTATTTCCCTTTCGGGGAAGAACTCCAGGAAGATCTTCTGGAAACACTTCTAGAAACTCACTGACTATAGGAATTGACTCAAGAGTTGGGGATTCAGAGCTAGAATCCTTAAACAGAACTAGATGATAGAGATAACCCTTAGAGATCATTTTTCTGGCCTTAAGGTAAGAAATAAATTGATCCATAGGCGCTAAGCTACTACCCTTCCATTCTAGGATTGGTTCGTTTGGAAACTGAAAACGAACAATCCTAGTTCTACAATCGACTGAGGCATAATAGAAATGTAACCAATCCATGCCTAGAATGACATCGAAGTCTACAATTTCTAACTCTACAAGATCTGCTGAGGTGACTTTCTGAGAGACTGTGGACAGGGCAATTTCTCGTATACCGCCTAGCTATAACTGGGTCACCGACCGGGAGTAGAGACCGAGAAGGGTTCGAAAGAGTTTCTGGACTAACACTGAATTGGACTGCTATATAAGGAGTTACAAATGACAAAGTAGCCCCTGGATCTAATAAAGCATAAACATCAATATCAAATACTCGTAACATACTAGTGACTACATCAGGAGAATCTTCCTGATCTTGACGAGCCTGAAGAGCATAGAGCCTGTTTTGGCGTTGTCCGCCACCAGTACCAAAAGAGTTACCCTGCTGAGTCGGGCGACTCGCCGGTGCCGTCGAAGATATAGACTGAGCTCTACCATTATTTCCTCCTTGGCCTTGTCTTGAAAGACAATCCTTCAATCTATGACCAGACTGACCACACCCAAAGCATCCTTCCTTACCTGCAAGGCACTCACCCGGATGGTTCTTACTACACTTCGGGCAAGTTGGGTAGGTTTTGGTGCCTGAAACACTACCTTGAGACTTAGAGCCTGACGCCCTACCTTTCTGATCATTAGGGAACCTGGGGGATGGAACACTAGCTGATGAAGGGGCTGGAGTCGAAGACCTCTGCTGAAACTGCGAGCGATATCCACCACCCGATTTCTGTTGGGAATACTCATAGTTACCTGTTCTTGCTTTCTTAGTCTCCTTAGCTCGTTCCCTAAGCTTATCACCCTCAACCTGCTGAGCATGAGTCATGAGCCTAGAGATGTTCATGTCTCCCAACAACATAGCATTCCCGCACTCTGTTTTCACTAAGTCCGACACTCCATACGAAACTTATTCATCCGAGCCCTGGAATCAGCAACCATGTGAGGAGCATACCTGGAGAGTTGGTTAAACTTGAGCCCATACTCTTGGACAGTCATGTTACCCTACCTTAAGTTCATAAATTCCTGGGCCCTTGCTTCTCTCAACTCTATGGGGAAAAACATATCCAGAAAGGTTTCGCTGAAATAATCCCAAGTAATAGGAGCGGCATCTGTACCCCTGTTCTCCTTCCACTGAGTATACCAGATATGAGCCACATCTTTCAATTAGTAAGATGCTAACTCAACCCGATCATTCCCAGTGACCTGCATCACCTCAAAAATCTTCTTGATCTCATCTAAGAAATTCTAGGGATCTTCACTAGTCTATGATCCTAAGAACTCAGGCGGATTCATTCTAACAAAGTCACGGACCCTTGCTGCTGCTGATCCACCATTTGCATTCACATGAGCTTGAACCCGCTGATTGTTCTGGTTGGCCATACTCTGAGCCAACATCTGAATGGCATTCCTAAATTCAGCATTTGAGACTTCCTGATCTGGAACTGGAGGAGCTACGTTTGCGTTCCTGGCATTCGCATTCCTGACATAAGCTCTACGAGGAGGTATGATCACTGAAACGTAAAACGTCAAGTTAGAATGGAATTAGATCATACCTTACACACGATAAGAGTATCAAGAAAGTGAAGTCTTTCCTAAAACACTTCATAGCCTCCCTCTCATTAGATGTGGTGCACTTCACACCCATGAAAATGACTCTACTTAGTGCGGCTTTTCAGACATCCTAGGATTCTTAAACCTAATGCTCTGATACCAAGTTTGTCACGCCCCGAGCTAACCCCGAGACGCGGACACGGGACCTAGGACCACAAGTGATCCCAAGCTAACCCTGCTGGCTTGATCATGAGCATACTAAAGATAATAAACTGATGCGGAAGCTAAATCATAAATAAGATTAAAAAGATGGGGAATACCCATATACTATAACTGAGATATATGAAAACTGAGAGTTTAATACAAAAGAAATATCAAACTCAAGTACTAAGCTGAATCTAACTATGTCTGAAATAAGACTCTAAACCGACTAGAAATGTTGGGACATGCCCCAACTAGATCTAGCAAAACTAAAACTAAAGACTAAAAATACTGAAAAGAAACTCATGACTATTGTCCTCGGAGAATGAGGACTCACCACTGATTCTGCTGAACTGGAGATCGAGAACCGATCTAAACGTGATCCGGATGTCGAGAACCCGAACCTACATCACGAGAAGATGTAGCGCACGTATGCGTCGGTACTTGAAAGGTACCGAGCATGCGGGATAGAGTAAAGTCGAAATAAAACATAACCGAACAAAGCAATAAAGCAATGAAATAATCTCGAACATGATATAGATACCGAATATATGAATATCGAGCTAACTAATGCAATGACCAATTTATAACATGCCGAGACTCGAATCGAATATACCGATAAATGGTCAATGCAATAGAGTCTCGACCGAATCGTGGGAGCTACTAATAACCGACATAAAACCACATGAGCTAAATGTGGAGTCCGATGTATACGTCCCATCGAGAGGACCCAATATACCCTGCTAGAGGTATAAAGGCATGCTGGCGTGATCACTAAACTGATGTTGCCCACAGAGGGGACTTACACCTACGTGGCTCGTAGTTCTGGGAATATATGGATACGCTGAACCCTAGTCCAACTCGGTATTATGCTACTCCTAATAGATTAAGTGATTAACACATTATGACTGAATTTCTGTAAATACTGGATAGCTCGAAACCGAACATGCAAACCGAGAATGCAATAATTAATCTGATAATGATGCATTCATAAACTGAGGCATGTAAAACTGAATACTGAAATATCTGACCTAGCATGTGTAATTCAAGAATTAAAGAAATACATAGCTAGGGTTCTGAAATTCATGCGATAAACTGAACAATAACATGATAATCTGATTTGGAATATTTAAATAATTAATTCATGATGATCTGCTGTAATTCTAGAAACCCTAGGTTTGTTCATAATCATGGAATCAAGAATCTGACTGAATTCTAGGGACCTAATGGGCGAAAGGAACCCACTAGTGAAATCCCACATACCTGGTGATGAATTCCACAGAGAAATCTTTCGATTTCGGGGCTAGAACTGATGGAACCTTGTTGCGTTCTTGAACTAGGGTTCTTGACCTCTTTTCTCCTCTCTTGCTTCTAATTTTCTAAGTTTGATTAATGATTTTGACTAAGGTAAGTTCTAGTTATGTTTCTAGGATTAAACTGATTAAAACCTCATGATTTAGGGTCTAAACAACGTACCTTAGGGGTTAAAAGAAATAGGAAAAGACCAAAGGACCCCTGAATTAGCTGCTGTCGGACTGATCGACGGAATGGACTGACGGGCCGTCATTCAATCGACGGTCCGTCGATCGAGTCTGCCCGACAGGGCTTTACTAAAATGGGCATAACTTTTTACTCGGAGGCCGGAATTTAGCAAACTCAGTGGCGTTGGAAAGATAATTCAATTATATATCATATCATATGTAATGGGACACACAATTCGTTTTGTGCTAAAAGTTATGACCATCTGAAGTTGACCCATCAGAATTTTCAGCTAACTGGCTGCTGATCCTCATCTACGGTCAGACCTACGGACCGTGGATCGAATGACGGTCCGTGCTGGTCGACCGTAGTTCATGTCAGAGGCTGGGTAAAGAAGGTATCGATCCACGGACACAGACCACGGACCGTGGTTTGATCTACGGACCGTGGGTCTGTCCGTGAGTCGAGACTTAGCCAATTTTTTGAGCCTGGCTGGGGAGGGGTTGCAGTGGTGAACCACGGACCACCAGCACGGGCCGTGGTCTGACCTACGGTCCGTGGATGGCAACCGTGGGTTGCACCTGCAACTTTTTCAAAATCTGCATTTTGGTCTGTTTTCGGATACGGGGTGTTACAGAAACATTTGCTCCTGTAGCAAGGTATGACACAATCAAGCTTATTCTTGCATTTGCATCTCATAGTTCCTGGCAGATTCATCAACTTGATGTCAAATCGTCTTTTTTGAATGGTTTTCTTGGTGAAGAGATCTATGTAGAGCAACCTGATGGTTTCTCAATTCCTGGAAAAAAGGATCAAGTTTATCTCTTAACGAAGGCCTTGTATGGCCTAAAACAAGCCCCAAGGGCATGGTACAAGAGGATGGATAATCATCTCATCCAACTTGGCTTTAGTAGAAGTCAAAGTGAAGCTACTCTGTGTGTGAAAGTCACTGCAGGTGAGTCCTTAATTGTCTTAATTAATGTGGATGACATGTTTGTGACAGGAAGCAAAATTGAACTAATCCAAAAGTTCAAGGATGAAATGGAGAAATTTTTTGAAATGACTGATCTTGGAGTCATGAAGTACTTTCTTGGCATGGAAGTGTTGCAGTCCAGTGATGGAATTTTCATATGCCAGCAGAAATACATTTCGGATATTCTAAACAGGTTCAAAATGCAAGACTACAAACATGTGAGTACGCCAATCTCTACTGGTGTGAAGCTTGGCAAGGATGAGGATTCCGATAAAGTGGATGATAGTATGTATAGAAGCTTAATTGGCAGTCTTCTATATCTAACCGTGAGCATTCCTGACATTCTATTTGTTGTAAGTTTGCTCTCCAGGTTCATGCATTCGCCTAGAGACACACACTTCATAGCGGCTAAAAGAGTGTTAAGGTATATTAAAGGAACCAGCAAGTTTGGAATCTTTTTCCCAACATCTGCCAAAGTAACTATGAACCTAATCGGGTACTCTGATAGTGATTGGGGTGGCGAAGTTGATGATTCTAGAAGCACCTTTGGATATCTTTTTTGTTTGGGGACAAGTTGTTTTAGTTGGAGCTCTAGGAAACAAGAAACTACAGCTCAATCAACAGCAGAAGCTGAGTACATAGCTATTGCATCTGCTATGAATCAAGGTATCTGGCTAAGGAAGATGTTGAAGAACTTGGGCCATGAACAAACAGAAGCTAGCAAGATCATGTGTGACAACAATTCAACAGTTTCAATCTCAAAAAATCCAGTGTTTCAAGGTCGAACTAAGCATATCAAGATCATGTTTCATTTTATTAGAGAAGTCCAACAATCTAATGAAGTGTTGCTTGTTCATTGTTCATCTGAGAACCAGCTAGCTAACATTTTCACCAAGTCAATTCCAAAGGAAAGGTTTGAAGATCTGAGGCAACGAATTGGTGTTTGTCACAAAAATGCCAAGGAGGAGTGTTAGACAATTGGCATTTTTTTCAGCTTATTGTTTTTACTGTTTTTTACTTATTTCAGTTTAGTGCTTCCTATTTTCTAGCTAGACTTAGTCAACTTTAGTTGCTCAACTTTCTGAAGTTAGTGGCCCCTTTAATGGTTGTTAGTGGCACATGCTCTTATTTAGTTTTAACATCCACTTTGTAAGTGGCTACTAGATAGGAAATGGTTAGGTTTTTTCTTGTATAAATTCAGATCTTATGCAAATTAATACATAGCTGGAATTTCATAAGTTCACTCTATTTTTATTCTTCAAATAAGTTTCTTGAGTATTTTTATTCTAACACTTTTATCATTTTCACACATCGCAACAATATATAATGGACCATCTGTCCATTGAACTTGAAATATTCTGGAATATGCCTCAAGTGTGTCCTGGTAGTTGTCAATCTTAGTTAGTGTATCAGAATCCAAGTAAACCTTAGGTTCTTCAACTACAATCTTTTTCTTTTTTAAGATCTGGAAACTTCTTCAGTCTTTCTTTTCTTATTTTTAGAAGTCTTAGGAACACATTGTTTAATGATGTTGCCTCTAGTTTTGGCCATACTGTACTATTAACAAAAACATAGTTTTCATATCAAAATATCGACCACTAGTCTATTAACACAAATTGAGTAATGCTTTAAAAAATATGCAAAACAAGTAGCAGTTCCAACAAAACTCGATAATTCCATTGACATAAACACCATTAAAGTCGACCAAAATACAATAAAAACTTTCAAATCGATAGGCCAGATAAACATAAAAATTCAAAAATTTCTACGCATTATCCAAAGCAAAAGTCAGTAATGATTTTGAATAAAAAGCATGAACTAAAACGGATGACATTTTCAAAACTTTAAGAAAAAACCTAAACTTCGCTACACTATCGCAATAAAAAAATCAAATAGGCTAAAACTTATTGAAAAGATGATTAAACTTACTTGAGAGGAAGAATATTGAAAATAATCCAACTGAAGTTGGGGAAGATGATTGAAAAAGATTCAACTGAACTTGGGAAAGAAGATTGATGAAAAAAGACATACTCCACTTCGTTTTTCATGAATGGCTATAGGATCTCACTTTTCTTTATGTTTTCAATAATGGTAGATGGATGTTTTGTTGGAGAATGATCAAGTTTATGGAGGTTGATGATTTCGATAAAGAAGGTTTATGGAATACGAAGAGTTCTCTGAGAACGTTATGAGATTTTCTCAAAAAATATTTACCCAATATTATTAAATATTTTTTGTTAGTGAAAAAATTACAAAATAATAGAATTACAAGATTAAAATTGAAAAATAAAATGAAAAAATAAAAATGTCTTCTGGTTGAGGCGCGGATAACTCGCAACTCGCTCTCTTTAAGGAGATTCAAGCCCACTGAAGCAAATGTTTTTCACATGTCCCGTAGTAGTCCTTCTTGACTTGTCCCCTCCAGGATACAACAACTTAATCACAAAATATATCTCAACAAATCTGGACAAGAGTTGAGTACAAACCTCCACAAAAAAAAACACCTCCCTTCAACTAATAAGAACTCTGTTTTTGATAGACTTTAAGCACTCTATATTTTCTTGTGTATAAAACAAATGAAGACTACCACTATTAATCATTGAGAAAGTCATCCTACCAATTGATAGGAAGATAGTGTATAGCAAATAGAAAAGATAAATTGCCTAGGAGTTACATAGGTTACAAGGAATAATGGAGGAAGAATAATGGAGAATTAATAGTGAAGGGCAACAAATGCACTAACGTGCTGATGTTACTATATGACCATTGCCAACGTTTCATTGCAAACATTCATTGCAATGTTCACAAAGCAATATGCCATAATGCCTCTGGTCATTAATTGATCGTTGAGTAATTAGGCACCAATGTTATACATTGCAACAAAGCTTCTAGTTACTCCAACAATCAAAAAAGAATTTGCTTATGTGGCAATTCAAAGAATTAAAATAATATAATATTAAAATGCCTACACTAGCATTTTTTTTTATATTCCTTGGAATTGTAATTTAATTTTTTGGTGGGATGAATTTATCTAATGTTGAAGTGTTGGGATGAAAATGATATTTTATATACTTATATTTTTATTCCCCAAGTTCTTAAAGTGATGAAAAGGTCCAAGACCCCACAACCCTACCCCACTTTTTCACTTTTTCTAACCCTAACCCTAAAAAACCTATCAAACCCGTGTTCTTTAATTCTGTAGTCGCAAATCTTGTTGTATTTTCAATTTAGGATGGGTTTTCGATTTAGAATGGGAGAAAGAAAATTTTTGAAGTCGGTAGAGATTCCAAGGCAGCCACGGCAGGAGCTTAATGCATAAGCAATTGCAGACACAATTGCAGAAGCAGAAGCTGCAATCGCACAGGCAGAAGCTATTATTACTGAGATAGAAAGGGTTGTTACAATGGTGGAGGAAATACTACACATGCAATCCTTTTCTTTTAACATGTTAAATTCGTAATCGAAATTCACGAGAACTTTTTGTAAATTCGTAATCTTTGGGACAACAGATATCATCATGTAAAGCCTGTCATTAAGCTTCTTTCTGTGGCATCGCTCGGCCATCAGAATCTTAGCTGGAAGTCCCTTCTTCTTACAGTGCTGGCTGCATTTTAGCTGATCAAAAGGGTAAGAAGAAGGGACTTCCAGCTAAAAATCTGATAACCGAGCGATGCCGTAGAAAGAAGCTTAATGACAGGCTTTACATGCTGAGATTTGTTGTCCCAAAGATTACAAAGGTATGAAATTCTTTTTATAGAAAGTTCTCGTGAATTTCAATTACGAATTTAACATGTTTTAGCTAAACAATAATCCATTCTGCTTCATTGCTTTCTTTCTTTGAAGAAACAATTCTTGTATATCATTGAGGTTACAACAAAGTTTATAGGCAAAACATGGTGCTTTTGAATTTAAATATATATTTACCTAATATTATCAATTTAAAAAAAATGTAAAATCAAACCAACTAGAATTCAGAATTCAATTTCTATATGGTCGATTGAAAAATATAGTAACCCAACTAGGTTGAGGTCGAATCCCGTAGAGAGGGTATTAGAGTTCTTATATAATTTAATGTTGGGATTCAAATTAGTAACTATCATTGGAAAATTGGATTTTTTTTATGAGAATCTGCTAACTACTTTGACAAGTTAGATTTGTGTTAATAATAAATGTGAACTACGGTTTCAATTATTAGATAACAAAACTCGAACAAATATTTCACTATCAATTTATTCTGGTGTGTTTATTGTGCAAGTTTGACAAATGCACTTGGGTGTCGAGTAAATTTTCCCATTCATCAAAAGTCTCAGATAAACTATCCTCTCTTGAGCTTAAGTTTTTTTTATAGTGGTTGCCACGAAGCACCAAATCCCTAGTAATGATCATTTTACCTAATCTTAACTTCTTTTGTCGAACAAGTTAGAATAGATTCAAGTTCTTTTTAATGTTGTCAACTATTGAAAGAAAACTTCCATTGCGAAAGGAACTTAATACACAATCATCACCCCTTCATAAGAAAGATATTTATGGTAAATAATTTATTGTCGTCATCCCGTTCCATAACCCTAGTTATGAGTTTATATACTTATAACTATCAGTAAATAATAACTATAGTAATTTAAACTAATAGATAGCATTAATACAATAGAAAGTAATATGAACCTTTAATTAATGCAACTTTTGCAAGATAATCTTTTTCATTCAAGAATAATCTAGAAAAACTAGAAAGTAAAATCTGAAACTAAAAACAATTAATTCTAATATCTAGTAGTAATTCCAAACCCTTGGCAATACTTCATCACCCTATATGTGTTGTCAAAAGACATATATATTATAATAGTGTGAAAATCTTAATCTCGATTAGACTCTAAATTGACTGGTCAAACCCATTCCAATAAATAAGGTGGTCAGAAGGCAGGGCTCATTGTGAGAGGGACTACCTCACATCGTGGGGTCTATTTCTCAAATCTAGCCTTATTTTGTTGAGTCTCTACAATTCAATTCTTGTACAGGTACGGTGTGAGGCCTATCTTTGAGTCCTTCTTGCATCTATTCTTGCTTCATTATTGCGCTTTGTGTTCCAATCCATCATATAGGTCTTTTTCTTGCTATTTTTGGCCTAAAATAAACCTAATCATATCTATTAACTCATGACAACATATAACTACTAAACACATGAATATTCACCAGACTATACTCAAAATGTGGCTAATACATGAGGTAAGCTATTGTGTTTGAATGCATAATTGCACTCTTGAGATCACGACCTCACACTTAAAAACCTTTTTACATCCTCGAACAATTCATCCTATCCATTACAGACCTATTATCATATCATTTTCGGTTAAAACAAGGCTACTCACCAACACTGTGTAATGAGCCTCTACGTCATTTCTTTGTTGATGCCTTTTGCTCATCGTTTACAGTGTTCCTATAGTGACCCCAAGTCATTTATGACTTACGGGGACTTAAAATTTGGTCCCATAATTGTTCTTTTGGTTTTTATAGGAATTTATCTATGTTGGAGTTTTTTTTAACCCTAAACGGTTGAGATCAAAGGTTCTGGAAGGCGACCTTAGAACCCAATTTTGACGGTTTCATGAGCTCCGAAATGGTAAAATTATGCAAGTGGCATGATTGGCATGGTTGAAAATACTGTCAACATGATTAATTTTAAAATATTGAATTTCGTTTAGAATGACCTTCATGAGGATCCCGAGGCTGTCGGGCTGATTCCGAGCCCCCTATGGATTTTGGCTCAAAATATAGTTTGGGTGTGGGACCCACTTTTTGCCAAGATGACCTCGTATGGAAGTTTCAACTGCTCCATTGAGTTTGGAATAATGAATTTTGTAGGGTAGCATATCTCATTTGAGTGCACGGGGTTTCGAATTTTTTTTGAACACTCTACTGGAGATTTAAATCTTTCCAAAACCAATTGATGTGCATCAACTAGTGTAGTTAATTTTACCGTTGGTGTTCACGGGCCCTTGGTCACGTTTTCGAGGACCTGATCCCTTATGCATCATGGCCGCGTGGCCCTTGGTCGCAATATGGATGAAGGGTTGACTGAGTTGACCTTCTTTGGTCATTGCGATTGAGAGGTCTAACCTTGGCAATCGTGATGGTCAGTTGTCATGACCAAAAGTACACCTTAGAAGAGACATGGTGTGTGAGACACCGAGAGACCCTAGACAAGCCACTTGACATACATATACACAATATAATAGATACAAGCAATGAGTCTCATACGAATAAAAGAGTTTGAAATTTAAAAGTGGAAGTCGAACATAGTCTTGACAAACCATCTATTACATCAAGGGGACTGGTCGAAACGTAACTCATACACCACGTACAACATCCGAGCCTAAGAGACATAAGAAAGCAATAAAGGTTACATGGTCCTCATAGTATGAGGACTCACCAAGTATTCAAATCTCTAGAGTGATCAACTAGCCACAAATGGAGGGAGAAGAGTCATCAAGCCCTACATTAGTAAAACAATGTAGGCACAAGTATGCATTAGTACATGAAATATAATAAGAATGAGGGATATACATAAAAATGTAAACACGATCATAAGGAGATATAATCGAAACATGAAATGCTTGACCAAGCTAAGCATAATAACAACATTTAAGAAGAACCGTAGTTCATGAACATGGTCAGTACATCTTGAATTCATAAATAGAACTTCTTAAAACATTTAGGAATCACTTAGTTCATTTTGTCGGATATTTACTATTAGTTGGCATAGACCATGTGAGCTATAACATGAAATCTGATGTCTTGCTTCCACACCGAAAAGAGATGTCCCTAGTTGCCAATGAAAGGACCTTAACTTCTAGGCTATGTGGATCCAATAGCTATATCACTTAAGACAGCATATGGGGCACGTTGTTAGGGACAAGAGGATTGCTATTAGAGACCCAACCACTACTTACTAGAGAGCCTCCATCTTAATATACTCTCGGTGCTAAGTAAAATCCCAATGGAATTAGTCATAAATATAAGCATATCATCATCCGTGGAAAACACAATTAAGCTACTAATCCAAGCTAACAACATCATTAAATAGCTCCTTAAAACTTGAATAATGCATGAGTGAGAAAACCATTCACAAAACCATGATCCCTTAATGTGAGAAAACTTTTCACAACTTAATTGATACTAATCTTAAAGCAACCAAGATCATAAATAATCATTTTTCATAAATTGAACACCTAAGAATTCAAAGTAATGAAAAAATGTTGTTTTTGGGTTGCAAGTGTGACCTACGGCTCCTACGTACGGTTCGTAGAAGCCTCTACTTACCGTAGATGGCATCCATATGTACAATGGAAATGAACAAAAAAATTAGGGAAATTTTTTGGGAACTACGGTGGCCATGTACGGTCCGTAGGTCTACCTAACAATCGTACATGGGCCCCATTGATAGATGGTCAAAATTCATGTCTCAGAACATTACTTATGGCTGACCAAGATGATCCGTATTAGGACCTATGGACCGTAGGTCTGAATCATAGGTCAGGCTCGATAGTTTTATTTTAAGAGCTTTTGGGTCTTTTCCTAATTATTCTAACCCAATACTACGTCATTTTATCCCTAAATCTATACCCTATAAATATGCTTCACACTTAGAAATTTCCCCCAACTTATTCATTCGCTCAAATTCCTAAAGTCTCTCTAATGTTTTCTCTAAAAAACAAATCTTCTCTCTAGATCAAGGAAGAAAAAGCTAGAGTTTTTCAAGTTCAAGTATCCTTTCTTCATCATTGCTTAGGGCTTAAATCAAGGTACGTACGGAGTTCATCAATGGGTTTCAATCGCCCATTAAGCCCCCAAAGTTTCTTCAATTCTCTAATTCAATTTCCCAAGACTTGATTGTGTTTTCACTCAATTCCATGTGGGATCTATTTGTGTGGATTTAATTGCTTTATTATGCTCTTATTTTTGATGATTTGGACTTAATTGCATGCTTTTCAACTAATTCCATGTGAACCATGCATTGATCTATGAATTTTGACTATGAGCCCTAACTTACATGAATTTATGAAGAAGATTGAATCTATGAATATATTTTTATGAAATTATGCATGTTTTTATGAAAGCAATGTTTATGACTCAAGTAAGATTATAGATGAAGGTGTCTATATATTCTATGAAGGTATCTATATATTCTATGAAGCTTGGCCACATGACATGAATGACATCTAGATTTGCCTCCAATGCTTTTTGAGCTATTTTCCTAAATTCGGTCTTGATTAGTGTGGTATTTGAATATACCATCAATGATTATAAATCATGCTTTCAAAACTATTTCCATTAGTAGTAAGGCACTTCTAGCCTGAAGTTAACGACAATGGGCATTAAAAAACTATTATGAAAAGATCATGGATGATGAAATGTTTTTTCACAGATGGTCTAAGGAGCTACCCTATTATGTTTCTAGCTTGGATTAGTATCTTAATTGTACTTTTCCAGGGATGATAAAAATGAATAATATTAATGACTATTCCGTGGGATTTATTCTTAGCATCAAGAGGATATTGAGATGGAAACTCTCCTGTAGCTTGAAGCCAGGTCTCTAGTAGCAATCTTCTTATCCCATAACTATGTGCCACCATAGGATGATTGGCTTAGATACACATTAGCTAGTGGATCCACTTTAGCTCAAATTTATGGTTCATACCTTGGTAAGTGAGGACACCCCTTTTTGGTGTGGGGTAGACAATAGATTCCATTTTATAGTTCACATGGTCAATATGTCGGTTAATGGTAAAATCACACAAAATGAACTAAGTTAATTACTGATATTTTATTAACCTTCCTTTTATGATTAAAAGATAAATTTCCATGTTCATGATTTATGATTTTACTATGTCTTAATTTGGTCATGCTTTTATTTATTTATTATTATCTCCCCTTATGATCACATCTCATGCATTATTGCATTCTCCTCATACTTAATACATTCCTTGTACTAACGCATACGTGTGTCTACATTGTTTCACCAATGTATGGCCTAATAATTCTTATCCTTATGTTTGTGTCTAGTTGATTGCATTAGAGATTTGAATGTCTGGTAAACCCTCATACTTCGAGGACGATGTCACTTTTATACCTTTATGTCATTTCTATTTCTCAGATTTTGTATGTGATGTATTGGTTACGTCCCAATCACTTTCCTTATGATGTATTAGATAGCTTATTAAGACAAATATTAGACTTCCGCTTTGATTCAACAACTCTTTTGAAATATGAAATGCTATCTTTTAAACTCTTTAAATTTTATTAGCTTGTATGATGTTTACTAAGTGGCTTGTGTAAGTCCTCTTGGGGTCTTATACGCCATGGGACATCTAGGGTGTACTTTTGGCCTTGAGAAACTTAGTTTTTTAGAGCACAAGGTTTAGAAAGGTTCTAGGATGTCTCATAAGCCACGTTGAGTAGATTCTTGTTCATATTTGTGAAGCGCTCCACATTTATGAATGAGAGGCTATAAGATGTTTAGGAAACTCCACTTCTTCCTTTACTCTAAAGTAATGCCATAGAGTTTATCTCTATAAAGTTCCTCCTTTCGTAACCCCTTTTTATGCTCTTTGGAATATGCCTTTACGAAGGAATCTTGTGAGAAGGAATGTTCGTGAAAATGTGGAGCCCAAGGTTCCCCAAGTAACAGTTGGTCCTTTTGTCGAGCAAGTGATTAACGATGATTTTTGAGTTGTATTTCATGCATAGGACCAAGCTATGATGGCTATAGAAAACAGAAAGGTTGTGGATCACATGAACTCAAGGATGGGTACGGCGGCAACAAGGGTGTGGAACTTTACTAGAATGAATCCTCCAGAATTTCATGGGTCTAAAGTTGAGGAAGATCCTTAAGACTCTGTATGATTTTCTTATAGAATAGTAACCCACAAAGATCCATCAATCGTGTTTTGGGTCAAACTTTCCAAAATTGTCCTTCTCATTGTTGAGAACAAAGCATTTGTATCCAAAGGCCTTCAAATTACTGAGTTTGGGTTTACTTCCATTTAGCAACTCATAAGGTGTCTTCTTGAATATGGATTTGATGAAACACCTATTAGAAACATAGCATGTGATGTTCACTGCCTCAACCCAAAAATTCTTTGTAAGATTTGAACCAATTAAAATGGTTCTTGCAATATCTACCAGAGTTCTGTTTTTTCTCTTAACAACTCCATTTTGCTGAAGAGTTCTGGGAGCTGAGAAATTATGACTTATACCATGTTCAGAACAGAAGCCTTCAATTTGGACATTTTCGAATTATGTACTATGGTCTAACCCGATCCCTGCAATTTTACAATTCAACTTTGTTTGGATTCCTTTTGCAAAAACTATTAACATTTCAGTTGTTTCATCCTTGGTTCGTTGGAACATGTTCTAGGTGAACCTAGAAAAGTGATCAATAATCACTAGACTATATTTCTTTTCACCACTTCTCTAGACTCTCATGGGACCACAAATATTTGTGTGAAGCAGCTCCAATGGCCTGGTTGTGCTTACGCCATTCTTTTGCTTGAAGGAGACTCTGGTTTGCTTTCTTCTTGAACAAGCAACACAAATGTTGTTGTTTGTGAATTTTACCTTAGGCAAACCATGGACCAGGTCCCCTAAAACAAGTTAGTTTAGGAGTGATGCACTTACATGGCCAAGCCTCCTATGCCACAGTTCATCATTACAATTTTGGACGCATAGACATGTGAGATTATCTCCCCTTATGGAGTTCAAGTCTTTTACACACATGTTCTTTGGTCTTCTTGCAGTCAAGATTACTTCTTTCGAAATTAGATTGGTAACAAAGAATTTGTTAGACACAAATCTAACTTCATTTCCCTTATCGCAAATTTAGGAAACACTTAGCAGGTTGAATTTTAACATGTTCACATAGTAAGCATCATCTATGGAGTGCTCCACATATCTCCCAATTCTTCCTATTTCAAGGATGTATTCTTTCTTACCATTTCCAAATGACACACCTCCACCTTGGTGTCCTTCCAGTGAAAGGAAGTGATGAGTTTTGCCATTCATATGCTTAGAGCATCCACTATCCATGAACCAATACTGACCTCTTCCTCCCTTCTGTAGATGAAAAATTATTTGTTAGATTTAGGAACCCACTTGAGATGGAGTTCCCAAAAACTAGAAAAAGGCTTGATAAGAAATCTTCCTATCCAAAGAGGCAGTGTGTTCTTACTGAACTGATATCTAGGACCAGGTACCTTCCTTTCTTTTGATTTAAAGAACTAAACCTGGTTCTCTTTGAATTTTTTCAAGGATTCATAGGTCCTTTTCATATGATCATTTTTACCAAAGTGAGTACACAGTAGGTTATTAGATACAAACACATGCTTGTTGTGAGGGTTATAGGGAGACTCTATCTTTCGACATCTTAGACCTTACCGCTATGGTCTCTCTGATTCTCCTAGGTTGTAAGGATCTGTGAAGAAGTAGTCCATTTCAAAGATTTGTTCAGTTCTTCCTTAGCTTGACCTAAATCCAATTCTAGGTGAGAGTTTCTTTCTAGAGCAGTTACTAGTTTTAACTTATATTTCTTTAAGCTCTCTTCAAGATCCAACTCAATACCACTGAGCTTCTTTTTTCAATTTAAAGTGGTTTCTGAGTTTTCTTTAGGTTATAGATATTCAGTTTCCAAATACATCATTCTTTCATTAACTTCAAACATTTGAGAAACGAGGGCTATCTTTTCATCTTGACAAGTATCTAGATTCTCACTTATTCTTTTCACTAGTCAGTTCATCAACAGAATCGATTAACACAACAACTGGTTTTCTTAACCCTTTAATGGAAAAATTGTCTATCTCACTTTTAAGGTCAAAAAGTGTCACCTCATCCTTGTTGTCTTCATAATCTGTCTTTGCCAGAAGTAAGAAGATAGAGTTGAAGATATCTTCGTCAACCTTGACCGCCATCATGGAGACATCTTCAGGATGGTATGATTCCTCAAAATCACTAGGGATTTCCCCATACAGCAAAGTCTTTCACAACCATCTGTTCAACAATTGCTTTTCTCGTAGCTTGCTTAGGGACCTGGTCCCTACACTTTTCTTTGTCTCCTCTGGCATAGTATTTGTACCCATACTTATTATTCAGACAGTCTCTCATGAAATGTCCTGGCTTTCTGCATTTCTGGAAAAGATCATTTGCATTTGCTGACCTGCTAGAGTTTTCCTTTCCTTAAGACCCTTTGTGTTTTTTTACTATTTTATGAAATCGTCTAGTCAAGTAGGCAATCTCCTCATCATCATTAGATATATCAGTTGGAGAGACTTTCAACGCCATGGACTTTTCTTTCTTTCCCTCTCTCTTGGATAAATCTTGTTGTTTGTTTAGGTCTGCAGGTTCAAATCAGCTCATCCATGGTGAGAGTCTTCAGATCCCTGGCTTCCGTGATGGAATTTACTTTGCTTTCCCAAGATTTTGGAAGAACTTTAAAAAAAATTGAACTTGCTTGCTTGGATGAATGGCTCACCAAGTCATAAAAGTTCATTGGTTATGGAGGTGAATCTGGAATGCATCTCATGAATAGTTTCACCTTCCTTCATACTGAAATTATCATACTGAGTTGTTAGCATATCCACCTTTGAATCCTTAACTTGAGTAGTCCCTTCATGAGCTTTCTTGAGGCAGTCCTGGATTTCCTTCATTGTCTCACAGGTTGAGATCCTTTTGTATTCATTTGATCCTATTCCACAGACCAACAACTTCTTGGCTTTGTAATTTAAAAAAATAAATTATATTAGCTTCATCATATTCCTTCCTGGAATTAGGAACCACTCGAGTAAGTTCTCTTTCCTTGACGTCCTTGTTGTAACATAAGGACTACCGAGAACAACATCTCATAGTTTACTATCTTTTGCTATGATATAAACATGCATTCTTGTTTTACACCGCCCATAGTATTGTCTATTAATGTGAGGAGGGCCTATGGTGGATTAGCCTTCTTCTTAGCTTGGTGGAGCTTCCATCTCTTCAGGATCCTTTCTTGATTTTAGTAAGGTAGAAAGTCCCGCTCTGATATCAATTGTTGAGATGTGCAAGCTTCACAACAACCAATATTACCGGCTAAACGTACAAAATAAATGCATTAAAGAAATTATTTAATCGATAGTGAAGACAAGGAGTTTTACGTGGAAACCTCCATTCTCAAGGGAGTAAAACCATGACCTGTAACATAGGGTTTTCAACTACATTCACTAATCACAAGAAAAAGTGAATATAGACTTCAAATAAAACAACAAGATTAAACTTTTAATCTCACACTAAGTAATAACTCTATTACTTACTTAGCCAAAGCAATGCATCCATTGCTCACTATATTAACTACCTCTAATTAATATAAACTCTAACACGTAAGACACGCAATTCAATCTAACCGTGTTCTTATAATCATTACACACAAAAGAACTTGATACATTTATTTATGAATGTGAAACGAATCCTACAATTTTAGCACAATACAAGCATTTAAAACATCGACACTTTAAGATTGCTTTTCTTCAGTCTATCAGGTCCCTTGTCGTGTGTGTGTTTTTAATGCTTGACTTCTTGAAAGATAAAATTTCCCTTTTTGAATGAATGAATCCGTTGCTATTTTGTTCATGTGATATATCAATCACAACAAGACTTATTATCGAATGAACAAACTACCTCGTCTAATCCTATTGGTAGAGTTACACTCATTTTAGGCTTATTAATTTAACAATTAGTGACTTGAACGCCTAATTATGTCCTATTCTAATGATATTTTAATGATGTATAGCTATGAAGGATAAGGGACAAGGCTAGTATGAATGTTCAATAGAATGACCAAAAACATGAAAAGAAGTGTAAACTCTACATTGTTGATCGCCTAACAAGAAGGGAAGATTGCCCAATGGGTACGACCTGGCCCAAAATAAAAGTGCACAACAATTGAAGTAATTCAGCAAGGTCAGTGAAATCAAAGAGGAACACTGACTCATCTAATGCAAAGGGAGAATAACGTAACCATCACCGAAGGTGATAGTACTTGGAGAAAAATTGAAGCCTTGACAAGCGAACAACTTTGGTAATTCTGTTTCATACTCAGCAATCCACCGAATGCGAAAGACAGACTCAAACGTGATCATCGACTAAGGTTCAAGAACTTAAAGCCTAAGCAAGAGAAAGGCAAGCTAAGAAGCGATTGGTGATTCACTTAATGTGATCGGCGAGCCCAACTAATGTCGTTCAATGGGCCACCCATTGAGTTTTGGGCCTAATTTTAGGGAAATGGTAAATAGCCTATAGGAGAGAGAAAATAGAGTATCTCGATGTGGTTCAGAGTTTTTGAAGTGTGTAAGTGAGAAAATTGTTAGAGAGAGAAACACTTCCACTTTATGAAGAACACTTTTCTAATTTTGGGGTTTTTCAACTTTACTCTTGAAATCTACATATTGAAGTTGAAATTGAAGTGGTATTTTTTGTAATTGCTTAATATCATGTTACCCATGGTTTCTTTCATGCAAGGTATAATTTCTTTACACTTTGTGATGGACGTGGCTAAAACCCAAAAGACTAGGGGTGGAATTATAGGGTTGGGTGTTGATTTAATGCACTGGTATTTTGTTATGCCCTATTTTGTTTCTGTTCATACATGGATTTCGGCTAATTAGCATGTGGTTAACTTATGGGTTAAGGTTGCAAACGTAATCCCTACTTTTGATCTCCGATCGATGCTCAAAAGAGATTGATTGAAGTGGGTAATTAGTTTTGAATACTTGTAATTTAGGTTTGATCTCTGAAATTTTCTTAAAAATAGAGATTATAAGTCAGATCTATTTGTCCTATTTCTGTATCGAAAGAGATAGTGGTGTTATTGGGCAGTTTAGTTATGCATATAGATGAGACCGAAAGAAGATTCTATGAATTGATGCTACAAGATCGAAAGAATATTAGTGTCAATAAATATGACCCACCGATCTATGATTGTTCATCACTATAGAGCAATACAATTACCCCAATGTGACATTGATTTCAATTCCCCGCACCCCTAGATTACTTGTTACTTATTTTAATATCTTAAATTATAGTTTAATTATGACTATTGATAACCAAATCCTTTTAGTAAATTTGGTGGAATCATCCAACCACTTGTTCTTATTGCTACAAATGAATGAATTTACAGTCTAAATTTCTTTACAGAGTTCTCTGGGCTATATCATTCTCTATGGAATTCGATCCCGACTTTTAGTTGACTATTTATATTGATGAAGATCACTTACTCTTTGGATTGATTTTATAGACTAGTTTGAACATTATTATCACACACAACGAATATTAAACATGTCTCAAGCACTTTATACTGATACTATTCTTACGAGGTTTAGCATGTAAAATTCCAAAGAGGGATTTCTTCCTTTTAGACATGGAATTACTTAATCAAAGGTTCAGTCGCCCAAAAATGACCAATGAGATAGAGAGGATGAAGGCGGTCCCTTACACTTCTGATGAATGACGTCTTATGTATGCTATGTTATGCACTAGATCGAATATGTGCTTTTCCGTAGGCATGGTTAGCAGATTTCAGTCTAACCCTAGGCAAGAACATTACATTGCAGTCAACCATATAATCAATTATTAGAAAAGGACTAGGGAATATATACTTGTTTTCCACCCTGGAAATCTTGTACATAATGGATATACAAATTAAAATTTTCAATCAAATAGATATTCTAGAAAATTATCTCAAGATATGTTTTTACTCTAGGAGGTGGAGACATAGTTTGGAGGAGCATCAAGCAACTATGTGTTGCTGATTCCACCCTGGAATATGTAGCTACCTTTGAGGCAACTAAAGAGGCTGTTTGGCTCAAAAAATTTCTAAAGATCTTGGAGTGGTTCCTTTGGTTGAAGCACCAACCACACTCTATTGTGATAATAGTGGTGTAATTTCCATCTCAAAAGAATCATGAAGCCCTAAAAGGTGTAAGCACATTGAGAGAAAATACCACTTGATTCGTGATATAATTCAAAGATGTAATATGAGAATTTTGAATATTAAGTTGAAAAATAATTTGATAGGCCCATTTATGAAAGACTTACCTCAGAAGGCTTTTGATAAGCATGTGGAAGAAATGAGTGTTAAAATTTTACATGCATGTGGACGAGACTAAGGAAGAGTATGATAGATTTAGGGCCAGCACGCAGGTCTAGAATAGATTCCCTAATGGATCCTTTATTTTCAACAACAGAGGCAAAAACGTACTCTTTCAAGTGAAAGTCAAAGTCGGGTAGACTAAGCTGGAGTTTATTTTATATTTGTTCCAGGGCTATGTGTATTGGGTTATAAGTCTAAGGGGGAGATTGTTGAGGCATATTATTAACCATGTGGTTGAGTTGTAGTATTTGTTTTAATTCTTTGTAAAGACTTTATATTTTATGTTATTTATTACTTCCTCCGTCCCAATTTATGTGACACTTTTCGAATTTCGAGATTCAAACAAGTCTATCTTTGACAGTAAAGTTATCATATATATTTTAATTATTTTGAGTTGTCAATTATTGTGGCTTATAGTACTTTTGACATAGTTAACAAATATATAAATTTCATTTAAAAAAAAAGTGAAGATTCCACACACAAAATTGTAGTCAAACTTACATTGTATGACTCTTGGAAAACAAAAAGTGTCACATAAATTGGGACACAAGGACTATAATAAAGTTTGTGTTTGAATATATCATTGTGTTTATATGTGTGTCCATTACCTATATAGTAGATGATTTTCTGTAAGGTGTTATTTAACTCATACACAGAAGATTAAAATTGTCGATTCTTATAAGTTATAAATTAAATATTCAAGATCAAAGATGAAGTTGTACAAACATCTTGATGAATGTAGCAAAAGATTAATTATAATTCAATCTTGATTATGGTAATGGTAAATTCTAATTTCTTATGCTAGTGCATTTAGTATGTATTGAATGGACCAAATTGAGATATATGTTTAGGTTCTGAATTTAAATAAACAATATCTCTTGTCCATTACATGTACTTATACTCTTAATCTTGATATAATTATTATGATCCATGTAGTTTGTTTTATTATTTTAATCTATTAAAATATAAGACTCTATGATGAGTCAAAATATTCTTAATGAATTGGATGTAACGACATGTTCCCATTGTTATAGAAAAGCCAACGGGGGTAAATTTGGGGTCAAAAAACTTTTTTGTAGTATTTGGATTTTTCCAACCTTGCCTAGATTTGGACGAAATCAAAGTAATCGAGGTGTAGGGAAATCTGATAACAATCGGGTGAATCATTTATGATTTTGATTACATGAGTAGTTACAAAACTCATTAAGGAATCCGTACGACTTTATGGAGTTGAATTTGGGTGAGTAGAACTCCCGAAATCGATCTTAGTGTAAAAGGTATTTACTGAGCATTGTGGGTTAAAGGTGTGTTCGGAAATGGGAATCTTGGAATTCTAGAAATAACTTTCTGTCTCGAGAATGCCACATTGGCACTGGGTTTTGTTGCTTTGGTGGGCTCGCTATGGTGGGGTGGTGGCCGTTATAGTGGGCCCGACGTGAATTAAAGTCGTTATTAAACCCCTAAATGACCTCATTATGGAATTTTTGAATATTTGAGCTAAGGAATGACTCCCAGGCGACTCCTACTCATTTTTCACCATACTTGAGGCTAAATGTAATCTTTTCACTCCCTGAATCCGTTCTTCGATCCGTAGAGTGTAATAGAATGGGTGAATATTGATGGTGGGGATTTTATTATAGATTTTATGGTGGAAACAACCCTAACTTGGATAATTGGGATCATGGGTTTAACCTAGGGTTCATAGAATTTGTTAGTAATTCAGATAATTAGTGATTGTTTATTGATTCCCATATTATATTAATTGTTTGTAGACCTAGAAAAAGCGGAACAAATTCGGCAACGGGAGGATCAAGTTTCTTAGGGTTTCAAGTTTGTTTCGAGGTAGGTGATGGTTGTGATTTTATGATTGTGTGATGTATGCTTGTTCTTGCTTCATTGTGATACTTATATATATATATGAATGTTGCAATGTTGATCACACTTGTTATAAATGAGATAGATACTTGATGAATGCCATGAAATCATGACTTAAATGTATGATCTTGATAATATACTTGTGATTGTGATTATGATCAGTTGCCATGTTTCGGCATAACTAACTTGGATCGGTTGCCACGTTCTGGCATAAAAAATGGGATCAGTTGTCACGTTCTGGCATAACTAACTTGGATTGCCATGTTCTGGCATAAAAATGGGATCGTTGCCATGTTTCGACATAAATATGTGCTCGGTTGCCATGCTCTGACATGCTAACTATTTGGGTTTGGGTTCCATGATAGGACCAATGATATGACTTAAAATGTGAAGTTGTTCGTTGTTCGTAAATGTTGATGATATTGTATATGTTTATATGTATGCATGTGATTATAATGTTGTTTGACTTGTTTATGTTGCACTAGTGGGATAGCCGCGTAATCCTATCAATACATTGTGGTTGTGTACTGATTCTTCACTTGCTCTTATTTTTGTTGAGTACAACGGATCTTCAAGCGGCTACTAACAGATCTCGCTTAGGAGATTAATGATCGTTCGAATTCCAGGGTGAGTCAATTCTTCTGGGCTGCCATGGGTTCTCTTTCGTCTATGTCCACCATTTTTGGACGTAGACTATGTTCTATTAGTTATTAGTACATTAGTTAGGGATTGCATCCCTTCTTGTTTAGACTTGGTTCACTGTTAGATGTTTTGGTACATTGCCTTTCAGGTTTTAGGTTATTCTTCCGCATTGTTAGTTATTATTGTTAGACTTTTGTTAGAATTTATGGGAACTCTATTTTTATTTCCTTAATGTTGACTTAAATGCTTTAGTTTTTAGATTATTTACTTGTTTTGGGTTGTATTAGTGGTCTCCCACCGGAGTGTTAGTGTGGCTGTCAATCACAACGGTCTGGGTCATGACAAAGTTGGTATCAGAGCCTAGGCTCATTGATCTTGATGTACCAAAACGAGTCTAGTAGAGTCTTGCGAAATTGTACGGGGATGCCTTTACTTTTCTTCGAGAGGCTATAGGACTTTAGGAAATCTCTCTATTTTCTCTTGTCTCCTTTCGTGCTATGACTTGATTCCAATTGGTATCTGGCAATTCAAACTGGTATCTAACCTCCTTCACTCTTCTGTTTGCAGATGGTTAATAATAGATTCAATGGTGTTAGGCCCGTAGCTCCCGTCAATGCTTCGGTTGAGAAATTTGCAGTGAGAGGTTGCAATCGAAGCAGGGGTAGAAGAAGAGCTAGAGGTAGAGGCCGTCGAAGAGTAGAACCTGCTAGAAATGGAGCTCCTATTGAGAATGCACCTATGAATGAGAACCCTCTTATGCATCATAAAGAGATAGATGAGAATGTTTATGTTGATGTTGAGGATTTGGGACAAAAGGGAGGGGTGCAAGCTGAGAGTACTTGTGTTTCTCCTTTGGATCCAGTGTTAGCTCAATATATTATGTCATTCTTAAAGGGATTGGTTGGTCCTGGAGTGCTTCCTTCTACTGAAGCAACTCAAGCTCCTACTAATCCTTATGTTGCTAACATTGTGCCCAAGGTGGGTGGGATTGGAGGTAATGATGCTTTCTTACGTCCTTTGTTGGGTTCTGTTATGACTGGTAATGAACATGAAATGTTGACTAAGTTTTTAAAGTTAAAGCCTCCTGTGTTTCTTGGTTCTGAGAATGAGGATGCTTATGAGTTTATCTTAGATTGCTATGAGAGGCTTCATAAGTTGGGAATTATCCATCAGCATGGGGTTGAGTTTTTGTTCTTTCAACTTCAAGGTGAGGTTAAATAGTGGTGGAGAGCTTATATGGAATGTAGATCTTCAACTTTAGCTCCACTTACTTGGACTCAATTCCATGCTCTGTTTCTAGAAAAGTATGTGCCTAGGACTTTGAGAGATCGTAAGAAAGATGACTTTATGGCTTTGGAACAAGGTGGTATGTATGTGGCTGCTTATGAGGCCAAGTTTCATGCTTTGTCTAGATATGCTACTCAATTGGTGACTACTTAGGAAGAGAGAATCCAATTATTTATTAAGGGATTAAATTTTGAGTTGCACGTATTATCTGTTCATATGACTTCTGCAAAGAGAAGCTTTAATGAGGTGACAGACTATGTTAAGAAAATGGAAGGGAGTGAGGTGAGACAATCAAGCTAAGGCATGGGCAAAAAGGGCCAAGAACTCGGGTAACTTTCAAGGTTCTTATTCCAAGGGTCCGAAAGACCAACGCTGGCAGCCAAGCCAATTCAATCCGTTATGCCCGCCTCTACAGGTAGTTACTCGGAAACTCCATCTCATAATTTTTAGGATAGCCAGGGAGTCGCGCCTTCAATGGGCGGCAGACCATCTTTTGATTGTACTTGTTACAACTGTGGAGAACCTGGGCATATGAGGAGAGATTGTCCCCACCCACATGTTTTAGATTTCGTTCAGCAGTAGTCTAGAATAGTGGTACTCGCGAGGAATGGTAATAATGGTAGAAGACGTCCACAAGGTGGGCGAGGAGGTAATTAGCGATGTCGTGGAGATAGAGAAAATTGTAATGGAGGTAGGGGTAACGCGCAACCAGGTAGGGAAGTGGCTCGTCATGATAATAGGGCTCAGTGTTATGCTTTTCCAGGATGGGTAATGTGTTGCGAGTTCTACTTATTCATATGTATCCGTGAGATTTGCCTCAGATTTTGATATGATTTGTAATATTCTTGATGCCCCTATTCGTGTTTCTACCCCAATTGGAGAGTCATTCATAGTTACCTATGTCTATCGTGGTTGTTTTTTCTTTGTTATGGGATTTTAAACTTGCGCTGATTTAGTGATTTTGGATATGATTGACTTTGACATAATCTTAGGCATGACTTGGTTGTCCCCCTATTATGATGTGCTTAATTGCAATACTAAGTTTGTAACTATAGAAATTCCGTGAAGAAAAAAAATAGAGTGGGAAGGGGTGTACAAGCCTAAGCAAGCTAAGATTATATCCTCCATTTGGGCTAGTAAACTGGTAGACCAGGGTCATTTGGCTTAGTTGGCTCATATTAGGGATGTTGAGATTAAGGCTCCATCCATTGAGTCTATTCATGTGGTGTCTGAATTTAGTGAAGTACTTCCTAATGACTTACCTGGTATGTCTCCGGATAAAGATATAGATTTTGCATTGATTTAGAGCCTGGTACGCGCCCCATTTCTATCCCTCCATATCGCATGGGTCCGACAGAATTAAGAGAGCTTAAGGCTCAAATCCAAGAGCTTCTTGATAAGGGATTTATCCATCCTAGTGCTTCCCCATGGGGTGCTCCAGTTTTGTTTGTTAAGAAAAAGGATGGTTGTATGAGAATGTGCATAGATTATCGATAATTGAATAGGGTCACTATTCTAAATAAGTATCCCTTGCCTAGAATAGATGATTTTTTGACAAATTACAAAGTGCATCAGTTTTCTCTAAGATTGATCCAAAATCCGGTTACCATACATTGAAAATTAGTCCTGAGGATGTGCCCAAGACGGCGTTTAAAACTCGCTATGGGCACTATGAGTTTTTGGTTATGTCTTCTGGTGCGACCAATGCCCTGCAACTTTCATGAGATTGATGAATGGGGTGGTCAAACCATTTCTTGATTCGTTCGTTATAATTTTTATTGATGATATTTTGGTTTATTCAAAAAGTGAGGAAGAGCATGCCAACCATCTTAGTAGTGTTTTGGGTGTTCTTAGGAAGCAAAAGCTATATGCTAAATTTTCTAAGTGTGAACTTTTGTTGAAATCAATTGCATTTTTGGGGTATGGAGTTTTAAAAGAAGGGGTAATGGTAGATCATCAAAAGATTGAGGCGGTTAAGAACTGGGTCCGACCAAGTTCTGTGACTGAAGTAAGGAGTTTTGTGGGGCTCGCTAGCTATTATCGTCAGTTTATGAAGAACTTTGCTTCTATTGCCACTCACTACACTAATTTGACCAAAAAGGAAATACCATTTTCATGGACTGAAAATGTGAGGAGAGCTTTCAAAAGCTCAAGACTCTCTTGACCACCGCACCTATTCTAGCATTACCGATGGAAGGTAAAGACTTTATTGTTTACTTTGATGCTTTACATTCTGGTTAGGGTACTGTGCTTATGCAGGATAACATTGTTATAACTTATGTCTCACGTCAATTGAAGGTGCATGAGAGGAATTATCCAACTCATGATTTAGAGTTGGCGATGGTAGTGTTTGCTCTTAAGATCTGGCGATATTACCCCTATGGTGTTAAATGTGAGGTATTTACTGATCATCATAGTTTGCAGCATGTGTTCACTCAACAGGGTCAAAATTTGAGACAGTGAAGGTGGACAGAGTTACTTAAAGATTATGATGTCACCATTCAATACCATCTGGGTAAAGACTAATGTTGTGGCAGACGCTTTGAGTCGAAAAGCGGTGAGTATGGGTAGTTTAGCTTGCTTGAGTGTAACCAAGTGACCGTTGGCTAAGGAAATTCAGACCTTGGAATCTAAATTCATGAAGTTGGGCATCTTAGAAAGAGGTGGGGGTGTTAGCTAGTATTGAAGTAAGTGCCATATTCATTGAAGAGATCAAGGCCAAACAATTTAGAGATGAGAATTTTGGAGGAACTTAGAAACAAGACTGCAATGGGTAAGGCACAAGAGTCCACTCTTGATGCGGATGGTGTGCTAAATTTCAAGGGGAGAATATGTGTTCCTAGAGTAGATGACTTGATTGAGAAATTGTTGGCAGAGTCTTATGGTTTGCGATATTCTAGTCATCCCGGTGTGACCAAGATATATCGAGATTTGAAGCAAATTATTGGTGGCCGGGCATAAAGAAGGATAAAGCGGAGTTTGTCGCGAAGTGTCCAAATTGTCAACAAGTGAAGTATGAACATCAAAGGCCTGCAGGTTTGCTTCAAAGAATGTCAATTCTGGAATGGAAGTGGGAACGAATAGCCATGGATTTTATGTTTGGTCTTCCTAAGACTTTGGGAAAGTTTGATTCTATTTGGGTAGTGGTTGATAGATTGACCAACTCAACTGATTTTATTCCGGTAAAAACAGATTATAATGTTGAATAATTGGCTAAAGTTTATGTGAAAGAGATAGTGAGGTTGCATGGGGTGCCCCTTTCTATCATCTTAGACCGTGGTATCCAATTCACATCCAAATTTTGGAGGAAATTACATGATGAATTAGGCACAAAACTCACTTTTAGTACAGTCTTTCATCCACAGACGGATGGACAGTTAGTGACACGACCCAAGCCAACACCCTGGACATGGCTGACACTCGAGAACCATTGTTGGTCCCCAACCGAGCCTCATCCTGGCACACTACAAGCGGAAGACTAACTCAAGCATACAAAGGATTAAAGACTAAATAAAACTCGTGAAACTGAAATACAAAACTTTAACTAAAACGAAAAACTTTGAATATAAAGATAATGTTCAACTCACCATAAAACAGGCAACTTAAATCTTTAAACATTTAACAAAATAAATGATACAAACTTCTCAACTATACTGACTATATATGAAGCCTCTAACTGTTAAAGATGGAAGTCGGGACAAGACCCACGAAATCCTGAATAAACTGAAAAGTAAAGGAAATCCTCCGAAAACAAAGAGGCTCACCATAGTTAACTCGAACTCCCGAATGTATCAACGAAACTCCTGTTGATGACCCTGAATACATGTTTTTGCATCATGAGAAGATGTAGACCAAATGGCTCAGTATGTGAAATGTACGAGCATGTAAGAGGAATTCTAAAGCATAAACATAAGCTTGAACTTTGATAAAAAGGAAACATACTTACATCTTCTCAACTCACTCAACTCAAAGAAACATAGCTCAACTCAATGATAAGGTATTCAACTCAGAGGTATACTCAAGAATACTCAAAACTACTCAAACTTACTCAACTCAAAAGTACTCAAGTATAAGATACTTTACTCAAAATACTCAAGGATAATGCAATAGTAAAAGATAGAATATATCGAAAAAGTTGTAAAACTGTAGATAGCAACTCAATGTATTGAAAAATACAATAATACTCCGTCCGTATATAAAAATATAATATAACTCTGTGGGAGATTCTCTAACCGATAACCACCACTATGTGCCTAAGTAGTGATATAACGTTTTACCTCACACTGCCAAGGACCGCCCTATACCATGCCGGAGGAATAGAACCTAACTCACTAAGTGGATCCACTAGTCTATGCTAAAACCATCTTAAGGAGTCATCTAAAAAGTATGATCCTTTACTACCCATGATGGCTACATGGTTTATGGAGACTTGGGTTATCTGTACTCGCATCCCCAAATCCATGCTTAATACTACTACCAAAATATACTTAGCTCATATGTTTGTAAAAACAAAGCTCTTTCTTTGGTTTGAGATAATTACTCAAAACTTAGCTTAAAAGCCCTCTTGGAAATCATAGTTTCCTCTTTACTGAAAAATTAGCTCAAAGGCTCTTTGGAAATCTCAGTTTCCTTTCTTGTTTAAATGTGTAAACATTTACTCTTTGGGAATAAATAGCCCCGATATACTATTTTGAAGAAATGAACTTTACTTTTTATTCTTTTCTCTTTACTCTTTACTCTTTGCTTAACTCAAAACTTAAGTCTTAAAACAAAGTTAAAACGTTTGTAAAAGACTTCTTAAATTATGGTTCATGCCAAATTATGGTCGTGAACGACTCAATGTAAGATTTTCAATAACTGTAGATAGAACTCAATACTTGGAACTCAAGAACTTCCATAATACTACTCACTTCAAGAATACTTAACTCAGAGGGTTCATGTGGAATTTATGAGCAGGAACTAATCAACTCAAGGACTCAAAGATACTTTTCGTCTCAAGGCTGCTCGAATTATAGGGTTCATGCAGGATTATGGACATGAATAACCCAACTCAAGGACTTCATGGTTAACATGTAATAGTCCATGATTAGGAATGTAATCCCAAATGGGTTAGAAACTCAATACTTAAGACTTAGGATATGAACATATTACTCCTCTCATAGATACTCAACTTATTGAATTCATGTGGAATTTATTGGGATGAACGACTTGACTCGTAGGTCTACATAACATTATGAAACTCATGTATACAAATCTTCTCATTCTCAAACTTACTTTTTCAAAATTTAACTCGAATCGAATTCAAGAGTTATGGTTCATGCTATGAAAGATCTCATGATGACAAAATACACTCATGAATAAATTTTCCTCACTCTCATGCTCATTTACTCGAGTCTTGAAACAAGTTACTAGAAGTTGTAGAAGACTCCACAAAATGACTCAAACTTTCTTAGAATGTTCGAAAGAATTCTCAAAACTTAACTCTTAACTCTACCTTGAATTTGAATTATGAATTCAAAGTTGTGATCATGTTAGTAATTATTTAAGGTGTTTAGAAGTAGCTTAAAGTAGTTAGAATTGAAATATAGTGAAGGTACCCTTCGAAAGAACTCAAATGGAGAATTCGATTGCAAACTGGACAGGGCAAGTGACCCTGGGGATATGGGTGGCATGGAACTCCTCCCCTAAAATTCAAAGCCTACTTTGGGGCGCTCTGGCTGGCGAGACACGCCAGGCCCCAACCCAGAAAGCCCGACGAATTTCTTTGCTCGTTTTCCCACCCTAACTCGCCTAGAATCGAACAGTTTCTTCCCCATTCACTTAGAAATGATTATTTAACATCAATAAACTCTAATATACTCAATACATCCATTAAAACACTCACTTTGATCTCAATAAATCATCCAAAACCCAACACAACAAGATTTATAATGAACTTCAAGAACACCTATCAAGAACTCAAATCTTTCAACTTCAACAATGAAATTTGCGCTAAAAATAGCATGTTTGGCATGTGGTTGAAAAACCCAACACTTTGGAAGCTTACATACCTCTTAGGGATTAAACCCATGGTGAAAATTCGCAACAACACGCAAGAATTTTGACGAACGCTTGATCCTCTCCTCTTTTATCCTCTTGTCTCTTCTTTTCTCTTCTTGAACTCTCAACTAAAACCCTAGGCTAATTTTAGGATTATAAAACTGAACCTAATAGGATTAGACCCTTAAAACCTCACAAAAACAAATTAAATCTTATTTGGTAAGGAAAAGACTAAAATACCTCTCTAAAATCCGGTTTTAACTTTCCTTATCTAGACGGCCCAACGTCGAATGCACATATCTCCCTCATACAAACTTGAAACTGAGCAAACTCAGTGGCTTTGGAAATATAATTCAAAGATATTTCCTACGGTATTTGGTAGCACATCTAACTCATCCTGAGCTAGGATTTATAGTCGTTCGAAGTCAACACAATTTAGTTGTTTTTTGAACTCAAGGTGCTACATCTAATGAACTTAACACTTAAGAAAATTCAATTCCTCGGTAAAATCCTACTCACAATGAAGGATGGTTCAAGTCTTAGCTCAAAATTGTTTTGGGGTGTTACAATATCTCCCCCTTGGGATCATTCGTCCTCGAATGATAACTAGACTGGGTATGGAACGGGTTACTCTTAGTAAGGTCTGAGGCTAATGGTACGCTCTCACTATATTCAAGCTTAACCCAAGTCCTTAGGTTCATGTTCTATACCTCTCTATAGGGAATCTCACCCCAAGACCATTACTCCTTACCACCACATTCAAGCTTAGTACTCTAGCAACTCCATGGACTCCTACTAACAAAATCCTTTCGAGCCAACTAAGGGCCCTCATTTAAATATTTCTCATACTAAAACCTCATTCTAATCTTCCTCATTATTTACAACCTTAGATGGAACAATCACACCATCATTATCATGATAGGATCATTAACCTTTTCTTTCTAACATCACTCCATTACTAAAATGACCTCCGAAAAGATATCTCATAAACTCTTTGGAACTCATTACTTTCGTACTCTCAAACACTTGATTGGATTTCTCATCTGGACATCTCCCCCTTAGGTCTAAAGCTGACACTTGAAAGATATGGACCTATTCCATCATCTCTAACTGGTGTACATCCTCTTAATGCTCTTTTTACTCTTGTGACTTAGCCACACTTCACTGCCCATATCGAAATGTTAGGGTCTCTCACTTGTACCACTCATATTCATTGGAGCTAACATTTCAATTCCTCACCTACTCTATGCAAGGTCTGCAAGATCAAATCTCAAGACTAACATCATCACCCTCATGGTTTCATTCTTTGGATCATGACACTCATCTCAAATTCAATCTTATTGTTTATTACTAAACTCGAATATCAATACGATTGCTCGCCTACTATACTATACGTCATTACTTAATCAGTTCTATAACCTTCTGTACATCATGACCCTCTCAAACATATCATAAGCCTGGTTTATATATATTCCTTCATGAATACTCTATGCTTCTATTCAACACATACACTTGGTCATTACCTACACAATGACACGTCATCACAAGCTCCTTTCTAGCTAAAACACACTCTACCTCCTATGATGGAATCTTCACAACTCATCACTTCTTAGTCTACCCATAAGGAAAAACTCCTCATTAATAACTTACTAGGTGCATGACTATAGTAACATAGCTTGCCTCATCACTATCTCCCTTTCTAGGATTACTAAACATCTGCATACTTTCCTCTAACTTTGGGCTCTTTCACTACTACTACTCATGATCTCGTCATTCATACCATCTTTTAGGATGAAAATACTACCCAAGCTCTAAACATATTTTCTCATAAGGATCTTAGCTGAAAAAAGACTTAAAGAAGAGAGTACAACTCACTTTTAGCTCAAACGCACGATTCATATAATTATGGGTACATTCCTCTGAAACTGAACACTTAACTTACTCTTTGGGCTACTCTCAAGCCCCTCTAGAGTCTCATAACTTTCTCAAGACTCTTTCTAAGAACAACTCATCGATAAAGGACTGACTTTTATTTTCAACTACCTCTATTATGATGGGTAGTCAAATGTATTTGAAGAAATGCACGAGCATGAATAAATCTCTAGGACTTAGCTCTATTGCATGATTAAGAGTACGAATGAAGGGAAAATTTCCTTAAATGTTTGTAGTCCCTCGTTTATAGAAGTGGGGCCCTCACAACCATAAACAAGACCCTACTTGACACGGCTTCATAAACACCCTAGGACTCTTAAACTCTGTGCTCTAATACCAAGTTTGTCATGACCCAAGCGTACACCCTGGATGTGGCCGACACTCGAGAACCATTGTTGGTCCCCAAGAGAGCCCTCATCCTGGCAAACTACAAGCGGAAGACTAACTCAAGCATACAAAATCTTAAAAACTAAATAAAAATTCATCAAACTAAAATACAAAACTTTACATTAAATGAAAAACTCTAAATATAAAAATAATATTCAACTAGCCATAAAATAGGCAAATTAAGTCTTTAAACATTTAACAAACTAAATGATACAGACTTCTCAACTATACCGACTATTTATGAAGCCTCTAACTGTTAAAGATGGAAGTCGGGACAAGACCCACGACATCCTGACTAACCTGAAAAGTAAATGAAATCCTCCGGAAACAAAAAGGCTCACCATAGCTAATTCGAACTTCTGGATGTATCAACGAAACTCCTATTGATGACCCCGAATACCTGTGTCTGCATCATGAATAGATGCAGGCCAAATGGCTCAGTACGTGGAATGTAAGAGCATGTAAGCGGATTTCTAAAGCATAAACATAAGCTTGAACTTTGATAAAAAGGAAACATACTTACCTCTTCTCAACTCACTCAACTCAAAGAAACATATCTTAACTCAATGATAAGATTTTCAACTCAGAGGTATACTCAAGAATACTCAAACTTACTCAACTTAGAAGTACTCATGTATAAGATACTTAACTCGAAATATTCAAGGATAATGCAACAATAAAAGATGCAATATATAGGAAAAGTTGTAAAAATGTAGATAGCAACTCAATGTATTGAAAAATATAATAATACACAGTATGCATATAAAAATACAACATAACTCTGTGGGATATTCTCTAACCGACAACCACCACTATGAGCCTAAGTGGTGATACAACATTTTACCTCACACTGCCAAGGACCGCCCTATACCTTGCTGGGGGTATAGAACCTAACTCACCAAGTAGATCCACTAGTCTATGCTAAAACCATCTTAAGGAGTCATCTAAAAAGTATGATCCTTTATTACCCATGATGGCTACATGGTTTATGGAGACTTGGGTTATCTGAACTCGCATCCCCATATCCGTGCTCAATACTACTCCCAAAATATACTTAGCTCATATGTTTGTAAAAACAAAACTCTTTCTTTGGTTTGAGATAATTACTCAAAACTTAGCTTAAAAGCCCTTTTGGAAATCATAGTTTCCTCTTTACTGAAAACTAGCTCAAAGGCACTTTTGAAATCTCAGTTTCCTTTCTTATTTAAATGTGAAAGCATTTACTCTTTGGAAATACATAGTCCCGATATACTCTTTTGAAGAAATGAACCTTACTCTTTACTCTTTGCTTAACTCAAAACTTAAGTCTTAAAACAAAGTTAAAACATTTTTAAAAGACTTCTTAAAATATGGTTCATGCCGAATTATGGTCGTGAACGACTCAATGTAAGGTTTTCAATAACCGTAGATAGAACTCAATACTTGGAATTCAAGAACTTCCATAATACTACTCATTTCAAGAATGCCCAACTCAGAGGGTTCATGAGGAATTTATGAGCATGAACTGCTCAACACAAAGACTCAAAGATACTTCTCGTCTCAAGGTTGCTCGAATTGTAGGGTTCATGCAGGATTATGGACATGAATAACCCAACTCAAGGACTTCACGGGTAAAATGTAGTAGTCCATGATTAGGAATGTAATCCCAAATGGGTTAGAAACCCAATACTTAGACTTAGGACATGAAGATATTACTCCTCTCATAGATACTCAACTTCTGGAGTTCATGCGGAATTTATGGGCATGAACGACTTGACTCATAGGTCCTCATAACATTATGGAACTCATGTATACAACTCTTCTCATTATCATACTTACTTTCTCAAAAGTTAACTCAAATCGATTATGGATCTATAAGGATTCACAATTGAACTCAAATGTGAATTATGAGTTCAAGAGTTATGGTTCATTCTATGAAGATCTCATGATAACAAAATATACTCATGAATACATTATCCTCACTCTCATGCTCACTTACTCGAGGCTAGAAACAAGTTACTAGAAGTTGTAGAAGACTCCACAAAATGACTCAAAGGGACTTTCTTAGAATGTTCGAAAGAATTCTTAAAACTTAACTCTTAACTCTACGTTGAATTTGAATTATGAATTACAGGTTATGATCATGTTAGGAATTCTTTCAGGTGTTTAGAAGTAGCTTAGAGTAGTTAGAATCCAAAAAGAGTGAAGGTACCCTTCGAAAGAACTCAAACGGAGCAACCGATTGCAAACTACATAGGGCAGGAAGCACCAGCCCCTAAAATTCAGAACCTACTTTGGGGACGCTCTGCCTGGCACGACACGCTAGGCCCCAACCCAGAAAACCCGACGAATTTCTTTGCTCGTTTTCCCACCCAAATTCGCCTAGATTCAAATGGTTTCTTCCCCAATCACTTAGAATTGATTATTTAACATAATTACACTCTAATATACTAAATACATCCCTTAAAACACTCACTTTGATATCAATAAATCATCCAAAACCCAACACAACAAGATTTACAATGAATTTCAAGAACTCAAATCTTTCAACTTCAAGAATGAAATTTGCACTGAATATAACATGTTTGTCATGTGGGTGAACAAACCCAACACTATGGAAGCTTACATACCTCTTAGGGATTAAACCCATGGCAAAAAAGCACAACAACACGCAAGAATTTTGACGAACGCTTGATCCTCTCCTCTTTTCTCCACTTTGCTCTTCTTTTCTCTTCTTGAACTCTCAACTAAAACCCTAGGCTAATTTTGGATTATCTAACTGAACTCAACAGGATTAGACCATTAAAACCTTACTAAAAACAAACTAAATCTGATTTGGTAAGGAAAAGATGAAAATACCCCTCTAAAATCCAATTTTGACTTCCTTATCTAGACAGCCCAAATTCGACTGCATATATCTCCCTCATACAAACTGGAAATTGAGAAACCTCGGTGGTGTTGGAAAGATAATTCAAAGATCTTTCCTACGGTATCTGGGTTCACACTTAACTCATCCTGAGCTAGGAGTTATGGTCGTTTGAAGTCAACCCAAAATTCATACTTAGCTTAACTTGCAAAATTTCAGATTTTGCTATTTCCAATTTAGTTCTTTTTCGAACTCAAGGTGCTACATCAAGTGAACTTAACACTTAAGAAATTTTAATTCCTCGATAAAATCCTACTCACAATGAAAGATAGTTCAAGTCTTAGATCAAATTTTTTTTGGGGTGTTATAGTCAAAGAGGACTATTGAAGTATTGGAAGACATGTTGAGGGCATGAGTGATGGATTTTGGAGGGCTTTGGGAAAAGTTCTTACCTTTGTGTGAATTCTCCTATAATAATAGTTATCACTCCAATATTGATATGGTACCATTCGAGGCACTCTATGGGAAGGGATGTAGCTCATACATAGGTTGGTTTGAGGCTAGAGATATGAAACCATTGGGGGTTGATTTAGTGAAGGATTCTCAAGATAAGGTTAGAAGTATTCAAGCTAAGCATCTAGCAGCCCAGAGTAGACAAAAGAAGTATGTGGATCATAAGGTAAGAGACATGGCGTTTCAATCCGGTGAAAACGTTCTTCTTAAGGTATCACCCATGAAAGGGGTGATGAGATTTGTTAAGAAGGGTAAGCTAAGTCCTAGATACATTGGTCCATTTGAAATTCTTGAATGTGTGGGACCGGTAGCGTATATATTGGCTTTACCTCTTAATTTATCAAGTGTTCATCCGGTATTTGATGTATCCATATTGAAGAGATATCAAGGTGATGGGGATAATATCATAAAGTGGCACTCAATTGTGTTAGACAAGGACCTCCAATATGAGGAGGAACCGATTGCAATTCTTGATCGAGATGTGCATAAGTTGAGGAACAAGGAGATTAAGTCCATGAAAGTTCAGTGGAAGCATCTTCCAATTGAGGAAGCTACTTGGGAAACCGAGAGAGATATGTGAGACAAGTATCCCCAGTTGTTCGTTGATTCAGGTACTACTTCATCCCTTCCTTAGCCTATTTTCCTAAGTTTGTCACTCGGGGACGAATGATGGGTAAATTGGTATATATTGTAACGACCTATTCTTGTCGTTATAGAAAAGCCAACGGGGGAAAATTTGGGGCCAAAAAACATTTTTGTAGTATTTGGATTTTTCCAACCTTGTCTAGATTTAGACAAAATCAGAGTCATCAAGGTGTAGGAAAATCTGGTAACAATCCGGTGAATCATTTATGATTTTGATTTCATGAATAGTTAGATAATTCGTTAAGAAATTCGTACGACTTTACACAGTTCAATTTTGGCGAGTAGAATTCCCAGAATCGATTTTAGCGTAAAAGATATTTACTGAGCGTCGTGGGTTAGAGGTGTGTTGTAAAATGGGAATTTTGGAATTCTTGAAATAACTCTCTGTCTTGAGAATACGCGCTTTGGTGCTGGGTTTTGCCGTTTTGGCGGGGCTGCTGTGGCGAGCCCGACGTGAATTAAAGTCGTTAATAAACCCCTAAATGACCTCATTGTGCACTTTTTGACTTTTTGAGCTATGGAACGACTCCTAGGCGACTCCTACTCATTTTTCACCATTCTTGAGGCTAAAGTTAAGCTTTTCACTCCCCGCATCAGTTATTCGATCCGTAGAACCTAATAGAATAGGTGAATATTGATGGGGGGAGAGTTTTGTTATAGATTCTATGGTGGAAACAACCCTAAATTGGATAATTAGGATCATGGGTTAGACCTAGGGTTCATAGAATTGTTAGTAATTCGGGTAATTAGTGATTGTTTATTGATTCCCGTATTATATTGATTGTTTGTAGATCAAGAACAAGCGGAACAAATACAGAAAGGGGAGGATCAACTTTGTTAGGGTTTCAAGCTTGTTCCTAGGTCGGTGATGGTAGTGATTCTATGATTGTGTGATGTATGCTTGTTCTTGCTTCATTATGATACTTGTATATGTATGAATGTTGCAATGTTGAGCACACTTGTTGTAAATGAGATTAGATAATTGATAAATACCATGAAATCAAGACTTAAATGTATGATCTTGATGATATACTTGTGATTGTGATTGTGGTGTGTGAATGGGATTGGTTGCCACGTTCTGGCAAAACTAACTTGGATCGGTTGCCACGTTTCGACATAAAAAATGGGATCGGTTGTCATGTTTCGACATAAATATGGGATCAGTTGCCACGTTCTGGCATGCTAACTGTTTGGGTTTGGGTTCCATGAGAAGACCAATTATTTGACATAAAATGTGAAGTTATTTGTTGTTCGTATATGTTGATATGCATGCATGTGATTATAATGTTGTTTGACTTGTTTATGTTGCACTAGTGGGATAGCCGAGTGATCCTACCAGTACACTGTGGTTGTGTACTGATTCTGCACTTGCTCTTATTTTTGTTGAGTACAGGGCATCTTCAAGCGGCTACTCACAGACCTCGCTTAGGAGATCAATGATTGTTCGAATTCAAGGGTGAGCCAATTCTTCCAGGCTGCCATGGGTTCTCTTTCGGCTATGTCCACCATTTTTGGACTTAGACTATGTTCCATTAGTTATTAGTACATTAGTTGGGGGTTGTATCCCTTCTTGTTTTGACTTGGATCATTGTTAGATGTTTTGGTACATTGACTTTCAGGTTTTAGGTTATTTTTCCACATTGTTAGTTATTATTGTTAGACTTTTGTTAGAGTTTATGGGAACTTTATTTTTATTTCCTTAATGTTTACTTAACTTCCTTAGTTTTTAGATTATTTGCTTGATTTGGGTCGTAGTAGTGTTCTCCCACTAGAGTGTTAGTGTGGATGTCAATCACAACGGTCTGGATCATGACATTGGGTAATGACAAATCACATTCGGTGAAATAATAATTAGTTATAGAACCATATCTCAGTCATGAGAAAGAAGACGTTATGTGTGTGTGTGTGTATATATATATTTCTATATATATATATATCTATATCTATCTTCTATTCTATATTATCTTAAAAGCATGAACTCCCTAACTTGAATGTTAAATTACTATAATACCCCAACTTAAAACACCCAATTTAGTATATATTATATATTTAATATTATATTTATTTACGCTATATTATATTAAAAGAAGACACCTTTTCACATTGATGGGTTGTGACATTTTTATAGAATGGTGACTTTTTTGATGAGTTATGACATTTCCAAAAAAATGTGATTTTTCTGGATGATTGTAACTTATCTGAAAAGACACGATAAGCACATTTTCATGCTATCCTTAATTCTCAATAAATAGAGGGGACTTTCTCACACTTTTAAACAACGAATTTTGTATGTTTTCTATTCTTCTTAAAACAAGGAAGATTGTGAGAGTTGTTCAATTATGCAATTACCATTTTATTTTTTTGTGGGTAAATTAGATAGTTCAACAAAAATTGATTCAACAAGGAGAATGAAATAACTCAACTTCAAACGACAAGAGTATCTTCATAATTAATATGTACTCATTTTCATAACAATAAAATATAATTTTGGAGCAACTTCTACTTGACAGGAAGTTCAATGATTTTTCGTTGCACAAACTACAACTTGGTGTTCTGAATCTGAAAAGTCTTACACTGTTGGAGAAAGTATTTGATCAAAAACCTATTTAAAGAGATTAAACTACATTTAATAAGTACTCTTCCGTCTCCAATTTATTTAGTGTACTTTTTTCTTTTATTCAGTTTAATATAGAATGTTCTTTTTTCTTGGGGTGGGGACGCATCTTTTAGACCACAAAGTTAAAATAGATATTTATATATTCTACTTATGATCCTTGAATTAAAAGTCTTCTTTGTTTTTTGAAATTTCATATCAAATTAAAATTAGACCAATATATATCTATCATTTTTATTTATCTATACAACCTAACTTAAAACACCAAATGTAGTTTATATTCTATATTTTATGTTGTATTATATTTATTTATGTGTATTATATTATATTAAAGGAAGACACATTTTGACATTGAAGGGTTGTGACATTTTCAAAGAGTTATAACTTTTCCGATGAGTTGTGATGTTTTTGAAGGGTAGTGACTTCTCTACAGGGTTGCGACTTTTTGGAAGAGTCGTAACTTTTTTGAAGGATTGCGAATTTTCTGAAGAGTTATGACTTTTCCGATGAGTTGTGACATTTCTTAAGGGTTGTGACATCTTTTTGATAAGGCACAATTAACAGTTTTTCATACACTACCCTTTGTTGGCTATAAAAAGATGAGCTTCCTCAAGTTTTAAACTACATTTAAAAAAAATATTCATTATTCCTCTTCTTCTTAAAACACCCTATTTAATATATCTTCTATAATTTTATGATAAGGAACAATATGCACATACTAATACTTAACTATAAATGGAGAGGTTTCCTTACATTTTTAAACTATGTTTTTTTTATGTTTTCTATTCTTCTTTTCTTAAAACCCGAAGTTTAATTTACAGATGTTGACAATCTCAAAGGTCAGTGAAATTAGAACACTCCCTAACATGAATGTTAAATTAATCTAATACTCCAACTAAAAACATCAAATTTAATATATCTTAATATTTTATAACAATAATTATTTATATTATATTATATTAAAAGTAAGAACACCAACAATACAATAATAAAAAAGTAATGCACGATAGAGAAGGGAAGAGAAAGTATATTTAAGAGGTGTTACTAAGAGATTTTAAAAGTGACTAACTTTCTTTTAATAATATTCACATTATTTTTAAAACTAGTGTGTTACGTTTGATATTCATGTGCAATGCATGTGTGTCAATACTAGTATATATATATATATATATATATATATATATATATATATATATATTCATCATTTGAATTAATTTATGCGTAATTCTACTATGGGGAGTTAATTAAGATATAATAGTTCATTTCAGAATTGGATCAAAGAGTGGAATTACGAGATTTTAGTGGAATATCTTGTAGTTTATGTTGGGAAAAATACTACAATATTGATATTAGATTAGAATTATAAAGTAGTAAATAACTTAGCACAAACACTATGTTGTGGCAAGCCACTGCCTTGGAAGCGATTTCGGTTCGACTCCGGTGCAAATCATTGTAGTCGGTCGCTCCCCAAGGTTCCATAGTTAGTCTCCAACACGTGCACTTATGGATAAGAGTTTAGAGGTTGCTAGAAACCAATTGCCCAAACATATTCTAAGAAAAAGAAGAAAGGAGGAAAAAGTTTTTCTCTTCTTTTTGTTTATGTTGGTAGTGTTGTGTTATGCTCACTCAAGATACATCTTTATTTAGGATTTGCAAAGTAGGAGTTTCAAAGAGAAGAAGTAATTTCTAAGAAACATACGTGAAATGTTAATGTCATTAAAGGTCATTACATCACTTTTGTTTTTGGAACGGATGTATCTTCTCCTTTGAAACGTATTTTACATTTATTTCTTTGCATTACATTTCATTAATAAATTTAGAATAATTAACTCAACAATAGAATTAACTCAACAATCCCCCACTAATGCAAAGATTAAGATTAAGAACTAACTTTTGGACAAAAGGAAGGAACATGTACTTAAGTGTCAATATCTTTCGATTTGGATTGGCACGTAGTGATATGAGGCAACAACTTATTATCCACAAAGTGAAGTACTCTTGAACTGAGTGGATATGAATTGAGAGCCTCTAAACACATACCATATCCTTAAATTTAAGCAACCTCCGTCATACAAAGTGCTCTTATAGTCATGCACACACACCTTGGGTCTTATGAGTGCTCTAGAAAGACTCCCCAAGATTTTCATAAAAGGCGACCACACCATTACACTAACGTAGGTGATTCCATCAAGTCCATCTTAAATAGACCACCTTACCACTATAGAATCATTAAGAGCAAAATAAGCTCAACCTTATAAAACACTTCCTAACGCCATAGGGATTGAAAATGTGGTGTATAGTGAAGCTTGTCTTCCCAATAATGGCACATTCGCCAAAAGATTTCTCAGCCACTCAGCTTCTTGCCCTGCCAACTCGAGAGCAATGAATTTTGAATCCATGGTATAACGTGCTATACAAGTCTGTTTGGAAAACTTCCATGAAATAGCACCTGTACCCAAAGTAAACACATGGCCACTAGTGGAGCTAAATTCATCATTGTCAGTTACTGAGTTTGTATCACAAAAACCTTCTAAAACAACAGAAAAATTGTAAGAATTCAAACACCAATTCATAGTACCTCTCAAATAACTTAGCAAGTGATGAAGAGCATTCCAATGTTCACTACTGGGAATATGAGTATATCTACTCAATCTACTAACAGCATAAGCTATATCATGCCGAGTATAGTTCATGAGAAACATTACACTCCCAGTTATTTTAGCATATATAGTTTGAGAAACGTTAGATTCTTTATTCTTCCTCAAGTGGATGCTAGGATCAATCTTTTTCAGCATCTTTTCAATGTAATGAGACTGACACAAAGAGAAACCATTAGCAGTTCTTTTGATTTTAACTCCCAAAATCACACCTGCTTAACCAAGGTCTTTCATTCCAAATTTAGAAGACAAAAAGTTCTTGGTCTCATTAATAGGATTCACATTAGGACCAAAGATTAAGATGTCATCTACATATAAACATATAATCACACAATCTGAACCTATCACCTTAGAATAAACACAGAAATCAGATAAATTTACAAAAGAAGTCATTATCCGCTAATGTGATATTAAATTTTTCATACAATTGCTTAGGTGCTTGTTTTAGTCCATATAATGAATTTTTCAATTTGCATACTTTATCCTCTTGTCCTGGAATCACAAACCCTTTAGGCTGAGTCATATAGATCTCTTCCTCAAAATCACCATTTAGTAATGTTGTTTTGACATCCATTTGATGTACCACTAGATCATGAATAGCGACTAAAGCAATAAGAGTTCTAATGGTCACTATTTTAGTCACATGAGAATATGTATCAAAGTAATCAACAACTTTCTTTTGGTTAAAACCCCCAATAATGTGTTTAGCCTTATATTTATCAATTGTACCATCAGCTCTCAATTTCTTCTTAAATACCCACTTGCTACTTATGGGTTTACAACCTTTATGTAAATCATACAAGTCACAAGTGTGATTCAAAACTATAGTGTCTAATTCACTTTTAATAGCCTCTTTCCAAAATATAACATCTATTGATCTCATAGCTTCATCATAAGTCTTAGGGTCTTCTTCTATTAAATAGATAGACACTAATTCATCATTTAAATTATTAATATCAAATTTTTCAGTTAAGAAAGTAGTGCTAAAATTAGGACCAAACCTTGTCTCAATTCTAAGTCTTTTACTCCTTCTAAGTTCATTTTCATGCTCATTAGAAATAACATTAGAAGAAGGCACAACATGAGAATTAACAAACATAGATGTACAAGCATTATTTTGCACATCATTCGGCACATTATTTTTCGAAGGAAAAATATGCTTAAAAAATTTTGCATCTCTGGATTCACAAATAGAGTGATCATTGAGAGACATAAATCTATATGCAGCACTATTTTGAGCATAATCAATAAAGACAGTATCAGAAGTCTTAGAACCAACATTTACTCTTTTAAAATCAGGTAGAGAAACCTTAGTCAAACACCCTCACACTTTTAGAAATTTCAAGTTAGGAGGAAACCCTTTCCACAACTCATATAAGGTCTTGTTTAACTTCTTATGGGGGACTCTATTAAGAATATAGCACACATGCAAGACTGCTTCTCCCCACATATTGTCAGATAGACCAGAGCTTAAAATCATAGAATTCATCATTTCTTTAAGGGTTCTATTTTTTCGTTCGGCTACGCCATTTTGTTGGGGAGTATAGGGAGCACTAGCCTCATGTAAAATACCATTTTTTCCACAAAAATCTTCTAGAGTTTTTAGTACTATATTCACCGCCCCTATTAGATCTAAATCTCTTGATTTTCCTGTCTAATTGATTTTCCACTTCTGCTTTGAATTTCAAAAACATGCTTTCAGCCTCATCTTTAGACTTAAGAAGATATACCTTAGTGTATCTATAAAAATCATCAACAAAAGTAATGTAATACTTTTTTCCACATTTTCTAACAGTGTTCTTGTAATCTGCTAAATCTGAATGTATTAGTTCAAGTAATTTGGTCTTTCTACTAATAATAGATTTGAGAAGTTTCTTGGCATGCTTTGCTTCTACACACACAGGACACTTAGAAAACTCGTCAATTTTAATCGTAGGAATTAATTCCACTTTCCTAAGTCTTTTAATAGATGCAATGTTAACATGACCTTGTCTACCATGCCACAAATTGATAGATTCAACAATATTAGCAAAATTTGAAATACTTCCATTATTGACAATCTCTTGAACAATATTCAATACAAATAATCACCCACTAAGATATCCAATTCCAAGAAAGTCTCCTCCACGAGAAATAATTATTTTATCAGCTTCAAAAAAATGTTTAAGGCCTACTTTGTTGAGAAGTGCTCTGGAAACTAAGTTTCTATAGAGGGAGGGAACATACAAAATATTGTTCAAGGATAATGTCTTTCCAGAAGTTAATTTAAGTAAAACTTTTCATTTACCCATTACTACAACAGTAGTGGAGTTACCCATATATACGTACTCTCCATCAGTGGACTCCTCAAAGTCATGGAATAAATTCTTATTGGCACAAAACTGCTTTGAAGCGCCTATGTCTAGCACCCAGTCAGTTTTGTTAGCCACCAAATTTGCCTCTACGACTACAGCAATAATCACTTCATTACCCTTAGCAAGATGAGCTTGGACATCACTTTTTCCTTCCTGCTTTGAGTCCTGCCCTTTTCTTTGATAGCACTTGGCAACCCTGTAACCAACTTTTCCACAAACAAAACAAGGACCCTTAAATTTTTGAATTTGACTCTCCAGCTTGGTGAGTTGATTTTTCTTCTTCATGTGTTCCATTTTCGAGACTTTCTTCAGTTTGCCTTTGAACCTATCTTTCACAATAGTACCAGAAGATTCAACAAGATTAGCCTTAGAAGAATTAAGAGAAAATTCTTCCATCTTATCTTTGAGACAGTTCGCCTCTTCAGTCCTCATATGACTAATAAGTTCTTGGAGAGTTAAATTATTTTTCTTATGTTTTAATTGATTTCTATAATCACTACAAGATGGTGGAATTTTTCAAGCAGAACATTAGCCTGAAATATCTCACACATCTTCATGTCCTCATTGACAACATCAACAGTCAAGTCCTCATATTCGTGAACTTATTCCATTATTGGCTTATTATCAACCATTTGGAATTTAATTCACTGACCGACAACATATTTTTTCTTTCCTGCATCATCAATACCATATTTCTTTTCCAAACTATCCCATATTTCTTTGGCAGATTTATAGGTTAAAAATAAATCAAATAAAGGATTAGTCATATGATTTAGCAAATGTCCTCTCACAATTTTGTTATCCTTTTTAAACTTCTTTTGAACAACATCATCAACAGCCATAACATTGCTAGAATCATTAGTGGTGTTAGAACTATTCATAGAAGGTTCTTTAAATAAAACATAATCAACTCTAATTGTTCAAAGAAAATTAAAAGTTTTTGTGACCATCGTTTAAAATTATTTCCATCCAAAGGCTCAAGTTTTCACAAATCAAAAAAAGTTTTGTTCAAAGAAATAGCCATTTTCAATATTGTATGTTAGTAAATCGCTTTCAAATTGTTGGGAAAAATACTTTAATATTGACATTAGATTAGAATTATAAAGTAGTAAATAACTTATCAGAAACACTATGTCGTGGCAAGCCACTGCCTTGAAAGCGATTTCGGCTTGACTCCGGTGCAAATTGTTGTAGCCGGTCGCTCCACAAAGTCCCGCAGTTACTCTCAAACATGTGCACTTGTGGCTGAAATTTTGAAGGTTGCTCAAAACCAATTGCCCAAAAATATTCTAAGAATAAGAAGAAAGGAGGAAAAATATTTTCTCTTCTTTTTCTTTATGTTGGTAGTGTTGTGTTATGCTCACTCAAGATACATCTTTATATAGGATTTGCAAAGTAGGAGTTTCAAAGAGAAGAAGTAATTTCTAAGAAACGTATGTGAAATGTTAATCGCATTAAAGTCCATTACAACACTTTTGTCTTTTGAACGGATGTATCTTCTCCTTTGAAATGTATTTTACATTTGTCTCTTTGCATTACATTTAGTTAATAAAGTTAGAATAATTAACTCAACAATAGAATTAACTCAACAGTTTATTGTGATATGGTAATTCACTCATTTAGGATTAATATCATAATTAGAACCATTTAAATAATAAATCGGTGATCCCCACTATGCTTGATTTAAATAATCAACTTTTCGTAAAGGAAATATGTGTGATAAATTAAGAAGAAGTATGTTTTATTTACTGGTCTTCTAAAAAGAATATAAAAGTATTTTGTATATTGAAGGAAAGGTTTAATACTAAATCTTTTTTCTTAAAAGACTAAAACGTTTTCACCCATAATTCAACCTTAAAGATAGAAACATTTATATTTTAATGGAGTAATAATTGCTCAAATTTTTTGAACCTTTTCAATTGAAAATCGTGCATAAAAAGAGCTAAATTTCCTTTAGCAAAGACACATCTTTGCAGGCAGAGAACAAAATATTCACTTAACCACACAAGTGTTGATTAGGAAGTTAATTGTAACACCTCGGATTTCAAAAAGCGCTAAAGAGAGGTTCGTACAAGTGGCCCTTAATTTTTAGTATTAGATCAACTTCAAATGACCATATTATTTAGCACATAAAGATTTAGGTGGCACATGACCTATCAAATTTAAGATCTTTGAGTACTTTTTCCAACGCCGTGAAGTTTGCTTAATTTTGAGCTCGAAGTAAAAAGTTATGTCAGTTTGAGGGAAGCCTCTCTATTTAAGGCATCTCATTCGTTTTAGAAAAGGGTATTTTGGACTTTCACTTTTCCCACAAGGCCTAGCATGTTTTTCCTCACCCAATTAAGGGTCTAATCAGCCGCTAAGTTACTTCTTCACGTTCCTAAGCAGTTAGAAAAATAAGAGAAGAGTTCAAGAGGAGAAAGAGCTAGGTTTTGAGTGTTCGTCAAGATCCCATTGATTTTTGCCAAGAACATTGTTCTTTACAGGTATGTAAGGCTTCTCATAGTGATGTACTTCTTCGTACTCACACCATACATCTAAATTATCCATGAAACCATTTTATTGAAAGAGTTCTTGAGTAGTTATTGATTTCGTTTTATTCTTGAACAATGAGGTTGCGAATTCTTGTGTGTTATGAATCTTTAGTAAAAGTTGTTTCCCAAAGGGATTATGTTAAATTCCTTATGTATTCGTGTTGGGTTTGACAGTCGAGAAGAGTTTAGGAGAATTTCCCCCATTCTAAACGAGTTAGGACCCTGAATTAAGTATAAAAATTCATAACATTTCTGGGTATGGGAGTGAGGCGGCGCACCACCCAGGGCGCCAGAAATTTTGGTTTGTAGCTTGGGACCTGGCGCCCCACGCCAGAAGCGTGCCGTAAACTTTGGTCAGTAGTTTGGGGCCTGGTACCCCACGCCAGCAGTGCACCAAGGTCACCTGGTCCTTTTTCTTTTTGTACTTCACTTCGGACGTGTTCCTTTGAATCGTGATTACATTCTTTTCTTTGTATTAGCTTCCATAAACTACATTCACCTTTAAGAATTCTTACATGTTCAAATCACATTTCTTAATCTATATTCCGAATTAACGTGAGTGTAAGATGAAGGTTCAAGAGGTCTTTTTGAGACATTTTGAGGGTTTTTTTTTAATTAACTATGGTTTTGAACTAGGTTTTGAGAAAGTAAATATGAGAAATGAAAAGAGGATTTTTCATATTTGAGAAATAATATAAAGGAACTAAGTATACCCAAAAGTAACACATTTACATTTAAAAGAGAGAAACTTGGATTTCTAAATAAGTTTATGAGTTCAGAGAAATTTCAAAGCATTACCTCTTTTAAGAGAATCTTTTGAGTAATAACCTCAAATTGAGAAAGGGAATGTTTTTATAGCATTGAGCATGAGTATATATTTATTAGGAGTAGTATTGAGCACCAATATGGGGATGAATTCAGAAAACTCACATTTCTCATAAACCATGTAGCTAACATGGGTAAATGATCGTACTTTTTAGACGATTCATTATTATTTCTAAGCATAGCTTAATGGATCCACTTAGTTGAGGTGTTCTATACCCCGACAAGGTATAGGACAGTTCTGGCATCATGGGCAAGACGTTGTATCATCACATATCTCATCGTGATGGTTGTCAGAATCTCCCAAATAAGAGTAAAGAGCATCTTATTGTATTTCTCTACATCATTGAGTTTATATATTCTATTTTATAATGTATAAACATTGCATCTATTATTATTGCTTTTTTATTGGAGTTGAGTTGAGGTGAGTATGTTTTCCAGTATTATCAATTCAGTTGTCTATGCTTTCAGTTTTCCCTTACATTCTTATACATTTAATGTATTGACGTCATTTGAGCTACATCATTTTACGATGCAGACACAAGTGCTCAGGACTATCAACAAGTGTTTCCTTGATACTACTTCCATTCCAGCTAGTTTGGTGAGCCTCCTTGCTTTCCGGAGGGCTTCACACTTATTTCCTGCTTTTGTTAAGTTGTCATGGGTTCTGTCCCGAAATCTATCTTAGTACTAGAAGATTTTTAGAGTTGAGGAGTCTCTCATAATTTTCCTTGTTGATGTTTTGAGATGTTGAGACAGTTACTTATGTTTTAATAAGTATTTCTAGATTTTCATTTGAGTTGAGTTTTGATTTAGACTTTAAAGTTTATTTATGCAATTGAAGTTCCTATTTCTATTTGAGTAAGTCATCCACAAAGAAGTCAGTCAAGCCAAGGGTTTGCTTGGGGACCAACGATGGTTCTCGAGCGCTCGTCACATCCAAGGTGTAGTCTCGCGATGTGACATTATCAGGAAGTAGTTGTAACACCCCAGAAAAATTTTCGAACTAAGACTTGAATCGTTCTTCGTAGTGAGTGATATTTTACAAAGGAATTAAAAAAAATTAAGTGTTAAGGTCACTAGATGTAGCACCTTGAGTTCCAAAAAGAACTAAATTGGAAATAGAAAAATCTGAAATTTTGCAAGTTAAGCTAAGTATGAGTTTTGGGTCGACTTGAAACGACCATAACTCATAGCTCAGAATGAGTTAGGTGTGCTACCAAATACCATAGGAACGATCTTTGAATTATCTTTCTAACGCCACCGAATTTGCTAAGTTTTGAGTTCGGATGAATGAGATATGCTCTTTGAAAGCTAAGATGTCCAGTTAAGGAAAGTTACCCAAAAATAGTGAGGGGTATTTTCGTCTTTTCCTTACCCAGTCATATTTAATTAGATTTTAGTAATGCTTTAGGGGTCTAATATGATTAGGTTCAGTTTTGTAATCCTAATATATGCCTAGGATTTTAGTTGAGAGTTCAAGAAGAGAAAACAAGAGAAAAGGATCAAGGTGTTCGTCGAGGTTCTTAAGTGTTATTGCAGATTTTCGTTATGGGTTTGATATATGTAAGTTTCCACAGTGTTGGGTTTGTTCACCCCACGCTAATCATGATTTATTCAGCGTAATTTTGTTCTTGAAATTTAAGAATTTAAGTTCTTTATGAGTTCTTGATAAGTGTTCTTGAAGTTTCCTTATCGATTAAGTTTTGATGTAAGAGTCTACTTGGGTCAACTTTAAAGGACTATATCTCTTAGAATATAACGAGTTACGTAAGCCATAACATATCCAATTAAAGTTATTTGAATCTACTTTCCAACGCCACCAATTTCGTGTCAATCCAATTTCTGAGTAAAAAGTTATGACTATTTTAGTAACCTATACAGTGTTGTTACGAATTTAGCCAATGGGAAAACATTAAAAAGGGTCGTTTTTGTTTTTTTACCTCTATGAACACCCTAAACGAATTCTTGACTAATAAAAGGCTCAAAACAATTAGATTTTCATCTTTTAATCCGTTATTGATGGGTGCATTCCTCTGAAACTGAATACTTAACTTACTTCATTTGACTACCCATCATACTATAGGTGGTTGAAAACTAAAGTGTAAAGATCCTTATGGATGAGTTGTTCTTAGCAAGAGTCTTGAGAAAGTCATGAGACTCCAGAGGGGCTTGAGAGAAGCCCAACAGTAAGTTAAGTGTTCAGTTTTAGAGGAATGCACCCATAATTATATGAATTGTGTATTTGAGCTAAAAGCGAGTTGTACTATTTTCCCTAAGCCTTGTTTAAGCTAAGATCCTTATGAGGAAGCATGTTTAGAGCTTGGGTAGTATTTTAACCCGAAGAGGTAGCCTAAGTTACGATATCATGAGCAGTAGTAGTGAAAGAGCCCAAAGTTAGAAGAAAGTATGCAGAGGTTTAGTAATCTTAGAAAGGGAGATAGTGATGAGGCAAGATATGTTATTATAGTCATGCACCCAGTAAGTTATTGATGAGGAGTTTTCCCTTATGCATAGAGTAAGAGTTTCTAGTCAAGATGAGATAGAGTATATATTTGTTAACCAGAATAGAGTTGGTGTCGATGTGCCATCGTATTAGAGGAGACTAAATTCATGTGTTGAATAAGAGAGCATGATATTTATGAAGGGATAGATCTAAGCTAGGCTTATGATTTGTTTGAGAGGGTCATGATGTTCAAATGGTTATAGAACTGATCAAGTAATGAAGTATAGTATAGTAGGTGAGCAATCGTATTGATATTCGGGTTTAGTAATAAACATTAAGCTTGAATTTGAGATGAGTGTCATGATCAAAAGAATGGCAACACAAGGGTGATGATGTTAGTCTTGAGATTTGATCTAGAAGACTTGAGAAGTTGAGATGTTAGCTGGAATAGATATGAGTGGTACAAGTGAGAGACCCTGACCTTTAGATAAGGGTAGTGAAGTTTGGCTAAGTCACAAGAGTAGCAAAAGCGTTAAGAGTTGTACCGAGAGGGTATGCAACCAAAAAAGGTTAAGGGAAACACCTTAGAAAGAGGTCTTAGTACTGCTTACAGAGAGCTTGGTAGGCATAAGATAAACTTCTCCCGAGTGTTGGATTAAAAGTAGAGGTAGACCATTTAGAGATGATGGAATAGGTCCATAGCTTTCAAGTGTTAGCTTTAGACCTAAGGGGGAGATTACAAGATGAGAAATCGAGTCAAGTGTTTGAGATTATGAATTCCAAAGAGTATGGGAGATATCCTTTCGGAGGTATTTTAGTAATGGAGTGATGTTAGAAAGAGGAGGTTGATGTTCTTATCTTGATAGTGATGGTGTGATAATTCTATCTAAGGTTGTAAATGAGGAGGAAGCGGAGGATTAGGTTTTACTATGAGAAATAGTTAAATGAGACCCCTTTGTTAGATCCGAAGGAGTTTGTTAGTAGGAGTTCATGGAGTTGTTAGAGTACTAAGCTTGAATGTGGTGGTAAAGAGTAGTAGTTTTGGGATGAGATTCCTTATAGAGAGGTATAGAACCAAAACCTAAGGATTTGGATTAAGCTTGAATTTAGTAAGAGCATGCCATTATACTTAGACCTTAGCAAGAGTAATCCCATTCCATACCCAGTCCAGTCGTCATTCGAGGATGAATGATCCCAAGGTGGAGATATTGTAACACCCCAGAAAATTTTTTGAACTAAAACTCGAACCGTTCTTCGTAGTGAGTGATATTTTACCAAGGAATTAAATAAAAATTAAGTGTTAAGGTCACTAGATGTAGCACCTTGAGTACCAAAAAGAACTAAATTGGAAATAGTAAAATCTGAATTTTGCAACTTAAGCTAAGTATGAGTTTCAGGTCGACTTCAAATGACCATAAATCATAGCTCAGAATGCGTTAGGTGTGCTACCAGATACCGTAGGAACGATCTTCGAATTATCTTTCCAACTCCATCAAATTTTCTAAGTTTCGAGTTTGGATGAGTGAGATATGCTCTTTTGAAGTTAAGATGTCCAGTAAAGGAAAGTTGCCCGAAAATAGTGAGGGGTCTTTTCCTTACCCAATCAGTTTTAATTCGGTTTTAGTAATGTTTTAGGGGTCTAATATGATTAGGTTCAATTTTGTAATCCTAATATACGCCTAGGATTTAGTTGAGAGTTCAAGAAGAGAAAAGAAGAAAAAAGAGGAAATGATCAAGGCGTTAGTCTAGGTTCTTAAGTTTTATTGTGGATTTTCGTCATGGGTTTGCTCCCTAAGAGGTATGTAACTTTCCATAGTGTTAGGTTCGTTCACCCCACATCAATCATGATTTATTCAGCGTAATTTCATTCTTGAAATTTAAGAATTTAAGTTCTTTATGAGTTCTTGATAAGTGTTCTTGAACTTTCCTTATCGATTAAGTTTAGATGTAAGAGTCTACTTGGGTCAACTTCAAACGACCATATCTCTTAGAATATAAAGAGTTACATGAGCCATAACATATCCAATTAAATTTATTTGAATCTACTTTCCAGCGCCACCAATTTCGCGTCAATCCAATTTCTGAGTAAAAAGTTATCACTATTTTCGTAACCTATATAGTGTTGTTACGAATTTAGCCGACGGAAAAACATTAAAAAGGGTCATTTTTATTTTTTTTTACCTCCAAGAACACCCTAAACAAATTTCTTGACTAACAAAAGGCTCAAAATAATCAAATTTTCATCTTTTAATCCGTTATTTTTCTTCTCTATCAAACCCTAGGGCAAAAACCCTAATGAAAATAATGTTTTTTGGTCATAGAGATTTCAAGAAACTAATTCAAGAATCTCAAGAAAGGTTTTCTTGATCATTTATCTTCAAGCTAGGGTTTTAAGTCTTCTAATCAAGTTATTCTTTAAGAACCTTGTTCTTTCTGGTATGTAAGGTTATCATAGTGTTGGACTAGTTCGTCCTCACTCCCTACATCTACTTTCAAATCAGTAAAAGAGAAATCTAAGATTCTACCCCTAGATTTGAGTATTCTTGAGATAAGTTGATATAAGTTCTTGAGTTCATGGTTATTTTAAAAATTCTATTCCTAATTATTGAGTTTTGAACTGAGTTTTGAGAAAGTAAAGATGAGTTTTGAGAAAAGAGTTTTTTAAAATATGATTAGTATGACAATCGAGTATGTCATCAATGTATGAGCAGTATGGTATCAAGATATACCGTTAATGTTAATGCAGTATGACGTCTCGAGTCATCAATGATCATATTATAATATGATTTTGAAATGTTTTTTAGAAAGATGAGAGTTGAGTTCATTTTCTTTAAAATGATATATGGGAACTAAGTATTCCCAAGAGTAAATGTTTTCACATTTAAGATGAGAGGAAACTGAGATTTCCAAAAGAGTTTTGAGCAGTTTGAGTACCATCTCTTTTAAGAGAAATATTTTTGAGTAATAATCTCAAACCACAGAAAAGTTATGTTTTTAAACATATGAGCTAGTATATTTTGGGAGTAGTATTGAGCACCAATATGGGGGAGAGTTCAGATAACTCACAGCCCCCATAAACTATGTGGCCAACGTGGGTAGAAAGTGTCATAGTTTTTAGATGGTTCCTTAATGCTTTTTAGCATAGACTAGTGGATCCACTTAGTGAGCAGGTCTTATACCCTGGCAAAGTATAGGACAGTTGTCGATTAGAGAAACTCCCACAAAGTTATATTGTATTTTTTTTCCTATACAAATAGAGTTTATATTGTATCCTTGCATACAAACTGAGTATATTGTATTCTTAAATACATTGAGTTGTTTTCTACTGTTTTAAAAGATTTCTATATATTGCACCTCTTATTGTTGCTTTATATTGAGTTGGGCATCCATAGTTGAGCATCCTGAGTTGAATATCTTATTATTGAGTTGAGCCTTATTTCACTGAGTTGAATATTTTATTTTTGAGTTGAGTATCTTATTCTTAAGTTGAGTTGAGTTGAGTGAGTTCAGAAGAGGTAACTATGTTTCCTTTTTATCAAGTTCAAGCCTATAGTTATGCTTTAGAATTCCCCTTACATGCTCGTACATTTCACGCACTGAGCCATTTGGCCTGCATCCTTCCATGATTTAGATTCAAGTATTCAGAATTATCAACAGGAGTTTCATTGATAGCATAAGGAGTTCAAATTAGCTATGGTGAGCCTCCTTGATTCCAGAGGATTTCATTTACTTTTCAGTTATATTAGTTGATAGGATGTTGTGGGTCTTGTCCCGACTTCCATCTTTGTCATTTAGAGGCTTCATAGATAGACAGTAGAGTTTCAGAAGTGTGTTAATTTATTTTGTTAAATGTTCTAAAGACTCAAGCTGCCTATTTTGGGGCGAGTTAATATATTATATTATTTAGAGCTTTAGAATTCCCCTTACATACTCGTACATTCCACGTATTGAGCCATTTGGCCTGCATTCTTTCATGATTCAGATTCAGGTATTCAGGATCATCAACAGGAGTTTCGTTGATACCGTAAGGAGTTCGAGTTAGATATGGTGTGCCTCTTTGATTCTGGAGGATTTCATTTACTTTTCAATTATATTAGTTGTTAGGATGTTGTGGGTCTTGTCCCGACTTCCATCTTTGTCATTTAGACGCTTCATAGATAGACAGTAGAGTTTCAGAAGTGTGTTCCTTTATTTTGTTAAATGTTTTAAAGACTCAAGTTGCCTATTTTGGGGCAAGTTAATATATTATATTATTCAGAGTTTTCTTTTTCGTTAAAGCTTTGTATTTAAATTTCATGAATTTTATTCAGTTTTTAAGTTTTTGCATGCTTAAGTTAGTCTTCCACTTGTAGTCAGCCAGGATGAGGGTTCGCATGGGGACCATCAATGGTTATTGAGTGTTGGCCACGTCTAGGGTATAGACTCGGATCGTGACAGTAATAGCAGGTTGCAGCTATGAATTCTAGTGGATTAAGCGATTTGTGCAGAAGCTTCAACATGTTACTGTTCTTCTATAAATGTTCAGATTATGTCAGTTATAATGTAAAATTGTGATCTTCAATATTGCTTCCGCTTATGTAGGTGCCATCATTACTCAATGTTTTGGATTGTGACAACATGTGTATACAACAACAATACTCACATCTCAATGCAAATAAGTCGAGATTGATTAAATATATGACAAACTTATGCATGGATATGCAAAAAGAAATAAAGTATAAGTTCACTTTGAAATACATTAACTCTAGATCCTATTAGAAAAATGTGGATTTTAAATGGATTTTCCTATCAAAAATCTATCACAAATATGAGATTGTGATAACAAAAATAAAAGTCAGAAATTAGTGTTTTCAAAATAGCAATTGTTTTATTCATAACGGTAATTGATAGCAAATTAGGAATGAAATTTTAAACGAATAAACTTTAAATCACAGTTGTTCCTGAGTATCAATAATTAGAATTTAATAAGTTAGTCATTGTGATAACATAAAAAAATTGGTCAGAAATTAGTGTTTTCAAAATAGCGATTAATTCATAATGGTATTTGATAGCAAATTAGGAATGAATTTTCAAACCAATAAACTTCAAATCACGATAATTCCTGAGTATCAATAATTATAATTTAATAAGTTAGTCAATTAAGCACCTTTTAATTCTTAATGGGGGAAAGAGGGGATGTTTTCTCATTTAATATTTTATTTTTAATATTGAAGAGAATTTTGTATCAATTTAAAATCATAATCGTGAAGGAGTGTTGACTAACTAAAATCTAGTTCAAGAAAACTATCTGATGCACCATAGCGCAAACATCTACGGAAATTATTATTTTTTCTATTAGTTTTTTAATATATCCTTAAATTTTCATAATGTACCTTTTATTTACCCTCTTTCCATCTTCTGAATTTTGGACTAAATTGAATTCCCAAAACATGAGAAATAAAATGTCAAAATAAAGTACATTCATGAATGAATTCAAAACATCAGCATCTAACTAATGAAACTAACAAGAACATGAGTTAGGCAAAATTCTTTGTATTGTGTTAAATCTATTCAGTGTGGGAGTATAAATAGTACAAGGATTACAACAAGTGCAATAAATGAATTTCAGCTTAAGTCAAAACTCTTTTATGATTATTGAGAAATAAGAATCCTAGTATTTATTATACTTGGGGCAAGGGTAAAACAAGTGTTAATCATTAATTGTATATTTATGTTATTCCTTCTATTATGTGAATATGTGAGTTAATGTACATGTTTACTAAGAAAAAAAGTTGAAGACATAAATTTCACTTTTTTCTTTTTAGCTATTCTTATATTATTCTTGAAAAATATAAATATTTCAAAATATAATCATAAATATAAGCAATTAACTCTCTTAAATTATCATCTAACAAATATAAATGGGGGGCAAAACTGGAAGAATTTTCCAACAACTCTCTTGAATATATATATATATATATATATATATACTAATTTTTTGATACGTGCGTTGCACGTGATTACCAATTCAGAAAATATATGTTATAGTAAATAATATTGCTTATTTAAGTGAAGATTTGAATAATAAGCTTTGCACAAAATAATATTGCAGATTCTTTTGTGAATGTTCAATGTGGATTGTCATATATATATATATATATATATATATATATATATATATATATATATATATATCTTATTCACGCGAATCAATGAAGATGGTCAATGAAAAATTTTATTAGTTAAATGCAATAATGCATATATTTATTTCAATTTGATGTAGTTCAATCATGTAATTACTTGTATCTCACTAATATTATCTTATAGAGGATGCTTGTTGTGTATTTTTCTTGTCATCTAATCAGATTTGCTTTGTACGTGTATTTCACGTTAAACCGTTTAGATGTCATATGAACATGTGAAGAAAACAACTACATTTTATTTTTAGAACTAATCTTTGTATTAATTTTTATTTTCTAAGTTATAATATAATAGATGACGTTCTTGTTGTTGGCTCTCATATTTGACTTCTCGATTGAATGTATACATAAATCAACTATAGTTATTTGACTGTCCATAGTTAACTTAGAAAGGTTTGCTTTTTTTTTACCGGAAAATGAAAAATTAAAATTAAATAATATATTCTATCTACGAAATCATATATATAATCACCTGTTTATCTTACACCCAAAAAAGATGTAGTTCATATACTTGTAAATAATTTTCAATTTATTCAATCAAGCATGATTCATCCAAGGAAAAATAACAAAATCGTGTTATCACATATATAGGAGCGGTGTAATAATATGAAAAATTGTTGGTCAAAAGTTAATACAAGAAATGATGAAAGATAGAAATTATTAATGTAATAACTATGATAATTCATAATATTATAACTAAAGAATGTTACAGAGTGTGAATAATGTTTGCAATAATTAGTAATAACTAAGAGAATTTATAATGTTATAACTAAAGTATTAATGTGCAATAAATGTATTTCTAATAAATTTTATACTTGCATAAATAAATAGGGTGTAGGGACAAAATGAGAATGTTTATTCCATATTACTAAATATAAAATTTGTTTTGTAATTGATAAATTTTTAAATGATTCATATCTATTCACATAATTTCACTCTGGTGAAGTTTAATAATTTTTGAAAAAGATATTCAGAGGTATATATTTACATCACAAGAAAAATTGTTTACAAAAAGAAATGAATTTAGACTACATCATGTTAACTTCATATATTGGAACATTACATACTAATGTATTTATTAAGCAAATAAATAATTATTATATCATCAAAATTATTTTCCTCAAGTACTCGAGGTTTTGGAATGTACCCTCTTAGGATAGAACGATTTACTTCATCAGAATAGTGGTACATCATATTCTGCTAAACTTAGAACTCACTCAACGACAATAAATCACACAAAAAAATATAAAATGCGAGAAGAAGAGTAGGAGATCAAAAAATATTGTAGTTGAAAAATGAGAGGAAGCGACTCTATTTATAGTCAACAAAGGATAGTATGAACAAATGTTTTTTGTGTCTTATCTGAAAAGTCATGACCTTTCCGAAAAGTAGGGGTGTACAAAACTGAACCAAACCGCAAACTGAGAAAAAAAACCCGACTAGTGGTTGGTTTGACTTGGTTTGGTATTAGAAAAAAAAAACCCGCCTATATTTGGGTTGGTTACCAACCCCGAGACCAAACCAACCCGATATTATATATATAATTTTAAATTTTTATTTTGTACATAAAAATATTTACGTTGATATAAATTTTAAATATTTCTTATACTTTTTCATAGTTTTTATCTTTTAATATATTATTTCAAGTTTGAATCTTAGAATTCTGAATGATTCAATAAAGATTATAGTCTACAGATATTGGTATTTATAATAAAGCTTAAATCAAAATCAAATTAATACTAATGCAAAAAGAAAATCAATTCAACACTAATAATGACAATAATATTGAATATTTGTTCTTTGGTTTTACATTTGTTTAGACAATTCAAATACATAATCTAATTTTAATTTCCTTTAATATTTAGTCATGTAACTAATACTTATTAAACTTATTTTAGCATGATTTAGTACTTTTAAATTATGATCATTGTCATTATGACTTGTTAATTTGCATTATTTATTTTACGCGATTTCATTATTATTATTTTTTTTGTTTGATATTTTAGTGTCATTACTCATCATATTTTGAGTTATTTTCTTAAGAAACACCTTAGATAGTTGTATTTTGGTAGGACTAAAGAAATATTTGAAGTACAAGTAAATTATATGTTTGTATGAATAATTCACCAGAAAAACGCAAAAATCCAAAAAATCCGAAAAAACCCGAGGTTGAAAAACCCAAGTTTTATTGGTTTGGTTTGGTTTATAGATTTAAAAATCTGACACAAATGGTTTGGTTTGATATTTAAAAAATCCGAACCAACCCGGTAATGTACACCCCTAGTCACAACCCTTTGCAAAAGTCACAACATATTGAAAAAGTTACAACTCTTTGGAAAAGTCACAACTCACCTCAAAATAAAAACCCTTTGAAAAAAGTCACAATTTATCGAAAAAGTCACAACTCATCGAAAAATGGACCTTTCGAGAAGTCACAACCCTTTGGAAAAGTTTATTGAAAAAGTCACAACTCATTGAAAAATAATAACCCTTTGAAAAAAGTCACAACTTATCGGAAAAGTCACAACTCATCAAAAAAACCACAACCTAAGTTAGGGATATTATAGTAATTTAACTCTGAAGATAGGAGTTCATGCTTTTAAGATTATGTGTGTGTGCGCGCGCACACGCTCCCTCCGTCCACTTTTAATAAAGAACAAATGAGTGAAGGACTCCACCCCTCTCCTGCACAGGAAACCTTTAATAAGCATTTGTAACCTATCAACTCTAGCCAGTCTCTACTAATAAGCTAACCAAAGATTGAACTTCACCCCTAGGCTTCCTTAGTGTAACCTGCCATGGAGGACCCGACAGTTGCTTCTTGGAAATCTTCCTTCTTTACGTTTTAGTCCAAGTTCAAAAGGGTGGTCTCCTCTTTAAAATACCCTACGGTTACCCTAATAAGAAAAACCCTAAGGCTTGACTCTCTAATCACAAAGTCTCCTCTAAATTTTGCCAGAAGAGGATATAAAGGTGAGCATTCGTGCACTCCATAGCAACAACTTGACATCTAGGTAGGCTATAGTTTACGAGCAATAGACTGTGGTTAGAAAATGTGTGTATAACATAAATTTGATGGGAGAATCATAATTAGGATTTCGAACATGATGTTTGGATAGATAAAACATAGAATATAAGCAAAACAGTTCTAATTGTTTATTGATAGGTTATTGTACGAATCCTTGATGAATTTTTTTGTTGATATGACTTACTTGAAAAATTACAAGGTAATATATGAATGCAGGTAGCATTAAAAGAACTACATGAACTTGTAGCCTAGGAATTAGGTTTAATTACTCCTTGTAGGGATAAACTTTTCATATGAAGGGCAAAAGGGTGCAGTTTTGAGGACTTAGTTTTTTTTATGAGGTTGCTGATTGGTGTAATGAATGAGTAATTCATAGGTTATGGTTACTTAGAGTTATACTTGACTTATATTTATGCATATTCTTGATTTCAATGTTTGTTGATTGATCTTCTGACATGTTTGACTTGATGACGTGAAATTGGATGCTTGAGTGTTTGGCTTGATCGGATACCACACCGGTACGCATGTTATATCACCTCTCTCTTCCTCTCTCTCTCTCTATATATATATGTGTGTGTGTGTGTGTTATTTTATGGAGAATCGAGTACCATGCCGGTACATATACATATACTATCATTATGAAGGGTTGGGTACCATTCTGGTATTGTACATGGATGAAGTCGGTCCTAGTAAGTTATGACTGTTGGCATAAATCAGTCTCTTAGCATGTGTGTACACTTTTTTTTTACTATTGTGGACTTGTGGTGTACTACTATTGATACTAGTCTTTCTTCATAATTTTTGGGGTGCAGATGATTTGCAGGTTGACTAAAATTCTCTTATCTAAAGAGGCGAACAATTATCCTCAAGTCCTGCATATCTCTGGCTAACACAAGTTATCTTTTCTTGTCCTATTCTAATTAGAGGCTCTTGTACATGCTTAGACTAGGTCGTGAGAATATATTGTTAGTTAAGATTCATTTATTTAATTAATAATGGTTGTGAGATTAGTAATGTTTGACACTAAAAATGTATTTGTTATTTTTTTAAAACAGTTATAACTGATTTTCCACATGTTTTTGGTTGGGAGATAAAGGTTCTCCTAACTAGTTATGAAATTGGGTAGGTGTCCCCAGAATTCCGTAATTTGAGTCATGCCACTTGGCTTATAGAGATGCAAAAGATAAATAGATAGGATTTTTTAAAATTGTGAATATCCCTATTTAGAGGCGAACCCAAGATTTGAAGATAGGGGAGGATCAATAAGAGTGATTCAAGGTTAAGGTTAAGGGTGGGGCCAGATGAGATGACAAAAATGAGTGGTTAATAAAGACAATTTTTAAAAAGTTATATTTTTAGGAAAAATCCGATTTAAAAGGCTAAAAAGTACTACCTTTCACGGGATTTGAACCCACATTGTTGCACTTTAAAGTGGTGACTTCAACTAGGGCTCCCAAACATCTTTTGATTATAAGGGTGCACAATTAAATATACTATCGTTTATTTTATAGACTATCTATACATATATATGAAAAAAAATTTAAATACTACCGGGTGCATGTGGGTCCGCCTCTGCCCCTATTTCTAAATGAGAAAGCTTATACTGTAGAGTATCCTAGATAGAGTTTAGGACTAACAAAGTTTTCCTGTTGTCCATTTGTTTTTACTTTTCAAAAGAAATTATGAATTATCTATTTAAAATCTGAACATAGATGGCGTGAAAGAGTGCTGACTAATTGGAATTTCATTATAGAAAACTATCTAATACACCATAACCCAAAGTCCCAAACTTTTTTGAAAAATTTCTTTTTTTGTTTGCAATAAGGAAAACATTTTCTTATTTTTTCATAATCTAGCTTAATTACCCTCTTTTCACCTTTGAAATTATAAAGAGTCATTTGCACAAATGCTCCTATTTTTGGGGTGCTGTTTTTTGCCCCTCAAATTTGTGATTTTTAATTTTTGCTCTTGGCAGTAGTTTATATTTTCATATTATACTTTAACACAAGTTGTCTCACAAGATGCATAAAAATTATGTTGCTTATTCGTACACCACTTATATAGTTAGAGGTATAAGTTTAGTTTTAGTCCCACAAGTCAAAGTCCTCTTAATGTATGTCTTGTGAAATGAGGTCATAGATAAGGCTAAGTTGGTCCACAAATTTTCATTAAATTAGCCGTAGGTGTTGCACCTTACTTTGAAGGGGACAAAATAGTTCACAACTTCAAGATTTCTGTTACCTCTGATTTTTAAAGTATTCAAAATCGCCACCTAATTAAGAATATATTAGAACACCTACGTGTCTTGCAAGTACTTATCTCTATTATATATTACGAAGGGAAGGTGTTAGACATCCCGCAAACATATGGTAAGATAATCCTTAGATTTAATCCAAGTGCAAAGGAGATTCTCTATTTCATATTATACGTTGTATAAGAAAGGTGCAGAATAAACTTAATAAAGTGAAATAAAAATGGTAACAAAATGATTACTTTAGAATATAAATGTGGTTAATGAAAGATAGAAAAAAGAAGACACAATAAGTAACATATATAAAACAAATGTGTATAGATATAAGAAAATAGTATATCCGTATAAGGTAGAAAATACTATGACATGTTTAAACTTTCGTAAAATAGAGTAATTGATAAAAATATAAATACCTCATTTTATGGTCTTACTGTGAAACAAATAATTTGAATCATCTACATCCATTTTAGAAAAAACTTTTTATAACACTATTTTAACAAAGGTTTCTTAAGGCCAAATAGGCCAAATTTTCTAGCAATATATAATACACGTTTTTGCCTTCAAGAAAATATATTTCTTTCCATTTGAAGGCTGTGTTTTGTACTAAAAATCTGCGCTTTTAAACTTAAAAAAAAGTGTGTTCTTACCCTCAAAATTTTTACACTAAAAAATTGCACTTTTATGCTCCTTGAAAGAAACATTTTTACATCCAAATATTTGCACTTTTTAAGTTGTTATTGCAAAAAAATGACCTGAAAATAGTTATTGAAATTATCTACTAGTGAAGAAAATTTTCAGATTTTTTAAGTCATATATTGTGAAAACATTTTGTATTTTGTAAAAAAATGTGAACAAGAACTGGAAAAACTGAAATTATTAGTTGATAAGTGTATCGAACCCGAAATTAATACTTAGGAGGGAAGGGGGAAAACAACTAAACTCACTATTCTACTTAATGGCCTTTCTTTACGAGTTCACATAACATAGAACAAATAAATATAAATTCATAAAATGTTAGTTAAAACATATGTGTATGAAACAACAACAAAAGAAATAATTATGAAGAGAGAAACATTATTTGAATAAGTATATGTGCATGCAGCATATAAAAAGGAAAACATTTTCAAAGTACTAAGCATTTGTGTTACCAAAATGCATCACCAATCATCCATATAGACCTAATATGGTCTTTGATGTCATTTTTGCACTCATCTCTGAGTTTTATCTAGGTTTGATGATAACCACTCCGAAAATCTATGTTAGAAAAGTTGATTGAATCATTCAACTCATCAAGCATGTAATCTGAATGAGATATGGGATGCCGATAATTTTTTGTGATCTTGTTGATGGCGTGACAGTCAACAGACATATGCCAAGTCCCATCCTTACTTGGAACTAGGACGATCGGCACTGCAAATAGGCTCGTGTCTTCGCTCACAACTCACTTGTTAAGGAGTTTCTTGATGTCGCTCAAACTATACCCTTTTACGGATTAAAGTAGTTGATTGCAAAATATCAATTTCTTGATGTCGCTCAAACTACACCTTTTTTTTTATGGGATTAAAGTGGTCGATTGAAAAATATAGTTACCCAACTAGGTTGAGGTCGAATCCCATAGAGAGCGTACTAGAGTTTTTATATAATTTGATGTTGAGATTCAAATTAGATTTTTTACCTTTTTTTTTTAAAATGAAAATACCTAGCTAACCTAAATAATAAGAACTTCCCCCTTGACAGTGGTATATGTTGTATATGTAAATCCTAGATGTGAAAATATATGGAATTCCTCTCATAGAGAGCGTACTAGAGTTTTTATATAATTTGATGTTGAGATTCAAATTAGTAACTACCACTGAAAAATTGGGGGGGGGGGGGGGGGGTTATGAAAATCTACTAACTACTTTGACAAATTGGATTTTTATCAGTAATAAATGTGAATTACGGTTACAATTATTTGATGACGAAACTCAAACAAATATTTTACTATCAATTTATTCAGGTGTCTTCATTGGGAAAAAAAATTCTATAAGTCTCCTAAAGCCCCTCAGACCGATTAAGAGAATATCACTCAAGTCTTTAATCGGCACTTGGGTGTTGATTAAATTTGTCTATTCATCAAAAGTTTCAGGTAAACTATCCTCTCTCAAGCTCAAGTTATTAGATGATGGTTGGTATGCAGAACCAAATCCATGTCAAAGATCATTTTTCCAAATCTTAACTTCTTTTATTGAATAAGTCCGAATATATCCACTTTTTAATGTTTGTCGACTATATAAAGAAAACTTCCATTGCGAAAGGTGTTGGAAAACTATATGCACAATGGAAGTATACTAGAATCATAATGCTTACATGAATAATAGATAACCAATGATGTTTATGCTTCACATATAATTATGCTAGAACACAAACTTGCTGAAATTTAATTCAAGAATTACCTCTTGAAGCGTGAGTGGATACCTTCAAGCAAATCCACAAATTAGACAGACCATCAAGCGAATCCACAAGATAGACTGCAGCTTTGAACTCTTCTACAATGATCCCAAACTCTCATCCGAACTAACTCAATACTTGGGTGACCAAGTATCGTATGAAAAAAAATTTCAAATCTATTTTCTAGGTTAGGAGAATCCTTACTTATAGAGATTTCTCCGCAATCCAAAATGGAGAAGAAAACTCCGTTTTTCTTGAAAACCACGTTATTTTTCCTTTTCCCATATAAAAATAGGATTCTGAGTTCTAGTTAAATATGGGCACGGTAGGGACCACAAAATTAATTACTGAGGCTTCCTATTATGGAAATAATTCCAAATAATTAATTTGAATTATTCTTACCATAGTAAATTACAAATCATTCCACTAGAAATTCGTAATTGCACTCCTCTATTTATATTTTAAAATTCCCACTAAACACTTATGTAATTCCCCATGTTAAGATTACAGATACTAATTGATAAATTAAATTACTGACGAATTTAATTCAATGATTAATTTCCTTTAGAGCACTGCTTAACTTATTTCATGTGTTAGATTCATAAATCCACTTGCAAGGTTTGACACAATGAAAACTTATAAGTTTCTCAAGAAGGCATATCATCAATCTCTATATCGAGACATGGATTAGTTCTTTTAATGTGATCAATGCTATTATTTTACTCGTGTAGCATAACTTTCTTATAACTAGTATGTGGTGATTGTCTCATATTTGCTTGAACTACTTTAATAATATATAGTTGTTACTTTGCTTTAATAGTGTTGAAGAAGAGAATGACAAATAATGACAATAAAGATAAGTCGTAAAAGATGTCCTTGTTTTTAGTAAGACGAGTAAAAGTATGGTGATTGTCTTAGATTACTACAATGGTGCATGTATATTGATTCACTGGTGTTGAAGAAGACCATGAGGAATAACGGTAAAGAAGACAAGCCGCAAAAGAAGCCCTTATTTATAGTAAGACAAAAAAAAAAGCCTAAGGAAACTACTTATAGTTAATTTAGCCAACTTACCTTATAATTTCTTTTTTTTCTACTTTTTATTTAAATATTAATAATATATAAAAATACTTTATAATATTTCTAAATATAACTAATTTAGAGTCTAACTTAACTTATAAAAATATTTTTATTTAAATATTAATAAATATATAAAAACACTTTATAATATTTCTAAATATAACTAATTTAGAGTCGAACTTATTTTATCATATTTTTTATTTAAATATAAATTAAATGTAAATATACTTTATAATATTTCAAAAAATAAAACGGGAGATGTAACTTGGGAGAGTTGGCAAAATAGCCACTATCCAAACTTAATTGAGCATTTTGACACAAGTCTTCAAAATTTTGAAATTTAGACACTATATATAACATCACTCAATATTTTTCCAAAACATACAACACCCTACTCTTAAGTTTTTAATACTACACTTTGGTCCCCACTCATCCAACAAATGTGGAATTGTTTTTTTCATTTATTAAAAACAATTCCGAGGGAGAAAAGCTCTCCAAGATGAAACCAAAATGCTCCCGTTTTTGCAGCTGATCTAGCTGATTCCGTCAACTTTTCTGACGATATTATAGCTTTCACAGGGGAAATCATCATCATTCTAGTCATTGCTTTCATTTTTATATCATTTTCTTTCAAATAGCTTCAAAGGAAAAAAATTCCCTCCATTTTAGAAGCTTGCAAAAATCTTCCAAAATCACTTCATAATTAGTTTTTAGATAAGCTTTAGTAGTTTAGAAGGACTATAGATACTTGTTCTCCATTTCGAACTTGATCTGAACCCAATCTTGTTCATTCACATTTTGTACAGATTTTGTACCAGTCATCGACCACTAGTTACTGATAGAGTAATCTAGAGTCTATTAGTGTAGTCTATATATGGCAGTAACTAAATTTGTTGTTGCTGGTGGTGATTACATGAGAGTATTGGATATCTTTTAGTAAGACTATAGTGTCTATTTCATTGCGTCACAATGGTTCATATGACGATATGATTACAAGAGTAATTAAGATCGGTGAGCTAGCCTACGAGCCATACAACTTGGTGATAAGCTATCAAATGAATAAGAGGGGAGAAATACATCCCACATTCATAAAGAATGATAGGCATGTGCTTGTACATGGTGGATATTGCAGTTGATGGCTCTAGGCCTATATTGAGGATAAATGTCATTGCTAGGTCTCCGATTGAACCAACAGATTCTTTTAACGACAACGACTCTGTTGAAAACGAGAACATGGGTGATCAAACAAAGGAGAGCTTTTGTGATCAATCAAATGACAACTTGGGTGATGATTCAATGAATGGGAAAGATCATTTAGTGGATGTTGAAGATCAGCTAGTAGATGTGGAAGATTTTGAACATTTTGAAGAAGTGCAGGGACAGCAGAAATTGAGATCACAACCCAACCATTCTTTTTTTTTATGGAACTAATTTTTACATATATCAAACATTCATTATCAAGAGTGAGCTACAATTGTTATTAGCCGAAGCAGCGACGAGAAAATCTTTTGATTTTTCTACAGTGAAGAGTTGTACTAAATACTTAAAGGTGAAATGTGCATCTCGTATTTGAGCATGGATGCTGCAGGCAAAGAAATATGAGTGTGCGTGTAGATTTCGTAGCTATAAGTATATTGGTGATCACAGTTGCGGTGTTGAACATGTGATCAGCAGCGATAGAAAAATCTTGACAAAAGTCATTGCATCACTTTGTGTGAATCTTTATCGTGATGGCAAAGGTCCAAATGTTAAAGAGATTCAGAGGACTATTTTTAATTTTTTCATTGTAGTTCAAGCTATTGAAAATGTTGGAAGAGACGTGTGACTGCCAAGGAAATAGTTCGAGGGACAATGGAGCACGTACATTCATGCTTACTGGCTTTTTCATATATGATCGACACTCTTAATGTTGTAACTAGCTATTGTATCATAGTAAGTGGGGATAATCATAGATTTATGTATTACTTCTTAGCTTTTGGTGCTTGCTTTAGGGGATTTTCCCACATAAGAAAGGTAATTGCGGTCGACGACACTCATTTACATGGTAAATATGAGGGAGTATTGTTGAGCGCTGCTACACAAGATACGGAGAATAATGTTTATCCAATTGCATTTTTGTATCGTGGATAAAAAGAACGATGAATCTTGGACGTTCTTCTCTGAGAAGTTGAAGGATATTGTAGTCGATGAATCAGAATTATGTTTTATTTCCTGACACAAGAGCACTGTCAATGCTATTGCAAAGGTTTACAATCATGCTCATCACGGATATTGCATGAGGCACCTCGGTGAAAATCTTTGGGTAAATCACCACTATGGATATTCCCTCTATCTATACTACAACGCGACAAAGGCATATTATTTGGAGGAGTTCAATGATCATTTTGTGGAATTCAAGGACAAATTCCCTGAGGCAGCCTTCGTCCTTGAGCATGAAGTTGGTTTTGAAAAATGAAGCGTAGCACATTTCCCAAGCAACATGTATGATGTGATGACCACAAATATTGCCAAGCTAATCAACACTATATTGATAGACGAGAGAGAGTACCCCATGGCATTCATATTTAATTCGATTGCCAAAAGATTTGGAGAATTTTTGAGAGAGAGAGGAATGCATATGTCCTTAAATCAAAGGGTAATAAAATGGTGATAGCTGGCGAAAGGATCGCAAGAAAATAATGATCGAGGGCGACTCCTTGTATGTAGAAAACATAACTAGTGATGATAATCAATTCACCGTGTTCGATGCAGGTTCTAATTTCAGTGTTAACCTACTAGAAAAGTCATGTTCTTGTAGGGAATATGACTTGGTTAAGATACTATGCACTCATGCAATGGCTGCTTTGACATCGAAGCATGTTGATGAGTATGGTATGAGCATCTATGAATATTCTTCGCCTTTATATATAACTGTAACATACCTCCTTCCATACTCTGAATCTATTAATGTTGTCCCTATCGAGTCGAAATGGTGTGTGCCAGATGAATTGCTAAGCGTGAATATTCTTCCACCCCTTGTCGATACCAAGCTTGGAAGGAAGAAAAGAAAACGTGTCAAGGGTGTCGGTAAGAATTTCAAAAGCAAGAGGAGGAACAAATATTCAATTTGTAAGATATCCAGACACAAGATATCCACATGTATGAACAACAACAAATCTTAGATAGATTTGACTAACTTTGTTTTTGTAATTAAGTTATTGGATCTCACGCTGCGATTTATTTTGGACCCCAACATTTTGATCAATTTAATGTCAATTATTATCGAATTTACTCATGATCTAATATAGATTAATCAAAAGATGACATACATTTTGTACATTGTCTATTAATGTTTATTATTGAGTCCACTCATTGTGTATTAACGTGTGTATAATTAATATATGGAAATTTATGACATTTGCAATGTAATGATTTTAATGTATGCATTAGAATGTAATTTTTCCCAAAACATTTTTTCTCACATTTTTTTCTCCACTAAAGCGTGAATTTTCCTCATGCATGCTATTTTTAATGCCCAAAGACAAACAATGCATAATAAATGACCTATGTATAACTAATCAATCATATAACTAATACAAGCTTTACTTAGATATACTCTTTACCAAACGATACCTTAAAGAATTGTCAAAAAAGCAGGCGTTGACATCGAAAAAGTAGCAATTTGTACTTTGTTATTATTGTAAAACTTGGATAGTTGACTATTGTCACCGTTGGTCAATATATATATAATTAAGACCGTCGACAATTTTTCATGTTCTTGCTTCAACACTAATAAGGTATATCTAGGTTGGTATCATGATCCAAAAATGATCTATACTGCACCTACTAGAATATGACGCTTATATATAGATTGTAGCTAGTATAATTTAAAAGGGAGAATGATTAACTAATAATAAATTATATTATTAAAATTTATTATTTTAAATAAGTTTAAACAAGTCATGTAAGGGTCCACATACATTGGGGGTGGAGATAAATGATGTATGAGAAAGTGATGTAGTTATACAATCAGCATCTTCTACAACTTCATTAACTTTTTGTGCAAAGTATTCATCAACTGCAACAAGATTTTCATCGACTATTGCTTATGGAAGTATTTCATCAACATCAACTGCATCACCATCTTCATCGCCTGTTGGTGTTGTATAGTCTTCATCAACTGCTGCAAGATCAGTGGCTTAGCATTCTTACAAATAAATTATTTTACACAAATAGTATATAAATTATTCTACCTTTATTTTTCTTGTTCTTTTGAGTTCTCCTCAATTTCTCATCTCGTATAAAAGCAACAACTTCCATCATTGATTGTTCAAGGGATGCAACACGCTCACACAGATTATCATACTACTGAAGTGAGGACAATGACATCTTTCAAATTGGCCTTTAAGGCATCAATGACTGTGTCCTTCACTTCATTCGTATATGACTTTAATGTTGCCATATAACTTTGTTTTGTCTCACGGATAGTAGGTGTGAGGTATGGTTGCACAATCTCTAAAATATATATATATAGTACACAACATTTACTATTTTACAAATAAATCTAGATAATAATAAATATATTTATACCGTTGTACTTCTTGTTTGTACTTAAATGGATCACCTTATCGCTCTTTGTCGTGTACAATCTAAGTAAATGGGGAATGGGCAAACGAGAATCCGAGGACTTCTTGGCATACTTACCAAGATGAGGAAAGGCCTCATATATCCAAACCTGAAGTTAATAAAATAATAAATAAATAAACAGAGACTATGAAATACTATATAAATATATAAGATTTTATTATAAATCAAGTACATAATTGATAATAAGTACTATAAATGCCTAGGGGAAGCCATAGAGAGCATACGATGCATTCCCTCTTTCATTGTACACTTTACTCTACTTCTTCAAATTTATTTTGTTCTTCAAATACATCACTGTTAGATCAAAACAGTCTTTCCCCCATGGATAACTCTTGAATAAATCTAAATCATCCACCATCTTAATGTGGTTTGAATCCACAATCTTAGATCGATCATGGGTAAGCAACATCGAGTGGACGAAACAAACTAAAGAACACTTCAATTTCTGCTCCTTATTCAATCTGGTACCCTTAATCAAACTCATCAACTTTGTAGCAGTAATGTTCTTATTATTGGTCACTTTATAATGAAATTTCTCACCTTTCTAAAGTAATTTTGTCATTTTTGAATCACGGGGGTATGCCTGAGCAATTTAGCCCCGTAATCGATGCAAATTCTCTTAAACCAAAACAAACAGGCTTATCATTCACACAGAACCACTTCTCATGCAATTTCTTTTATCATTTTCACACGTCGCAACAACATATATGGACCATCTGTCCATTGAACTTGAAATATTATGGAATATGCCTCAAGTGTCCAAAACAAGTACCTTTAAAGTCATTTTAAATTTTTTCTTGAACTAAAAGTGTTCTAAAATCACGATAAACAGCCATCCTTGTTTTCATAGAAATTTTCGCTAGAAACGATCCTAACTCATCTATCCATGTCGTTAGATTATACGGCTTACTAGAGATTTCTCTTGCACAAATTGGCAAGGACAGGGGATCATCATCCTCATCTCTAGTATCTCGGGTATATCTACTACTCTTCTCATCTCCACTGTCAGTTTTTTCTTCACTAGATTCAACATCATCATTAGCCTGGGCACTATTGTCCTCATAGTTGTCAATCTCAGTTATTGTATCAGAATCCAAGTTAGGCTTAGGTTCTTCAACTACAATTTTTTTTCTTTTTTAAGATCTCGAAACTTCTTCATCCTTTCTTTTCTTATTTTTAGAAGTCTTAGGAACAAATTGTTTAATGCCGCCGCCTCTAGTTTTTGCCATATTGTACTATTTACAAAATCATAATTTTCATATCAAATATCAACCACTAGTTTATTAACATAAACAGAGTAATGCTAAAAAAATATGCAAAACAAGTAGCAGTTCCAACAAAACATGATAATGCAATTGGCATAAACACCATTAAAGTCGACCAAAATACAGTAAAAACTTTCAAATCAATAAGCCAGATAAACATAAAAATTCAAAAAGTTCTACGAAAACGTCAGCAATGATTCCGAATAAAAAGCATGAACTAAAACGGGTGAGATTTTCATAAATTTAAGAAAAAATCTAAACTTCGCTACACTATCACAAAAAAAAAAAAAATAGGCTAAAACTTATTGAAAACACGATTAAACTTACTTGAGAGGAAGAATATTGAAAAAGATCCAACCGAACTTGGGGAACAAGATTGAAACAGATTCAACTATACTTGGGGAAGAAGATTAATGAAAAAAAGAAACATTGTACTTCATTTTTTTCGAGAACGATTATAGGATCTTACTTTTCTTTATGTTTTCAATAATAGAAGATGGATGTTTTGTTGGAAAATGATCAGTTTGATGGAGGTTGATGATTTTAATGAAGCAGATTTATGAAAGACGAAGAGTTCTCTGAGAACGTTCTGAGTTTTTCTCGAAAAATGTTTACCCAATAATATTAAATATTTTTTGTTAGTGAAAAAAATTACAAAATAACAGAATTACAAGATTACAATTGAAAAATAAAATGAAGATATAAAAATCTCTTTTGGCTGAGGCGCGATTAACTCGCTCTCTTTAAGGAGATTCAAGCCCAATACAGCAAATGTATTTCACCGATCCAGTAGTAGTCCTTCTTGACTTGCCCCCTCCAAGATACAACAACCTAATCATAAAATATAACTCATCATCTCTTGACAAGAGTTGAATCTAAAGCTCCTAAAAAAACACCTCCCTTCAACTAATAAGAACTCTCTTTTTGTCAAACTTTATGCACTATATTTTCTTGTGTATAAAACAAATGAAGACTACCACTATTTATAGTTGAGGAAGCCTTCCTACCAATTAATAAGAAGATAATGGTGTAGTAAATAGAAAATATAAATGGCCTAGGAGTTACATAGGTTACAAGGAATAATGGAGGAAGAATAATGGAGAAGTAATGGTGAAGGGCAACAAATGAACTAACGTGCAGATGTTACTATATGACCATTGCCAACGTTCACTGCAACGTTCACAAAGCAATATGCCATAATGCCTCTGGTCATTAATTGACCATTGAGTAATTAGGAACCAATGTTATACATTGCAACAAAGTTGCTAGTTACTCCTACAATCAAAAAAAAAGAAATTGTTAATGTGGCAATTTAAAGAACTAAAATAATATAATATTAAAATGCCTACACTAACAATCCGCCAGTCATTTAAATATTATACAAGCGATTATATTAGCTAAAGGAAGACTATCATGCATAATGTTGGTATGATCTGCATTGAACCTCCACTTCGTGAAACAATAAATTTTACTCCAAAGTCATAGTGGTTAGAGACTTGAACTATGACTACTTAAGGGAAATAAAATATCACTAGTCACACACAATAATCAAGGTGTTGACATGAGCTTTAAAATCTAGCATGTTACAGCCCTTTGCTATCGCGGTTTCAAGAATGCTTTGGAGAATAATCCCAATTCTCATAGGAAGCGACCTACTTCCACACTCACATAGGTGAAATTTGCCAAGAGCGCTCCTGTAAGTTTAACATTCCACCAATATGGACTACAAATTTTCATTTAGGGTCTCTTTGGAAAGACACCTGGTAATTGAAATTGGTGTAATTACTAGGGTAGTAATTACAAGCTTAGTAATTACACAGTCTAGTAATTACATTTACTGTTTGTTGCCCACGGTGTAATTACACTATAATTACACATGTCCTGTTTGAATGCTATAGTGTGATTACACACATTCTGTTTGTATGCACAATTGCAATCATAATATTATATTAAATTTTAAAAATAAGAATTAATTATTTAAAATTTATACTAGACAAATAAGAAACTATATAAATGATATTAAATTAAATATTCAAGATATATATTATTTTTGAAAATATATTAATTAATAAACATATGTTCTTAACTAATATTATGAAAAAGTAGTTGATTTATATTTTTTCAAATAAATATATTTCAATTGAATTGATCATAAAAACTAAAAGTATTAAGTTTATACTAACATCATGAAATACATGTTTGATAATCTATCAGGTCTGATTAAAAAATAACTTGCAATGTGAATTCAATATTACTAAAACAAATTAAATTGAAAATATAAATTACCACAGGAAACAATGCACTCACATCATGGGGAGAGAATAAAAAATAGTGCATTTTTCACAACAAGTCATCATACGATTCGTTTTTCCCTTTGAACCTGGTTATATGATCTCTAGTTATAGGATCTCTAGTCCCCAGGTTGGTTTTCCTCATATAGGACTCAAAGATCTATAGGCTTCAATCCCACCGCCCTCGATGTGCTCCAGACCTTTTCTCTCATTAAGGCCTTAGTAAGAGGATTTGCAAGATTATCACAAGATTTGACATAATCAACATTAATGATACCATTTGTCGAATACGATCTTACATTACTGTGTTTCCTCCTTATAGGTCTGGATTTACCGTTGTAATGACAGTTTTTAACTCTACAATTGCAACGGTGCTATCACAATGTATTAAAATGGGAGGAATTGATTTTTCAAAATAAGGTATTTGAAATAATAAATATCTTAACCAATTTGCTTCCTCACTAGATGAAGCTAAATCAATTAGTTCAGCCTCCATGGTAGAGTTAGCAATTATAGTTTTCTTTTTTGATCTCCAACAAATAGCACTACCACCTAAAGTAAAGACATAACCAGTGGTAGAGCAGGAATCACCTGATAAAGTATTCCAATTTGCATCAGAAATCCTTCAAGTACAATAGGATATTTTTTATAGAACAAACCATATTTTCTGTTCCAATTAAATTTATCATAACTCTTGTTATAGCATGCCAATGTTCATTACCTAGCTTTCTTGTAATCTGCCAAGTACTCCTACTCCATATGCAATATCAGACCCAGTGCAATCAGTCACATATCTCAAACTTCAAATTATGCTAGAATATTCCTTTGATTTATCACATCATTTTCACTTTCAACAGGAAATAAGTGAACACTTGAATCAAAAAGAGTTACAACATGCTTGAAATTAAGAAAGTAATTTTTTTTTCAAAATTTTCTCAACACAAGGTGACTGGTCAAGGAAATTCCCTCACATGATCTTGTTATTTTTATTCCAAGAATATAATTTGTATCACCAAAATCTTTCATATCAAATTGGCTTCTAAGAATATTTTTAGCTTCATCAATAACATTCATGTTAGAGCCAAAGATCAATAAACCATCAACATATACGAAAATAATCACATGCGAATTATTTCAAGACTTATAACACTCATTTGTTTTAAAACCATTTTCAATCATGCAGGAATCAAAATTTTCATGCCATTGATTTTGTGCCTGTTTCAAGCTATATAGGAATTTAGTAAGTTTACATACTTTGCTTTCTTGGCTTGCTTCAACAGAATACTTGGGTTGATCCATATAAATTTCCTCATTTAGGTCTCCATTTAAAAAAGATGTTTTTACATCTATTTGATGAATTTGCGAATAAAAAATTGCAATCATAGCAATTAAAAATCTTATGGATGTAATTCTTGTTACCGGTGAAGAATTATCAAAAAATTCTAGGCCTTCTAGTTGTTTAAAATCTTTTGCAACTAGTCTCGCCTTATATTTATCAATAGATCCATCCAGTTTTAACTTTTTTCTTAAGACCCATTTGTAACCAATTATTTTACAACCCGGTGGTAAATCAACTTATTTCCAAGTTTTATTAGAAATCAGTAATTCCATTTCATCATTTACAACTTCTTTCCAAAAAATAAAATCATGAGAAGATAATGTTTTTTTCAAAGTGAGTGGTTCATTTCCAACATTAAACACATAAAAATCAGGACCAAAATCTTTTTCTACTCTAGCTCTTTTACTTCTTCTTAACTCAAAATCATCAATTTCTTTATTTGTTTTAAAGTAGAAGTAGAAGCACTAGTTAGTGACAAAATATTTTGTTCAATTCTTTCCCCCCACTATTTTTAGAATCAAAAGGGAATTTATTTTCCTGAAAAATAGCCTCACCTGATTCAATTATAACATTATCTTCAAGATTAAAAAATTTATAGGTTGTACTATTGGAAGCATAACCAAGAAAAGCACAAGTAGCCACTTTCTTACCCAACTTTGTAATCTTGGGATCCGTTAGCCTCACAAAGGCTAGACAACCTCAAACTCTTTAATATCCCAAACTTGGCTTGTGACCTTTCCATAATTCAAATGGTGTCAATTTAGACTTTTTATGAGGCACATGATTCAGCACATTACAAGCCGTCAAAATAGCTTCACCCCATAAAGTTAAAGGTGTATGTGACTCAATAAGCATGACATTAGTCAATTCAACCAAAATTCTCTTTTTCTTTTCTACTACACCATTAGAATGAAGGAGAATAAGGATGAGTATTTTCATGAATTATTAACAATGATCTAACAAAAGAATTAAACTCATTTGACTCATATTCACGGCCTCTATCACTTCTAATTCTTTTTATTTTTCTTTCAAACTGATTTTCAATCTCATGGAGATAAGTTTTAAAATTTCAAAAGCATCACCTTTATTTTTCATCAAGTAAACCATATGTTAACTTAGAAAAATCATCAATGAAAGTGATAAAATGCCTATTACCTCCACCCGTTAAAATTCCTCCGAGTTCACAAATATCAGTATAAACTAGCTCTAACAAATCAGTTTTTCTTTCAACTTGAAAATGAGGTCTTTTAGTGATTTTGACTTTACTACAAGCCTCACACTTTGCAACGTTCTTTTTAGCCATTGGGATCAATCCTAAACTACCTATGATTCCAACATAACAATCATTAATATGACACAAACGAGCATGCCAAAAATTGGTAGAAGAAAGATTATAAGCAGAAGTAAAAACTTTATTCTTTTCAACATTTAGTTTAAACATCTCATCACAAGCATAGCCCTTTCCCACAAAAATACCCTTCTTCACAATTACATATTGATCAGATTCAATAATTTGTTTAAAGTCTCGCTTTATTAAGAAGAAATTAGACATCAATTTTTTCCTTATGGAAAGAGTATAGAGGACATCTTTCAAAGTTAATACCCTTCCAGAAGTAAACACAATTCGACATCTCCCGTTCCAAGCACTTGAGTTGTATGAGAATCACCAAGAATGATGGTTTTGGGCTCCTCAAAATGAGTATTTTTATAATCAATCTTTGTCATAACAGCGAGACATGACGGTTTGCACCAGAATCAACCCACCATCCATCAACATTCTCAACCATGTTTATGTTGGTAATCACCGCCACAAAAGGTTATTTGGTAATGATTGCCTGAGTGTTAGGACCACATTTCCAGAATTTCAAAATCGAGCAATAAGCCCACTCTTGCCACAAACAAAGCACGGTCCCTTATCTTGAACTTGTTGATTTTGTGCTTGGTTATTTTCTCCATTATTTTTCTTGGGAGGTCTACCATTATTTTTCTTGAATTTTTTCTTCTTAGGCTTCAAAGAAGTATTTTACTGAGTTTCATGAGTAGCATTATTTAAAGTAATTACATTTACCTTTGTTGTGATGTTGCTCTCTTTTGTTGTAAAAGTGCATCTTGACCCCTTGCCTCTTCTTCCATACTGATTTTCATTATCAACATCTCAAGAGAGGTTTCCTTTTGTTTGTGGCGCATTGCATTTTGAAAGTCCTTCCAAGAAGGTGGAAGTTTATCTACTATGCAACAAACAATAAGGTTATTTCCAATTTTGACCTCCTCGGACCTTAGCTCTCCAACAATCATTATAACGTCTTGGGCTTGGTCTACCACTGATTTGTTGTCCACCATTTGGAAATAAAAAAATCTATCAGCCACATAATTTTTCTCTACTGCCTCTTCTGTATCATACTTACTCTGCAATATTTTCCAAATTTTCTTTGCACTAGAGTAAGTTCTATCATAATAATCATAAAAATTATCAGATAGACAATTGAGAATATAATACCGGCACTTACAGGAATCACCATCGTACTTTTCCACTTTCTCTAGATGAGAAATAGTTTAATCATCATTCATAGAGGTGATGTCTACTTTATTAGATTCCTCTCAGTTAACACATAAGAAACATTGAGAAGACTTAAGTAGAAAAGAACTTTACCGTTTCATCTCTTGAAGTGGTTACCATTGAATCGAAATGTCTTGTTAAGGTCTCCCATCTTGACATCCGCGATTTTTTCAATTGTAGCCATTATGAATTTCCTTAAAATTGTTAGTGAAAAAAATTACAAAATTACAAAATTACAATTGAAAAATAAAATGAAGAAATAAAAATCTCTTCTGGCTGAGGTGCGGATATCTAGCTCTCTTTAACTCGGAGATTCAAGCCCACTGTAGCAAATGTTTTTTACCGGCCCAACAATAGTCCTTCTTGACTTGTTCCCTCAAGGATACAATAGCCTAATCACAAAATATAATTCAACAACTTTGGCCAAGAGTTGAGTCCAAAGCTCTACAAAAAAAAAAAATAAAAAAAAAAAACACCTCCCTTCAACAAATAAGAAATCTCTTTTTGACAAACTTTATGCACTCTATATTTTCTTATGTATAAAACAAATGAACACTACCACTATTTATAGTCGAGGAAGTCTTCCTACCAATTGATAGGAAGATAATGGTGTATTAAATAGAAAATATAAATGGCCTAGGAGTTACATAGGTTACAAGGAATAATGGTAGAAGAATAATGGAGAAGTAATGCTGAAGGACAACAAATGCACTAACGTGCAGATGTTACTATATGACCATTGCCAACGTTCACTGCAAAGTTCCTAAAACAATATGACATAATGCCTCTGGTCATTAATTGATACTTCAGTAATTAGACACCAATGTTGTACATTGCAACAAAGCTGCTAGTTATTCCAACAATCAAAAAAGAAATTGTTAATGTGGCAATTCAATGAAGTAAAATAATATAATATTAAAATGCCTACACTTACATTTTTTTTATATTCCTTGGGATTGTAATTTAATTTTTTAGAGGGATGAATTTATTTAATGTTGAAATGTTGGGATGAAAATGATATTTTATATAGTTGCATTTTTATCCCCCAAGTTTTTAAAGTGATGAAAAGGTACATGACCCCACAACCCAACTCCAATTTTTCGAACCCTAAACCTAAAAATTAAATAAAATAGAAATTAGGTGGCTATTTCTCAAATTAATCTCATGTAACTTTGTTGTAAACAAACCATCAAACCCCTTGTAAGTTGTTCTCTAATTTTGTAGTCGCAAATCTTGTTGTATTTTCAATTTAGGATGGGTTTTCGATTCAGAATGGGAGAGAGCAAAGTTTGGAAGTCGAAAGAGATTCCAAGGCAGCCACAGCAGGAGTTTAATGCACAAGTAATTGCAAAAGCAGAAGCTGTAGTCGCACAGGTAGAAGCTATTATTGCTGAGATAGAAATGGTTGTTACAATGGCGGAGGAAGCATGACCCAGGTAATCCTTTTCTTTTAACTAACCAAACAATAATACATTCTGCTTCATTGTTTTCTTTCTTTGAAGAAACAACCATATCATTGAGGTTACAACAAAGTTTAAAGGTAAGACATGGTGCTTTTGAATTTAAATATATATTTACCAAATATTATCAATTTGAAAAAAAAAGTAAAATCAAACTAACTAGAACTCAGAATTCTATTTCTATATGGTCGATTGAAAAATATAGTAAACCAACTAGGTTGAGGTTGAATCCCATAGAGAGCATACTAGAGTTCTTATATAATTTGATGTTGAGATTCAAATTAGTAACTATCATTGGAAAATTGAATTTTTTTTATGAGAATCTGCTAATTACTTTGACAAGTTGGATTTGTGTCAATAATATATGTGAACTACGGTTACAATTATTAGATAACAAAATTTTACTATCAATTTATTCAGGTGTGTTTATTGTGCAAAACTGACAAATGCACTTGGGTGTCGAGTAAATTTGTCCATTCATCAAAAGTCTCAGATAAACTATCGTCTCTCGAGCTTAAGTTATTAGATGGTGGTTGGCACGTAGCACCAAATCCCTAGTAATGATCATTTTTCCTAATCTTAACTTCTTTTGTCAAACAAATTAGAATAGATCCAAGTACTTTTTAATGTTGTCGACTATTTAAAGAAAACTTCCATTGCGAAAGGAACTTAATACACAATCATCACCCCTTCATAAGATTGATATTTATTGTAAATAATTTATTGTTGTCATCCCTACTCCAAGCTCCATAACCCTAATTATGAGTTTATATACTTATAACTAGCAATAAATAATAACTATAGTAATTTAAACTAATAGATAGCATTAATACAATAGAAAGTAATATGAACCTTTGATTAATGCAACTCTCTTAAAGATAATCTTTTTCATTCAACAATAATCTACTAAAACTAGAAAGTAAAACCTAAAAACTAAGAACAATTAATTCTAATATCTTGTAGTAAATCCAAACCCTTAGAAATACTTCATAACCCTAGATGTGTTTTCAAAAGGCATATATATTATAATAGTGTCAAAATCTTAATCTCGATTGGACTCTAAATTGACTGGGTCATACCCATTCCAATAAATAAGGTGGTCAGAAGGCAAGACTCATTGTGAGAGGTACTACCTCACATCGCGGGGTCCATTTCTCAAATCCAGCCTCATTTTGTTGAGTCTCTACAGTTCAATTCTTGTACCGGTACGGTGTGAGGCTTGTCTTTGAGTCCTTCTTGCATCTATTCTTTCTTCATCTTAGTACGGATTATTGTGCTTTGTGTTCCAATCCATCATATGGGCCTTTTCTTGCTATTTTTGGCCTAAAATCAACCTAATCATATCTATTAACTCATGACAACATATACTCACTAAACACATGAATATTCACCGGACTACACTCAAAATATGGCTAAAACATAGGGTAATCTATGGTGTTTGAATGCGTAATTTCACTCTTGATCACCACCTCACACTTAAAAACCTTTTTACATCCTCAAAAATTCATCCTATCCTTTATAGACCCATTATCATATTATTTCCGGTTAAATCAAGGGTACTCACCAACTACAGGTGGAAGGTGACCTTAGAATCCAATTCTGACGGTTTCATCAACTTTGAAAGGGTAATATTAGGCTAGTGGAATGATTGGCATTGATTAAAATATCGTCAGCACGGTTAGCTTTAAAATATTAAATTGTGTTTTGAACGGCCTTTCTGCAGATCCCAAGGCTCTCAGGTCGATTCCGAGTCCTCTCGAGGGTTTTGGCTTAATATAGAGTTTGGGTATGGGACCTAGTTTTTGTGAAGATAACCTCGTATGGAAGTTTAAACTGCTTCATTGAGTATGGAATAATGAATTTTGCAGGGTAGCATATCTCATTTGTGTGCACGGGGTTTCAAACAAATTCTGAACACTCCACCGAAGATTTAAAACTTGCCAAAACCAGTTGATGTGCATCAGCCGGTGTAGGTAATTTTACTCTTTGTGTTCACATGCCCTTGGTCACATTTTCGAGGACCTGATCCCTTATGCATCATGGTCGCGATAGCGATGAATGGTTGATTGAGTTGACCTTCTTTGGTCATTGTGATTGAGAGTTCTAACCTCGCAATCACTATGGTCAACTATCATGACCCAAAATGCACCTTAGGCGAGACATGGAGGGTGAGACACCGAGAGACCCTACACAAGCCACTTGACATACATAGACACAATATAATAGATAAAAGCAAAGAGTCTCAAACAATAAAAGAGTTTGAAATTTAAAAGTGGAAATCTAACAAAGTCGACAAGTCATCTATTACATCAAGATGAGTGGTCAAAATATAACTCGTACACCACGTTCAACATCCGAGCCTAAGAGACATAAGAAAGAAATAAAGGTTACATTGTCCTCGTAGTATGAGAACTCACAAAGTATTCAAATCTCTAAAGTGATCAACTAGCCACGAATGGAGGGAAAAGAGTCATGAAGCCCTACATTAGTGAAACAATGTAGACACAAGTATTCATTAGTAAATGAATGTAATAAGAATGAGGGATATACATAAAAACATAAACATGATAATAAGGGGATATAATCGAAAACATGAACTGCTTGAGCAAGCTAAACATAGTAACAACATTTAAGAAGGACCGTAGATTATGAACATGGTTAGTACATCTTCAATTCATAAAGAAAACTTCTTAAAACATTTAGGAATCACTTAGTTCATTTTTCAGGTATTTACTATTAACCGACATAGACCATGAGCTATAACATGAAATACGGTGTCTTGCTTTCACACCGAAAAGAGATGTCCCTAGTTGCTAAGGAAATTACCTTAACTTCTAGCTTTTATGGATCCAATAGTTGTGAGACTTAAGACAACTTAAGGGGCACATAGTTAGGGACAAGGAGATTGCTACTAGAGACTCAACCACTACTAACAGGAGAGCCTCCATCTCAATATACTCTCGATGTTAAGTAAAATCCCAACGAAATTAGTTATAAATATAAGCATATCATCATCCATGGAAAACACAATTAATTTACTAATCCAAGATAAAAACATCATTGAATATCTCCTTAAATCTTGAATCATGCATGAGTGAGAAAACCTTTCACCAAACCATGATCCTTAATGTGAAAACCTTTCAAAACCTAATTGATGCTAATCTTAAAGCAACCAAGATCATAAATAATCCTTTTTCATAAATGTAACACCTAAGAATCTAAAGAATGAAAAAAATGTTGTTTTTGGGTTGCAAGTGTGACCTACGGTTCCTACCTACGGTTTGTAGAAACATCTACTTACCGTAGATGGCATCCATAGATACAATGGAAATGAACAAAAAAAATATGGGGAAATTTTTAGGACCTATGGTGGCCATGTATGGTTCGTAGGTATACCTAACTACCATACATGGGCCCCATCATTGGATAGTCCAAATTCATGTCCTTGAGCATTACCTACGGCCGACCAAGATAATCCATAGTAGGACCTATGGACCGTAGGTCAAAATCATAGGTGAGGCACGACAATTTTTACTTTAAGAACTTTTGGGTCTTTTCCTAATTATTCTAACCCAATATTATGTCATTTTACCCCTAAATCTAAACCCTATAAATACCCTTCATCCTTAGAAATTTCCCCCAACTTATTCATTCGCTCAAATTCCTACAGTCTCTCCAATGTTTTCTCCAAAAAACAAATCTTCTCTCTAGATCAAGGAAGAAAAAGTTAGAGTTCTTCAAGTTCAAGTCTCCTTTATTCATCATTTCTTAGGGTTAAATCAAGGTACATACAGAGTTAATCAATGGGTTTTAATCACCCATTAAGCCCTTGAAGTTTCTTCAATTTCCCAAGACTTGATTAGGTTTCCACTCAATTCCTCGTGGGATCTATTTGTATGGATTTAGTTGCTTTATTATGATCTTATTATTGATGAGTTGAACTTAATTACATTCTTTTCAACTAATTCCATGAACCCATGCATTGATCTGTCAATTTTGCCTTTGAACCCTAACTTACATGAATTTATGAAAATTCTTGAATTTATCAATATATTTTTATGAAATTATGCATGGTTTTATGAAAGCAATGTTTATGACTCAAGTAATATTACAAATGAACATACCTACATATTTTATGAAGCTTGTCCACATGACATGAATGATATCTAGATTTGCCGTCAATGGTTTTTGGGCTATTTTCCTAAATTAGGTCTTGATTAGAGTGGTATTTGGATATGCCATCAATGATTATAGATCACTCTTTCATAACTATTTCCATTAGTAGTAAGGCACTTCTAACATGAAGTTAACGATTATGGGCCTATTATGAAAAGATCATGGATGATGAAATGTTTTCTCACACATGGTCTAAGGAGCTACCATATGTTGTTGCTAGCTTGGATTAGTATCTTAATTGTGCTTTACCATGGCTAATAAAAATGAATAAGATTAATGACTATTCCGTGGGATTTATGCTTAGTACCAGAAGGATATTGAAATGGAAGCTTTCTGTAGGTTGAGGCCAGGTCTCTAGTAGCAATCTCCTTATCCCATAAGTATGTTCCACCATAGGATGATTGGCTTAGATATACATTACCTAATGGATCCACTTTAGCTCAAATTTATGGTTCTTACCTTGGTAAGTGAGGACACCCCTTTTTGGTGTAGGGTAGACACTATATTCCATTTTATAGCTCGCATGGTCTATATGTCATGGTAAAATTCGCACAAAATGAACTAAGTTAATTACTAATATTTTATTAAGCTTCCTTTTATGATTTCAAGATAAATTTCCATGTTCTTGATTTATGATTTTACTATGTCTTAATTTGGTGATGCATTTCATGTTTTTTTATTATCTCCTTTATGATCACATCTTATGCTTTATTGCATTCCCCTCATACTTAGTACATTCTGTACTAATGCATACTTGTGTCTACATTGTTTCACGAATGTATGCCACGACAATTCTTATCCTTCCGTTTATGGCTATATGATTGCATTAGAGATTTCAAGGTCTAGTAAGCCCCTCATACTTCGAGGACGATGTCACTTTTATACCTTTATGTCATTTCTATTTTTGAGACTTTGTATGTGATGTATTAGTTACGTCCCAATTACTTTTCTTATGATGTATTAGAGAGATTATTGAGACAAATGTTAGACTTCAGCTTTGATTCAACAACTCTTTTGAAATATGAAATGCTATCATTTGAACTCTTTAAATTTTATTATCTTGTATGATGTTTGCTAAGTGGATTGTGTAAGTCCTCTGCAGGGTCATATATGTCATGTCACGTCTAAGGTGTACTCTAGATTGTGACAAATTTGGTTTTCAGAGCACAAGGTTTAGAAAGGTTCTAGGATGTCTCATAAGCCACGTCGAATAGATTCTTATTCATAATTGTGAAGCGCTCCACATTTATGAATGAGAGGCTATAAGATCTTTAGGAAACTCCACTTCTTCCTTTACTTTAAAGTCATGCCATAGAGTTTATCTCTCCAAAGGTCCTCCCTTCGTAGTCCCTATTTATGCTTTTCGGAATATGCCTCCACTAAGGAATCTTATGGGAAGGAATGTTCATGAAAATGTGGAGCCCAAGGTTCCCCAAGTATTGGTCGACCCTTTTGTCGAGCAAGTGACTAACAATGAGTTTTGAGCCATATTTCATGCATTGGTGCAAGATATGATCGCTCAAGAAAACAAAAAAGGTTGTGGATCCCATGAACCCAAGGATGGGTACATCGGCAACAAGGGTGAGGGACTTTACTAGAATGAATCCTCAAGAAATTCATGGGTCTAGAGTTGAGGAAGATCCTCAAAAGTTAATTTATGTTATTTATAAGATAGTGGGAATCATGGGTATCACTTCAGTTGAAAAGGCGGAATTGGCCGTTTATAAAGTTAAAGGGAGCAATATAGTTTAACCAATGGAAGGAATAGAGGGAAATAAGTGCGGGTCCTATTGGTTGGGAGATATTTAAGGTTGCTTTCCCCTTGAGATAAGGGAGGCAAAGGTGCTTGAGTTCATTAATCTTCATCAAGGGAATATAAGTGCGAAGAAGTATGCTTTGAAATTCGTCAATTGTCCAAATACGCTCCAACTACTATGGTTGTTGATTAAAGGGCAAGGATGAGTAAGTTTGTGTCGGAGTGCTTCCGACTTGGTAGTCAAAGAATTCCTAACCACGATGCTTGTAAAAGAGATGGATGTATGCCGTTTGATGGTTCGGGTGCAACAAATAGAAAAGGAGAAGCTTAAGGAGAAAACTAGGGATTATAAGAGGAAAAGAAAGGAAAATGGTGATTTCTTACATTCAAGGTGCAATAAAGGTAATCGGTCTCAAGGTAGTGATTCTAGTGACCAAATGGTATCCAAGTGTCGGGAATGTGGAAGAAGACATAGGGATGAGTCTCTAGCCGGTTCAAATACATGCTTTGAGTGTGGAAAGAGTGGTCAACGGATGAGAGATTGCCCATTTATTACTTCTAAGGGAGGGGATGGTAGGCAAGACCAAATCCTCGACAAAATCCAGAGGATTCCCTGGATCTAGTAATTGGTAAGTTATGATCTTTGAGCTTGTGGTTATACATTGCTTGTTGTTGGGTGTTTCATTGGACATGGTAAGACTCCATGTGTGGTAAATGTGTTTGAAGTTGACCTTGAAATCTTGGTGGAACTTCCTTAAGTGTTTACTTGTATCAATGGTTCTATGGTTGTTACGACTTAGGTGCTATGCTTGGATTGAGGGAGATGGATTCAAAAGATTAGTGATGTTTTCTCCCAAGGGAAAGATGGTGCTTGTTTCATGGTTAGTAACCCTATCTCTTTCCTTCATCTTTGGGTCTAGTTTGAGGATTAGCCTCTCATGTTCACTCATTAGGATTCTTGCGTTCTTAGTCATTCTCATTTTTCCTCATGCATGCATGCTCATGAAAAATCATATTTTTGAGATTTTGATTTAGCTCCATTGATTGATTCATGGTGATGTGCATTTGTATTAGCCATAAATAAGTTAATGAAAAGATGTTTTAAAAGTATGTTTTATCTTGAAGTTAATATTCTTCATTTATTATGTTCATTTTGATGAAATTGCATTCATGTTGGGTTGTTAGTTTCTCTCATACTCTATTTATGCTAGCTTGAGTCCCATTCGAGGACCAATGTTCCATAGGAAATATTTTAAAAGCTCCGAATTTAAAGGAATGATCGTAGGTCTGAACCGTAACTCAGGCTCGACATTTTTATTTTAAGGGCTTTTGGGTCTTTTCCTAATTATTCTAACCCAATACTACGTCATTTTACCCCCTAAATCTAAACCCTATAAATACCCTTAACCCCTAGAAATTCCCCCCTCCCCCAACTTATTCATTCTCTTAAATTCCTAAAGTCTCTCCAATGTTTTCTCCTAAAAAAAATCTTCTCTCTAGATCAAGGAAGAAGAAGCTACGGTTCTTCAAGTTCAAGTTTCCTTTTTCATTATTACTCAAGGCTTCAATCAAGGTATGTAGGGAGTTCATAAATGGGTTCTAATCATCCATTGAGCACCCATAGTTTCTTCAATTCTCCAATTCAATTATACAAGATTTGATTACGTTTTTACTCAATTCCTCATTGGTTCTATTTGTATGGATTCAGTTGCTTTATTATAATCTTATTTTGATGATTTTGACTTAATTACATTCTTTTCAACTAATTTCATGTGAACCCATGCATTGATCTATGAATTTTAACTATGAACCCTAACTTACATGAATTTATGAAGAAGCTTGAATCTATGAATATATTTTTTATGAAAGCAATGTTTATGACTCAAGTAAGAATATAGATGAAGGTATTTCTATGTTCTATGAAGCTTGGCCACATGACATAAATGACATCTAGATTTTCCTCAATGCTTTACAGGCTAGTTTCCTAAATTGGGTCTTGATTAGTATGGTATCCGGATATGACATCAATGATTATTTATCACGCTTTCAAAACTATTTTCATTAGTAGTAGGACACTTCTAGTATGAAGTTAATGACTATGAGTCTCAAAAATCTATTATGAAAAGATCATAAATGGTGAAAGGTTTTCTCACGCGTGGTCTAAGGAGCAACCCTATGATGTTTATAGCTTGGATTAGTATCTTAATTGTACTTTTCCATGGAGGATAAAAATGAATAAGATTAATGATTATTCTATGGGATTTATGCTTAGCACCGAGAGCATATTGAGATGGACGCTTTCCCGTAGCTTGAGGTCGGGATTCTAGTAGCAATCTTGTTATCGCATAACTATGTGCCACCATAGAATGATTTGTCTTAGATATACATTAATTAGTGAATCCACTTTAGCTCAAATTTATGGTTCTTAACTTGTCAAGTGAGGACACCCCTTTTATTATGGGGTAGACACTAGTTTCCATGTTATAGCTCACATGGTCTATATGTCGGTTTATGATAAACTTCCCACCAAATAAACTAAGTTAATAACTCATGTTTGAAGAATCTTCCTTTTTGTGATTTAAATATACAATGACTATGTTCATGTTTTATGAATCTTCTTAAATTATTTTACTTTGTTTTTACTTGGACATGCATTTGATGTTTTTCGATTATGTCCCATTATGACCACGTCTTATATTTTATTGCATTCCCCTCATATTTAGTATATTCCAAGTACTAATTCATACTTGTGCCTACATTGTTTTTCTAATGCGGGGGCCTGATGATTTTTATCCTTCCGTTCGTGGCTATTTGATTGCATTAGAGATGTGAAGACTTGGTGAGTCCTCATACTTCGAGGATGATGTCATTTATAGCTT
>JAJTWQ010000328.1:0-209261 GCA_029007595.1 Solanum commersonii
TTTAGGGTTTTGGGATTAAGATTTTCTAGGGTTTTACTAGGTTTAGAGGAATTTTTAGGTTTAGGGTTTTAAAGGGTGTTTAGGATTTTTATGGTTTTTTACGACAAAGCGGCTCTTAGAGCATAGGGGTTTTATATGGTTTTTAGGGTTTAGGGTTTTAAAAGTATAGTGCTCAGGAGTTTTAAAAGTCTTTTAGGGTTTTTTTTTATTTTTTAAGGTGTAGCCCTATGGTTTAGGGTGGAGGGTTTAGGGTGGAGGGTTTAGGGTTTCTTTGGGTATAGAGTTTTGAATTTAGGGTACCTTTGGGTATCTTAGGGTGTAGTAGGGCTGGCAGGGGGACGGGGACGGGGACTGGGGGACGGGACGAAGGGGGACGGGATGGGACGGGGGACGAATTTGGGGGGATTTTTCTGGGACCGGGATTGGGGCGACCGGGATTGGAGGGACAAAAATCCGTCCCATCCCGTCCCACTATATATACGGGATGGGACGGGTTTTGGGGGGACGGGACGGGACGGGATGGGACGGGGGATTTTTTATTTTTAAATTAGCAACCTATATCTATTTTTATTTTTTTTTATATTATGATATTTTGTTGTTTTTTAATCAAAATTATGAATTTACCAATAGAACAAGTAAATCTTATTTATAAAGTAAGAAATCGTTTTTAGGCATATATAATGTTATGTTGGAATAATAAAAGAATGAAAATATTTAAATATCTATTAAATGTATGTAACTAGTAACGTAATTTCCAAATAATATATATTAGTCTCTTTATCACAATTTATGTGGCATGCATGAATTGCAACTTATAGTACTCTTAATTAACGTATTTTTTAATAGTATATGATATTCACATGCCCAATTTATGTGGCACATGTAAAATTTTGAGAGTTAATCTAATTTTTAATATATTTTTAAATACTTTAAGTTGCGATTTATAGTAATATTAACGTAGTTTCCAAATAATATATATTACTCCCTTTATCACAATTTATGTGGTACGTGTGAAATTTTGAGAGTTCATCACATTTTAATATATTTTCAAACATTTTAAATTGTTAATGCAATATGGTAAAATTTTGAGAATTAACCAAATTTCAATATAAAAAAATATTGAAATAAAAATAAATTAAAACGGATAAAATATGAAATATAAATAGAGGAAATTGAGGAGAAGTGACCGGCAGACCCTAAGCTCCTCAACATTCACTCTTATAATATAGAGTAATTTATTTTATTTCTACAACTACTTTGTTGTTGTTGTTGTTGTTATTACTAATTTATTATTATTATTTATTATATTTTTTTAATGTAATATTTAAATTAAATATGATTAAATTTATTTTATATCATTTTAAAAAATAAGTAATGAAATAGTAAGAATTCATTTAGAACTTTTTGCATGTGAATTTCCATTTTTAAGCTGATTTTTAAAAGAACATCTTATATTTTTTAAATTCAAATATTTTTTCCCTACGTATCTTTCTCCTTTCTTTTCCCGGTTATCTTTTTTTTCTTTTGTTTGTTTATTTTTATTAGTATTATTAGTATTTTTACTATTATTATTATTATTATTATATTATTATTATTTTTATCATTACTTATTATTATTACTATTATTATTATTATTACTACTACTACTACTGCAAATGTGGCTGTTGTTGTTGTTATTATTATTATTATTATTATTATTATTATTATTATTATTATTATTATTATTATTGCTACTATTACTACTACTGTTATTATTATTGTTAGTATTCGTTGTTGTCGCCATCGCTACTTATTATTATTATATAAAAGTAATTATTAATAATAGAAATATACTAAATATCTTATTAATTCTCTAAATCTATTATTTGGGAATAAAAAGGGACTCTTCAATTTGAAACTTCAAATTTCAATTTCAAACTTCAAACTTCAAATTTCAAATTTCAAATTTCAAATTTCAAACTTCAAACTTCAAACTTCAAACTTCAAACTTCAAATTTCAAATTTCAAATTCAACTTTCAAATTTCAAACTTCAATTTTCAATTTTCAAATTTCAAATTTGAGAAGTTCAAATTTGTATTTTAAATATTTTAAAGTAATTTAAACTTGAAATTTTGATTTTTAAATTAAGTATTTTAAAGTTAGTTTAGTATATATGTAAATATGTATGAATAATTGAATATATTAAAATTAAAATGAAAGACAATAGTTATATAAAAAAACTTAATAAAGCCTTCAAATTTATTCAATAAAATCTAATTGCAACTTATAACTTAGAAGTTACAATTTACAAATATTAGTGGAGTAACTAATTTATGCAGCCACCTTCTAGGAAGGGTTCTGTTTCAATAAGTTCTCATATGTAAAACTAATATTTGTTACAAATATTAGATGAGTAACTAATTTACGCAACCACCTTCTAGGAAGGGTTCTGTTTCGATTAGTTCTCGGATGTAATCTAATATTTGTATTCTCCTTTAAAATCTAATTCTAATTGTCGCATCATATCGACGGTAACATCCTCCGGTGTTGGCATACTTGCTAGAAACTCTTGTGACTCTAATTCATCATCACTAGATCCATTACGCATTAATCCAAGCTTCTTGTTTGGAACTTAACTTTGGCAAATTATAATTTCTCCTCTCGGCGTTGACCCAGTCTCTAAATAAAATTGATATTTCCAAACTGTCTTCCGCCAATGAATGTCTATGATAGCCAAGTTGAAACCTTGCCGCACTAAAAGCAGCCTCTGATGCAACTGATGAAGCTTGAATAGCTAGAACATCACGAACCATTTTGCTCAAAATTGGAAATGCAACGCTCCACCTCCTCCACCATGCTAATAATTCTTCATTGCCATCTTCGTCTTCCACTGTTTCTAAAGATTGATTAAGATATTCTTCAAAATCATCACGGTTAGTAGAATTAAGACAAAGAAAATCTCGCATATAACTTGAAATTCGAGCTTTACTCTGAGGATTAGAAGTTTGACCAACTTCTTGAGCATTTCTTGTAGTTCTATATTTTTCATACAAAATTTTTGCTTCTGTTTTTATGCTAGACTTACACATTTCAACAGTTGGATTTATTTCCGGTAAAATTTCTAAGGTATCATAAAAAGTGTCAACAAGTCCATGCACACCTTGTAATTTATAGTCAGGATGAAGTAAAGTAGCAGTTAAAAAAATTTGAGAAATAGGAAAAAAATATTTTTAAAATTTTTCAATCATACCTTCAATTGCAACTCTAAATTTTTCAATTTTTTTGTATTTAGAAAATTGAATTGAAATAGCACAAATATTTATTAATACTGATAAAATAGTAGGATAATAAATTCCAGAAAACATGGTTGTAGCATCATAAAAAAGTCTTAAAAATTCTAATAGTTCATTAGTTTCTTCCCAATCTTCTTCACAAATTCTGTCTAATGGGTCAGCATTATGAGCATTAAACACTATTTGTATGGGTCCTCTATATTCGTAAGCAACAGAAAACATTTCGTAAAAAGAATTTCACCTTGTTTTAATATGTCTTGGAATTTTTCTTGGTGGCAAATCACATAGTACACAACGCTCATTAAATTCCCTAATTCTAGCAGCTCTTTTAGCATAAAAAATCCAGGCAATAGCATATTCAATTTTCATACAACCACAATCAAATAATGAAATACCATCTTGTACAACTATATTTAAAACATGTGCAACACATCTAACATGAAAAGAATTAACATCAATTGGACATAATCTAGTTTTTAACATACTAGCAGCGTTTACATTATTAGATGCATTATCTAATGCGACAGACATTACTTTATCTATAAGCATGTAATAATCTATAACACTCAAAATATTTGAAGCTAAATATGCACCAATTTTTTTCTCTACACATTCTTTATAACTTAAGATTCTTTTTTGCAAATTCCAGTTATGATCAATCCAATGTGCTGTAACAGTTAAATAATCATGTCCATTAACACTACGACCCATGTCCGAAGTTATAGACACTCTACAATCTAATATGCTAAATAAACAACGAAGATATTGACAATGTTTACCTTGATATACAAAAACATCATTTAACGGTATTTCTTGAAAAACCTCTATAATTAGGATTATAAGTTTGTTGAATATATTCAATAAACCGGGATTTGAAGGAAAACTATAAGGTAAACCACAAACAGAAACCATTTTAGCTAAATTTTTGCGATCTCTTTCCTTATTATATTTACGTTGTGTTAGTGGACCACCGGGGTTAGAAGGATCTAATGTTCCTGGAACCATGTTAGAAGCCCCTATTGATTCATTAACATTAATATCAAAATCATTAACTTGAATTCCTTTTTTTCTATCGGCTAATGATTTAGCTTCTTTATATTGAATTGGCACACAAGATAACAAATGTCTATTTAAGCCCCCCGTCCCACCTTGACCTCCACCTTGTTTATGTTTAAAAGGTTGCTTACATTTATTACAAATAGCAATAGAATTTTCCTTATCTAAAGTCATAAATTGCCACACAACAGAAGTTTTAAGGCGTTGATACTTCACCTTCTCCCTCGTAGGAGGTATAAGGGGTGGGCGTCCAGAATTTTGCTCCGTTGAATTTGTAGTTTCATTTGGAACATTTGTCACCGGACTAGTAGGTGTATCTTCTAATTCATCTTCTCCCGAATCAACTTCTACTTCTTCACCTAAATTTTCATCAAGATAAGGATTAATATCACCATAAATTTGTTGTAAAAGTTCACGATCGAGTTGAGCATTTGAATCAATATCATAAGAAGTATCATCAACATAAGTAGAATCATTTGTATTAAATCTAACTCTAGAACTACCACCACATTTACTTTTATTTTTTTCCTTACTACTTTTTTTAGTAAAATTAAATAATCTACTAATGCCACTTGGTTCTTTCTCTTTTCCTTTACCGGTATTTTTTTTGTTAGAACTCATATTTAATTATATGTAAAATATAATATAAAAATAATAATAACACAAAAATTAATGACAAAAAATAAAATATAAATATTATGAAACGAATGTACCAAACATCTGCGTTAATAGCAGACGTTATAACCGATTCTTGAAGCTTGTAGTTTGTTGTAACTTGTAATTTGGAACTCCAATTTTTGATAGCAAATATGAGAATTATATATATTATGAATTTATGATATATAATATGAAAACTTAGAATTGAAATATATGTATTATGATATAATATGAGACTTAAATGGAATAAAAGTTTGAGAGTTTGAGACTTGAGAGATATTAAAAATAGATGAGAGAATATATAATTTTATAAGAAATAATAAGGGATAGAGGGGTATTTATAATATTAGAAGTGGGTTAAAGTGTATTTATAATAACTTGAGGGTTTAAGGTGAAGTATTAAAAATAGGGGTGGTAGGGGGTGTTGGGGAAGGCAAAATCTGCCAATAAATCCGTTGGGTGGGGCCCACCAGCCGTTGCCCAACGGATATAATTTTTTTAAAAAAATAATAATTCGGGGATCTAGGGTGTAGCCCTATGGTTTAGGGTGGAGGGTTTAGGGTTTCTTTGGGTATAGAGTTTTGAATTTAGGGTACCTTTGGATATAGAGTTTAGCATTTAGAGATTCTTAGGATTTAGGGTTTAAGGTTTAGGATTTCTTTGGATTTATCCCTAACGTTTAGGGTGAAGGGTTTCGGGTTTCTTTGGGTATAGAGTTTAGCATTTAGGGTTTCTTTGGATTTATCCCTAACGTTTAGGGTGAAGGGTTTTGGGTTTCTTTGGGTATAGAGTTTAGCATTTAGGGTTTCTTTGGGTAAAGAGTTAAGCGTTTAGGGTTTCTTAGGATTTTGGGTTTATTATCCGAGTTTTTAATTTATGGATTTTTAAGATATAGGGCTAAGGTTTACGTTTTTGTAGAATTTTTTAGGTTTAGAGTTCTTTTAGGTTTAGTATTTTAAAAGGGTTTTCCAAGATTTTTATGATTTTTCATGATTTAGGAGTTCTTAGGGCTACGAGTTTCTTTGGGTTTAGGGATTAGGATTTTAGATTTAGGGTTTTTAGAGGTTAGGGGCTTTAAGGGCTTTTTTAGGTTTAGTGTTTTTCAAGGTGTTTTTAGGGTTTAGGATTTCTTAGGGTTTAGGGTTGTTTGGTGTTTCATAAGTCTTGGGGTTTAGGGGTTTCCCTAATGTTTAAGGTTATGTGTTTCTTAAGGTTTAGGGTTTCTTAGGGGTTTGAAATTTTTTAGGTTTAGGCTTTTAAAGGTTTTTTAAGGTGTTGATCTAGTATGATTATGACAGGTCAACTCAAGGTTAGCTTGGGGTCACTAGTGATCCTAGGTCCCGTGTTACCTCAAGGGGATAGCATCGGGGTGTGACAAAAATAATGTCTGAATAAAAGCCTCTAACTGACTAGAGATGCTGGGACATTCCCCCAGCTAACTCTAGCAAAACTGAAACTAAAATGTACGACTGAATATAAAACATGTAAGTCGTCCTCAAAAAAGGAGGACTCACCACAAACATTGCTTAATACGGAATCGAGAATCGAACTCCACGTGATCTGAATACTGAGGACCTGTCCATACATCACAAGAAGATGTACAGTAGAGTATGTATTAGTATTTGAAAGGTATTGAGTATGCATGATATGATAAAGCTGAACAAATAAATATAACGGAATAGAGTATATTGAACAATGATATAATCTGAACATAATGAATAAGAGTTTAGGTATTTGGTTAAGGAAGTTTAGGTTAGGGTTTAGAGCTTAAGTTTTTCTAGGATTTTTTTGGGTCAAGAGTTTTTTTCAATTCAGGATTTTTAAAGATTTTTTGAGATCATTATTGTTTTTACGATTTAATAGTTCTAAGGGCTTAGGACTTAGGGTTTTAGATTAAAGAAATTTTTTAGGGTTTTTTAGGTTTGTTTTCGTGATTTATAGTTTTAGGGTTTTAAAGGATTTTAGTGTTTAGTTTTTCTTAGAATTTAGGATTTCTTAGGGTTTAGGGCTTCTTTGAGTTTCATGAGGCTTAGGGTTGGGGGTTTATCCCTAAAGTTTATAGTTTAGGTTTCTTAGGGTTTGAGTTCAATATTTAAGGTCTCCTATGTTTTTTTTTTTTGGGTCATTTAGGGTGTAGGGTTTAGGGTTTTGTGTTTTAGGTTTAGGGTTTTTCTAGGGTTTAGGTTTAAGATTTTTTAGTGATTTTTAGGGTTATTAAGGTTTGTTTTTGGGATTTTTAATTTTATGGATTTAAAGGTTTTTAGTGTTTAGTTTTTCTTAGAATTTAGGATTTCTTAGGGTTTAGGGCTTCTTAGAGTTTCATAAGGCTTAGGGTTAGAGGTTTATCCCTAAGGTTTAGGGTTTAGGTTTCTTATGGTTTGAGTTTAACATTTAAGGTCTACTAGGTTTTTTTTGGGTCATTTAGGGTGTAGGGTTTAGTGTTTTAGGTTTATGGGTTTTCTAGGGTTTAGGGTTTAGGTTTGTTAGGTTTAAGATTTTTTAGAGGTTTTTTAGGTTTAGAGTTTTTAATGTTTTTTTTGTTGTTTTTTTGGTGTTTTAAGTGTTTAGTTTTTCTTAGGGTTTAGGGATTCTTAGAGTTTTACAAGGCTTAGGGTTGGGGGTTTATCTCTAAGGTTTAGGGTTTAGGTTTCTTAGGGTTTGAGTTTTACATTTAAGGTCTCCTTGGTTATTTTCGGGTCATTTAGGGTGTAGGGTGTAGGGTTTAGGGTTTAGGTTTGTTAGTTTTAAGATTTTTTAGAGGTTTTTTAGTTTTAGAGTTTTTAAAGTTTTTTTTGTTGTTTTTTAGGGTTTAGGGTTTCTTAGTGCTTTTTTAGGTTTAGGGTTTGGGGTTTTCTTAGGATTAGGGTTTGGAGTTATGATTTTTAAGGGTTTACGATTTAGGGTTTCCTATGGTGTAGGGTTCAATGTTTAGAGTTTGGGATTAAGGGTTTCTTAGGTTCAGGGGTTTTAACGTTTTTTTTTTAATGTTTTTTAGGGTTTAGGTTTTCTTAGTGACTTTCAGGGTCTAGGTTTTCTTAGTGATTTTTAGGACGTCCTTGGGTTTAGGGTTTTTTAAAAATGATTTTAAGGTAAATTATGGTGTAAGGCGTACTGTTTTTTTTAGGTTTTTTTAGGTTTAAGGTTTCTAGGGGTTTTAAAATGTTTTTTTTTTAGAGTTTTTAGGTTTAGAGTTTTTTAAAGGTTTTTAAGGTTTCATGGGGTATTAGGGTTTCTTAGGTATAAGGTTTTTTAGGGTTTAGGGTTTAGGATCTTAGGTTTTAGGGCATTAGGGTTTATAAGGGTTTAAGGTTAAGAGTTTCTTAGGGTGTCTTGGTTTAGGGTTTAGGTCTTAGAGATTTAGGTTTAAAGATTTTTTTTTGATTTTTTTTAGGGTTTATCAGGGCTTATGATTTCTTAAGGATTTTTTAGGTTTAGGGTTTTAAAAGGTTTTCTTTATGTTTAGGGTTAAGGCTCAAGGATTAGGGTGTAGGGTTTATGTTTTTTTTAGGTTTATGATTTTTTGGTTAAGTGTATTTTAGGGTTTATGATTTTTTTTAGGTTTATGATTTTTATGATTAGGGTTTTTAAATGTTTTAGGGTTTCTTAGGTTTTTTAAGAATTTGAATTTCTTAAGATTTAGGGTTGCGTAGGCCTAATTTAGGGCATAGGATTTTATGTTTAGGGTTTTTTTTTGGGCCTAGGGTTTTGAAGAGAATTTTTTTTCCTCGGGTATTATAGTTTTAGGAGTTTTAATGGATTTTACGGTTTAGGGTTTGTTAGTGTTTCATATGGTTTGGGGCTTAGGGTTTAGCCCTACGATTTAGAGTGAAGAATTTAGAGTTTCTTAGGTATATGATTTAGCGTTTAGGATTTCTTAGGGTTTTGTTTTTTTATTGGTTTTTAGGATTTAGGGTTTTGGGCTTAAGATTTTCTAGAGGAATTTTTAGGTTTAGGGTTTTAAAGGGTGTTTAGGATTTTTATGGTTTTTTACGACTAAGGGCTCTTAGTGCATAGGGGTTTTATATGGTTTTTAGGGTTTACGGTTTTTAAAACTTTAGTGTTTAGTGGTTTTAAAATTCTTTTAGGTTTTTTTTTTATTTCTTAGGATTAAGCCCTTTGGTTTAGGTTGGAGGGTTTAGGGTGTCTTTTGGTATAGAGTTTTGGATTTAGGGTTTCTTTGGTCATAAAGTTTAGCATTTAGGGTTTCTTAGGATTTAGGGTTTAAGGTTTAGGATTTCTTTGGATTTATCCCTAACGTTTAGGGTGAAGGGTTTAGGGTTTCTTTGGGTATAGTGTTTAGCATTTATGGTTTCTTAGGATTTTGGGTTTAAAGTCCAAGTTTTTTATTTAAGGATTTTTACGATTTAGGGCTAAGTCTTATGTTTTTGTATAATTTTTTAGGTTTAGAGTTCTTTTAGGTTTAGGATTTTAAAAGGGTTTTTCAAGATTTTTATGAATTTTTATGATTTAGGAGTTCTTAGGGCTACGGGTTTCTTTGGGTTTAGGGTTTAGTATTTTTGATTTAGGGTTTTTAGGGGTTAGGGGCTTTAAGGATTTTTTTAGGTTTAGTGTTTTTCAAGGAGTTTTTAGGGTTTAGGGTTTGTTGGTGTTTCATAAGTCTTGGGGTTTAGGGGTTTCCCTAAGGTTTAAGGTTTAGTGTTTCTTAGGGTTTAGGGTTCAAGGTTTAGAGTTTGGGATTGAGGATTCCTTAGGTTTAGGGGTTTTACATTTTTTTTTAGCTTTTTTAGGGTTTAGGTTTTCTTAGTGATTTTTAGGATTTAGCTTTTCTTAGTGATTGTTAGGATTTCTTAGGGTTTAGGGTTTGTTGGTGTTTCATAAGTCTTGGAGTTTAGGGGTTTCCCTAAGGTTTATGGTTTAGTATTTCTTAGGGTTTAGGGTTTATGATTTAGGGTTTCTTAGGGATTTCAAATTTCTTAGGTTTAGGCTTTGAAAGGTTTTTTAAGGTGTTGATCTAATATGCATATGACAGGTCAACTCAAGTTTAGATTGTGGTCACTCGTGATCCTAGGTCCCGTGTTACATCAAGGAGATAACCTCGGGGTGTCGCAAAAATAATGTCTAAATAAAACCCTCTAGTTGACTAGAGATGCTGGGACATGCCCCCAGCTAACTCTAGCAAAACTGAAACTAAAATGAAAGACTGAATGTAAAACATATAAATCATCCTCGAAAAATGAGGACTCACCACAGACACTGCTGAATACGGAATCGAGAACCGATCTCCACGTGTTCTGAATGTTGAGGACATGTACCTACTTCACGAGAAGATGTAGCGTACAATATGTATTAGTATTTGAAAGGTATTGAGTATGCATGATATGATAAAGCTGAACAAATATATTCAACTGAATAGAGCATATTGAACAATGACATAATCTGAACATAATGAATAAGAGTTTAGGTATTTGCTTAAGGAATTCTAGGTTAGGGTTTAGAGCTTAAGTTTTTCTAGGATTTTTTTAGGTCAAGAGTTTTTTTCAATTTAGGATTTTTAAAGACTTTTTGGGATCATTATTGTTTTTACGATTTAGGAGTTCTAAGGGCTCAGGACTTAGGGTATTAGATTAAAGAAATTTTTTAGGGTATTTTAGGTTTGTTTTCGTGATTTTTAGTTTTAGGGTTTTAAATGATTTTAGTGTTTAGTTTTTCTTAGGATTTACGATTTCTTAGGGTTTAGGGCTTCTTAGAGTTTCATGAGGCCTAGGGTTGGGGGTTTATCCCTAAGGTTTAGGGTTTAGGTTTCTTAGGGTTTGAGTTTAACATTTAAGGTCTCCTAGGTTTTTTTCGGTAATTCAGGGTGTAGGGTTTAGGGTTTAGTGTTTTAGGTTTAGGGTTTTTCTAGGGTTTAGGTGTAAGATTTTTTAGTGATTTTTAGGGTTATTAAGGTTTGTTTTGGGGATTTTTAATTTTAGGGATTTAAAGGGTTTTAGTGTTTAGTTTTTCTTAGAATTTAGGATTTCTTAGGGTTTAGGGCTTCTTAGAGTTTCATAAGGCTTAGGGTTAGGGGTTTATCCCTAAGGTTTAGGGTTTAGGTTTCTTAGGGTTTGAGTGTAACATTTAAGGTCTACTAGGTTTTTTTTTGGGTCATTTAGGGTGTAGGGTTTGGGGTTTAGTGTTTTAGGTTGATGGTTTTTCTGGGGTTTAGGATTTAGGTTTGTTAGGTTTAAGATTTTTTAGAGGTTTCTTAGGATTAAAGTTTTAATGGTTTTTTTGTTGGTGTTTTTAGTGTTTAGTTTTTCTTAGGGTTTAGGGATTCTTAGAGTTTCACAAGGCTTAGGGTTGGGGGTTTGTCCCTTAGGTTTAGGGTTTAGGTTTCTTAGGGTTTGAGTTTTACATTTAAGGTCTCCGTGGTTATTTTTGGGTCATTTAGGGTGTAGGGTTTAGTGTTTTAGGTTTAGGGTTTTTCTAGGATTTAGGGTTTAGGTTTGTTATGTTTAAGTTTTTTTAGAGGTTTTTTAGTTTTAGAGTTTTTAAAAGTATTTTTTGTTGTTTTTTAGGGTTTAGGGTTTCTTAGTGCTTTTTTGGGTTTAGGGTTTGGGGTTTTCTTAGGATTAGGGTTTGGGGTTATTATTTATAAGGGTTTACGATTTAGGGTTTCTTAGGGTTTAGGGTTTAGGGTTTAGGGTTCAAGGTTTAAAGTTTGGGATTTAGGGTCCCTTAGCTTTAGGGGTTTTAAAGATTTTTTTAAAGCTTTTTAGGGTTTAAGTTTTCTTAGTGATTTTTATGGTTTAGCTTTTCTTAGTGATTTTTAGTATTTCATAGGGTTTAGGGTTTTTTTTAAAATGATTTTTAGTTAAATTATGTTGTAGGGCTTACTGTTTTTTTAGGTTTTTTTTAGGTTTAAGGTTTTTAGGGGTTTTAAAACGTTTTTTTTTTTAGAGTTTTTGGGTTTAGAGTTTTTTAAAGGTTTTTAAGGTTTCATAGGGTATTAGGGTTTCTTAGGTATAGGGTTTTTGAAGGTTTAGGGTTTCGGATCTTAGGTTTTAGGGATTTAGGGATTATAAGGGTTTAAGGTTTAGAGTTTCTTAGGGTTTAGTGTTTCTTAGGGTTTCTTGGCTTAGGGTTTAGGGCTTAGAGTTTTAGGTTTAAGGATTTTTTTTTGAGTTTTTTTAGGGTTTATAAGGGCTTATGATTTCTTAACGATTTTTTAGGTTTAGGGTTTTAAAAGGTTTTCTTTATGTTTAGGGTTAAGGCCCAAGGATTAGGGTTTAGGGTTTAGGTTTTTTTTAGGTTTATGATTTTTTGCTTAAGAGTATTTTAGGCTTTATGATTTTTTTTTGGTTAATGATTCTTATTATTAGGGTTTTTAAATGTTTTAGGGTTTTTTAGGTTTTTTAAGAATTTGAATTTCTTAAGATTTAGGGTTACGTAGGCCTAATTTAGGGAATAGGATTTTATGTTTAAGGTTTTTTAAGGGCTTAGGTTTTTAAAGAGATTGTTTTTCTTTGGGTATTATAATATTAGGAGTTTTAATGGATTTTAGGGTTTAGGGTTTCTTAGTTTTTCATATGGTTTGGGGCTTAGGGTTTAGCCCTTCAATTTAGAGTGAAGAATTTAGAGTTTCTTAGGTATAAGATTTAGCATTTAGGATTTCTTAGGGTTCTATTTTTTAAGGGTTTTTAGGATTTAGGGTTTTGGGCTTAAGATTTTCTTGGGTTTTATTAGGTTTAGAGGAATTTTTAGGTTTAGGGTTTTAATGGGTGTTTAGGATTTTTATGGTTTTTTACGACAAAGGGTCTCTTAGAGCATAGGGGTTTTATATGGCTTTTAGGGTTTAGAGTTTTTAAAAGTTTAGTGTTTAGGGGTTTTAAAAGTCTTTTAGGGTTTTTTTTAATTTCTTAGGGTTTAGGGTGGAGGGTTTAGGGTTTGTTTGGGTATAGAGTTTTGCATTTAGGGTTTCTTTGGGTATAGAGTTTTGCATTTAGGGTTTCTTTGGGTATGGAGTTTAGCAGTTAGGGTTTCTTAGGTTTTAGGGTTTAAGATTTAGGATTTCTTTTGATTTATCCCTAACTTTTAGGGTGAAGGGTTTAGGGTTTCTTTGGGTATAGAGTTTAGCATTTAAGGTTTCGTAGGATTTTGGGTTTAAGGTCCAAGTTTTTTATTTACGGATTTTTAAGATTTAGGGCTAAGGGTTACGTTTTTGTAGAATTTTTTAGGTTTAGAGTTCTTTTAGGTTTAGGATTTTAAAAGGATTTTTGAAGATTTTTATGATTTGTCATGATTTAGGAGTTCTTACGGCTACGGGTTTCTTTGGGTTTAGGGCTTAGGATTTTAGATTTAGGGTTTTTAGGGGTTAGGGGCTTGAAGGGTTTTTTTTGGTTTAGTGTTTTTCAAGGTGTTTTTAGGGTTTAGGATTTCTTAGGTGTTTAGGGTTTGTTAGTGTTTCATAAGTCTTGGGGTTTAATGGTTTCACTAAGGTTTAAGATTTAAGGTTCAGTTTTTCTTACGGTTTAGGGTTTATGATTTAGGGTTTCTTAGGGGTTTGAAATTTCTTAGGTTTAGGCTTTTAAAGGTTTTTTAAGGTGTTGCCTAATATGCTTATGACAGGTCAACTCAAGGTTAGCTTTGGGTCACTCGTGATCCTAGGTCCGTGTTACGTCCAGGGGATAACCTCTTGGTGTGACAAAAATAATGTCTGAATAAAAGCCTCTAATTGACTAGAGATGATGGGACATGCCCCTAGCTAACTCTAGCTAAACTGAAACTAAAATGAAAGGCTGAATATAAAACATGCAAGTCGTCCTCGAAAAACGAGGACTCACCACAGACATTGCTGAATACGGAATCAAGAACCTATCTCCATGTGATCTGAATGCTGAGGACCTGTACCTACATCACGATAAGATGTACATAGATTATGTATTAGTATTTGAAAGGTATTGAGTATGCTTGATATCTTAAAGCTGAAAAAATATATATAACTGAATAGAGGATATTGAACAATGATATAATCTGAACATAATGAATAAGAGTTTAGGTATTTGGTTAAGGAATTTTAGGTTAGGCTTTAGAGCTTATGTTTTTCTAGGATTTTTTTAGGTCAAGAGTTTTTTTCAATTTAGGATTTTTAAAGATTTTTTGGGATCATTATTGTTTTTACAATTTAGGAGTTCTAAGGGCATAGGACTAAGGGTTTTAGATTAAAGAATTTTTTTAGGGTTTGTAAGGTTTGTTTTCGTGATTTTTAGTTTTAGGGTTTTAAAGGATTTTAGTAGTTAGTTCTTCTTAGGATTTAGGGTTTCTAAGGGTTTAGGGCTTCTTAGAGTTTCATGAGGGCTAGGGTTGGGGGTTTATTTCTAAGGTTTAGGGTTTAGGTCTCTTAGGGTTTGAGTTTAACATTTAAGGTCTCCTAGGTTTTTTTGGGTCATTTAGGGTGTAGTGTTTAGGGTTTAGGGTTTTTCTAGGGTTTACGTTTAAGAATTTTTAGTGATTTTTAGGGTTATTAAGGTTTGTTTTTGGGATTTTTAATTTTAGGGATTTGAAGGTTTTTAGTGTTTAGTTTTTCTTAAAATTTAGGATTTATTAGGGTTTAGGGCTTCTTAGAGTTTCACAAGGCTTAGGGTTAGGGGTTTATCCCTAATGTTTAGGGTTTAGGTTTCTTAGGGTTTGAGTTTAACATTTAAGGTCTACTAGGTTTTTTTTGGGTCATTTAGGGTGTAGGGTTTAGGGTTTAATGTTTTAGGTTTATGGTTTTTCTAAGGTTTAGGGCTGAGGTTTAAGATTTTTTAGAGGTTTTTTAGGTATAGGGTTTTTAATGTTTTTGTTGTTTTTTTTTTTGTGTTTTTAGTGTTTAGTATTTATTAGGGTTTAGGGATTCTTAGAGTTACACAAGGCTTAGGGTTGGGGGTTTATCCCGAAGTTTTAGGGTTTAGGTTTCTTAGGGTTTGAGCTTTACATTTATGGTCTCCTTGGTTATTTTTGGGTCATTCAGGGTGTCGGTTTTAGTGTTTTAGGTATAGGGTTTTTCTAGGATTTAGGGTTTAGGTTTGTTAGGTTTAAGCTTTTTAGAGGTTTTTTAGTTTTAGAGTTTTTAAAGTTTTTTTTTTTGTTGTTTTTTAGGGTTTAGGGTTGCTTAGTGCTTTTTTGGGTTTAGGGTTTGGGGTATTCTTAGGGTTAGGGTTTGGGGTTACGATTTTTAAGGGTTTAAGATTTAGGGTTCAAGGTTTAGAGTTTGGGATTTAGGGTTCCTTAGGTTTAGGGGTTTTACATTTATTTATTTTTTCGTTTTTTAGGGTTTATGTTTTCTTAGTGATTTTTAGGGTTTAGCTTTTCTGAGGGATTTTTAGGATTTCATAGGGTTTAGGGTTTTTTAAAAATGATTTTTAGGTAAATTATGGTGTAGGGATTACTTTTTTTTAATGTTTTTTTTAGGTTTAAGGTTTCTAGAGGTTTTAAAACGTTTTTTTTTTTTAGAGTTTTTAGGTTTATAGTTTTTTAACGGTTTTTAAGGTTTCATAGGGTATTAGGGTTTCTTAGGTATAACGTTTTTTAGGGTTTAGGGTTTAGGATCTTAGGTTTTAGGGCATTAGGGTTTATAAGGGTTTAAGGTTTAGAGTTTCTTAGGGTTTAGTGTTTCTTAGGGTTTCTTGGTTTAGGGTTTAGGGCTTAGAGTTTTAGGTTTAAAGATTTTTTTATTTTGAGTTTTATTAGGGTTTATAATGGCTTATGATTTCTTAAGGATTTTTTAGGTTTTCTTTATGTTTAGGGTTAAGGCCCAAGGATTAGGGTTTAGGGTTTAGGTTTTTTTTAGGTTTATGATTTTTTGGTTAAGAGTGTATTAGGCATTATGATTTTTTTTAGGTTTATGATTTTTATGATTAGGGTTTTTTTAATGTTTTAGGGTTTCTTATGTTTTTTAAGAATTTGAATTTCTTAAGATTTAGGATTACGTAGGCCTAATTTAGGGAATAGGATTTTATGTTTAGGGTTTTTTTAGGGCTTAGGGCGTTGAAGAGATTTTTTTTTCTTCGGGTATTACAGTTTAAGGAGTTTTAATGTATTTTAGGGTTTAGGGTTTCTTAGTATTTCATATGGTTTGGGGCTTAGGGTTTAGCCCTACGATTTAGAGTGAAGAATTTAGAGTTTCTTAGGTATATGATTTAGCGTTTAGGATTTCTTAGGGATTTATTTTATTAAGAGTTTTTAGGATTTAGGGTTTTGGGATTAAGATTTTCTAGGGTTTTATTAGGTTTAGAGGAATTTTTAGGTTTAGGGTTTTAAAGGGTGTTTAGGATTTTTATGGTTTTTTACGACAAAGGGGCTCTTAGAGCATAGGGGTTTTATATGGTTTTTAGGGTTTAGGGTTTTTAAAAGTATAGTGCTCAGGGTTTTAAAAGTCTTTTAGGGTTTTTTTTTTATTTCTTAGGGTGTAGCCCTATGGTTTAGGGTGGAGGGTTTAGGGTTTCTTTGGGTATAGAGTTTTGAATTTAGGGTACCTTTGGGTATAGAGTTTAGCATTTAGGGTTTCTTAGGATTTAGGGTTTAAGGTTTAGGATTTCTTTGGATTTATCCCTAACGTTTAGGGTGAAGGGTTTTGGGTTTCTTTGGGTATAGAGTTTAGCATTTAGGGTTTCTTTAGGTACAGAGTTTAGCATTTAGGGTTTCTTAGGATTTTGGGTTTAATATCCAAGTTTTTAATTTATGGATTTTTAAGATATAGGGCTAAGGTTTACGTTTTTGTAGAAGTTTTTAGGTTTAGAGTTCTTTTAGGTTTAGGATTTTAAAAGGGTTTTCCAAGATTTTTATGATTTTTCATGATTTAGGAGTTCTTAGGGCTACGGGTTTCTTTGGGTTTAGGGATTAGGATTTTAGATTTAGGGTTTTTAGATGTTAGGGGTTTTAAGGGGTTTTTTAGGTTTAGTGTTTTTCAAGGTGTATTTAGGTTTTAGGATTTTAAGATTTCCTAGGGTTTGGGGTTTGTTGGTGTTTCATAAGTCTTGGGGTTTAGGGGTTTCCCTAATGTTTAAGGTTTTGTGTTTCTTAAGGTTTAGGGTTTATGATTTAGGGTTTCTTAGTAGTTTCAAATTATTTAGGTTTAGGCTTTTAAAGGTTTTTTAAGGTGTTGATCTAATATGCTTATGACAGGTCAACTCAAGTTTAGCTTGGACTCACTAGTGATCGTAGGTCCCGTGTCACCTCAAGGGGATAACATCGGGGTGTGACAAAAATAATGTATGAATAAAAGCCTCTAACTGACTAGACATGCTGGGACATGCCCCCAGCTAACTCTAGCAAAACTGAAACTAAAATGAAAGACTGAATATAAAATATGTAAGTCATTCTCGAAAAACGAGGACTCACCACAAACATTGTTGAATACGGAATCGAGAATCGAACTCTACGTGATCTGAATACTGAGGACCTGTACCTACATCAAGAGAAGATGTACCGTAGAGTATGTATTAGTATTTGAAAGGTATTGAGTATGCATGATATGATAAAGCTGAACAAATAAATATAACTAAATAGAGCATATTGAACAATGATATAATCGGAACATAATGAATAAGAGTTTAGGTATTTTGTTAAGGAATTTTAGGTTAGGGTTTAGAGCTTAAGCTTTTTTAGGATTTTTTTGGGTCAAGAGTTTTTTTCAATTCAGGATTTTTAAAGATTTTTTGAGATCATTATTCTTTTTACGATTTAGTAGTTCTAAGGGCTTAGGTCTTAGGATTTTAGATTAAAGAATTTTTTTAGGGTTTTTAAGGTTTGTTTTCGTGATTTTTAGTTTTAGGGTTTTAAATGATTTTAGTGTTTAGTTTTTCTTAGGATTTAGGATTTCTTAGGGTTTAGGGCTTCTTAGAGTTTAATGAGGCCTAGGGTTGGGGGTTTATCCCTAAGGTTTAGAGTTTAGGTTTCTTAGGGTTTGAGTTCAATATTTAAGGTCTCCTATGTTTTTTTTTGGGTCATTTAGGATGTAGGGTTTAGGGTTTAGTGTTTTAGCTTTAGGGTTTTTCTAGGGTTTAGGTTTAAGATTTTTTAGTGATTTCTAGGGTTAATAAGGTTTGTTTCCGGGATTTTAAATTTTATGGATTTATAGGTTTTTAGTGTTTAGTTTTTCTTAGAATTTAGGATTTCTTAGGGTTTAGGGCTTCTTAGAGTTTCATAAGGCTTAGGGTTAGGGGTTTATCCCTAAGGTTTAGGGTTTAGGTTTCTTAGGGTTTGAGTTTAACATTTAAGGCCTACTAGGTTTTTTTTTGGGTCATTTAGGGTGTAGGGTTTAGTGTTTTAGGTTTATGGGTTTTCTAGGGTTTAGGGTTAAGGTTTGTTAGGTTTAAGATTTTTTAGAGATTTTTTAGAGGTTTTTTAGATTTAGAGTTTTTAATGTTTTTTTTTTGTTGTTTTTTTGGTGTTTTTAGTGTTTAGTTTTTCTTAGGGTTTAGGGATTCTTAGAGTTTCACAAGGCTTAGGGTTGGGGGTTTATCCCTAAGGTTTAGGGTTTAGGTATCTTAGGGTTTGATTTTTACATTTAAGTCTCCTTGGTTATTTTTGGGTCATCTATGGTGTAGGGTTTAGGGTTTAGGTTTGTTAGGTTTAAGATTTTTTAGAGGTTTTTTAGTTTTAGAGTTTTTAAAGTTTTTTTTGTTGTGTTTTAGGGTTTAGGGTTTCTTAGTGCTTTTTTGGGTTTAGGGTTTTCTTAGGATTAGGGTTTGGGGTTATGCTTTTTAAGGGTTTACGATTTAGGGTTTCTTATGGTTTAGGGTTCAACGTTTAGAGTTTGGGATTTAGGGTTCCTTAGGTTTAGGGGTTTTAAAGTTTTTTTTTTTAGGTTTTGTAGGGTTTAGGTTTTCTTAGTGACTTTCAGGGTTTAGGTTTTCTTAGTGATTTTTAGGACGTCATAGGGTTTAGGGTTTTTTAAAAATGATTTTAAGGTAAATTATGGTGTAGGGCTTACTGTTTTTTTTAGGTTTAAGGTTTCTAGGGGTTTTAAAACGTTTTTTTTTTTTGGAGTTTTTAGGTTTAGAGTTTTTTAAAGGATTTTAAGGTTTCATAGGGTATTAGGGTTTCTTAGGTATAAGGTTTTTTAGGGTTTAGGGTTTAGGATCTTAGGTTTTAGGGCATTAGGGTTTATAAGGGTTTAAGGTTATGAGTTTTTTAGGGTTTCTTGGTTTATGGTTTAGGGCTTAGAGATTTAGGTTTAAATATTTTTTTTTGAGTTTTTTTAGGGTTTATCAGGCTTATGATTTCTTAAGGATTTTTTAGGTTTAGGGTTTTAAAAGGGTTTCTTTATATTTAGGGTTAAGGCCCAAAGAATAGAGTGTAGGGTTTAGGTTGTTTTTAGTTTTATGATTTTTTGGTTAAGTGTATTTTAGGGTTTATGATTTTTTTTAGGTTTATGATTTTTATGATTAGGTTTTTAAATGTTTTTGGGTTTCTTAGGTTTTTTAAGAATTTGAATTTCTTAAGATTTAGGGTTGCGTAGGCCTAATTTAGGGCATAGGATTTTATATGGTTTTTAGGGTTTACGGTTTTTAAAAGTTTAGTGTTTTGTGGTTTTAAAATTCTTTTAGGTTTTTTTTATTTCTTAGGGTTTAGCCCTATGGTTTAGGGTGGAGGGTTTATTTGGGTATATAGTTTTGGATTTAGGGTTTCTTTGGGTATAGAGTTTAGCATTTAGGGTTTCTTAGGATTTAGTGTTTAAGGGTTAGGATTTCTTTGGATTTATCCCTAATGTTTAGGGTGAAGGGTTTAGGGTTTCTTTGGGTATAGAGTTTAGCATTCAGAGTTTCTTTAGGTATAGAGTTTAGCATTTAGGGTTTCTTAGGATTTTGGGTTTCAGGTCCAAGTTTTTTATTTAAGGATTTTTAAGATTTAGGGCTAAGGCTTACGTTTTTGTTGAATTTTTTAGGTTTAGAGTTCTTTTAGGTGTAGGATTTTGGAATGGCTTTTTATGATTTTTATGATTTTTCAAGATATAGGAGTTCATAGGGCTACAGGTTTCTTTGGGTTTAGGGCTTAGGATTTTAGATTTAGGGTTTTTAGGGGTTAGGGGCTAAGGGTTTTTTTAGGTTTAGTGTATTTCAAGGTGTTTTTAGGGTTTAGGATTTATTAGGGTTTAGGGTTTGTTGGTGTTTCATAAATCTTGGGGTTTAGGGGTTTCCCTAAGATTTAAGGTTTAGTGTTTCTTAGGGTTTAGGGTTTATGATTTAGGGTTTCTTAGGGGCTTCAAATTTCTTGGGTTTAAGCTTTTAAAGGTTTTTTAATGTGTTGATCTAATATGTTTATGACAGGTCAACTCAAGGTTAGCTTGGGGTCACTCGTGATCCTAGGTCCTGTGTTACGTAAAGGGGATAACCTCGAGGTGTGAAAAAAATAATGTCTGAATAAAAGCCACTAACTGACTAGAGATGCTGGGACATGCCCCCAGCTCACTTTAGCAAAACTGAAACAAAAATGAAAGACTGAATATAAAACATTTAAATCGTCTGCGAAAAACAAGGACTCACCACAGACATTGTTGAATACGGAATCGAGAACCGATCTCCACGTGATCTGAATGCTGAGGACCTGTACCTACATCACGAGAACATGTAGCATAGAGTATGTATTAGTATTTGAAAGGTATTGAGTATGCATGATATGATAAACCTCAACAAATATATATAACTGAATAAACCATATTGAGCAATGATATAATCTGAACATAATGAATAAGAGTTTAGGTAATTGGTTAAGGAATTTTAGGTTAGGTCAAGAGTTTTTTTCAATTTTGGATTTTTAAAGATTTTTTGGGCTCATTATTGATTTTACGATTTAGGAGTTCTAAGGGCTTTGGACTTAGAGTTTTAGATTAAAGAATTTTCTTAGGGTTTTTAAGGTTTGTTTTCATGATTTTTAGTTTTAGGGTTTTAAAGGATTTTAGTGTTTCGTTTTGCTTAGGATTTAGGATTTCTTATGGTTTAGGGCTTCTTAGAGTTTCATGAGGGCTAGGGTTGGGGTTTATCCCTAAGGTTTAGGGTTTAGGTTTCATAGGGTTTGACTTTAACATTTACGGTCTCCTAGGTTTTTTGGGTCATTTAGGGTGTAGGTCTTAGGGTTTAGTGTTTTAGGTTTAGTGTTTTTCTAGGGTTTAGGTTTAAGATTTTTTAGTGATTTATAGGGTTATTAAGGTTTGTTTTTGGGATTTTTAATTTTAGGGATTTAAAGGTTTTTAGTGTTTAGTTTTTCTTAGAATTTAGGATTTCTTAGGGTTTAGGGCTTCTTAGAGTTTCATAAGGCTTAGGGTTAGGGGTTTATCCCTAAGGTTTAGGGTTTAGGTTTCTTAGGGTTTGAGTTTAACATTTAAGGTCTACTATGTTTTTTTTGGGTCATTTAGGGTGTAGGGTTTAGGGTTTTGTGTTTTAGGTTTATGGTTTTTCTAGGGTTTAGGGTTTAGGTTTGTTAGGTTTAAGATTTTTTGGAGGTTTTTTAGGTTTAGAGTTTTTAATGTTTTTTTTTGTTGTTTTTTTGGTGTTTTTAGTGTTTAGTTTTTCTTAGGGTTTAGGGATTCTTAGAGTTTCACAAGGCTTAGGGTTGGGGGTTTATCCCTAAGGTTTAGGGTTTAGGTTACTTAGGGTTTGAGTTTTACATTTAAGGTCTCCTTGGTTATTTTTGGGTCATTTAGGGTGTAGTGTTTAGGGTTTTTCTAGGGTTTAGGGTTTATGTTTGTTAGGTTTAAGATTTTTTAGAGGTTTTTTAGTTGTAGAGTTTTTAAAGTTTTTTTGTTGTTTTTTAGGGTTTAGGGTTTCTTAGTGCTTTTTTGGGTTTAGGGTTTGGGGTTATGATTTTTAAGGGTTTACGATTTAGGGTTTCTTAGGGTTTAGGATTCAAGGTTTAGAGTTTGTGATTTAGGGTTCCTTTGGTTTAGGGGTTTTAAAGTTTTTTTTTTTTTTTAGGTTTTTTAGGGTTTATGTTTTCTTAGTGATTTTTAGGGTTTAGCCTTCTTAGTGATTTTTAGGATTTCATAGGGTTTAGGATTTTTTAAAAATGATTTTTAGGTAAATTATGGTGTACGTCTTGCTGTTTTTTTAGGTTTAAGATTTGTAGGTGTTTTAAAATGTTTTTTTTAAAAGAGTTTTTAGGTTTAGAGTTTTTTAAAGGTATTTAAGGTTTCCTAGGGTATTAGGGTTTCTTAGGTATAAGGTTTCTTAGGGTTTAGGGTTTTGGGGCTTAGGTTTTAGGGCATTAGGGTTTATAAGGGTTTAAGGTTTAGAGTTTCTTTCGGTTTAGTGTTTCTTAGGGTTTCTTGGTTTAGGGTTTAGGGCTTAGAGTTTTAGGTTAAAATTTTTTTTTTGTTTAGTTTTTTTAGGGTTTATAAGTGCTTATGATTTCTTAAGGATTTTTTAGGTTTAGGGTCTTAAAAGGTTTTCTTTATGTTTAGGGTTAAGGTTTGTTGGTGTTTCATAAGTCTTGGGGTTTAGGGGTTTCCCTAAGGTTTAAAGTTTAGTGTTTCTTAGGGTTTAGGTTTTATGATTTAAGGTTTCTTAGGGAATTCAAATTTCTTAGGTTTAGGCTTTTAAAGGTTTTTTAAGGTGTTGATCTAATATTCTTATGACAGGTCAACTCAATGTTAGCTTGGGGTCACTCATGATCCTACGTCCCGTGTTACGTCAAAGGGATAACCTCGGGGTGTGACAAAAATAATGTCTGAATAAAAGCCTCTAACTGACTAGAGATGTTAGGACATGCCCCTAGCTAACTCTAGCAAAACTGATCCTAAAAGGAAAGACTGAATATAAAACATGCAAATCTTCCTCGAAAAACTTGGACTCACCACAGACATTGCTGAATACAGAATCGAGAATCGATCTCCACGTGATCTGAATGCTAAGGATCTGTACCTACATCACGAGAACATGTAGTGTAGAATATGTATTATTATTTGAAAGGTATTGAGTATGCATGATATGATAAAGCTGAACAAATATATATAACTGAATAGAGCATATTGAACAATGATATAATCTAAACATAATGAATAAGAGTTTGGGTATTTGGTTAAGGAATTTTAGGTTAGGCTTTAGAGCTTAAATTTTTGTAGGATCTTTTTAGGTCAAGAGTTTTTTTCAATTTAGGATTTTTAAAGATTTTTTGGGATCATTATTGTTTTTACGATTTAGGAGTTCTAAGGGATTAGGACTTAGGGTTTTAGATTAGAGAATTTTTTTAGGGTTTTTAAGGTTTGTTTTCGTGATTTTTAGTTTTAGGGTTTTAAAGGCATTTAGTGTTTAGTTTTTCTTAGGATTTAGGATTTCTTAGGGTTTAGGGCTTTTTAGAGTTTCAAGAGTCCTAGGGTTGGGGGTTTATCCCTAAGGTTTAGGGTTTAGGTTTCTAAGGGTTTGAGTTTAACATTTAAGGTCTCCTAGGTTTTTTTTTTGGTCATTTAGGGTGTAGGGTTTAGGGTTTTTCTAGGATTTTTTTAGGTCAAGAGTTTTTTACAAATTAGGATTTTTAAAGATTTTTTGGGATCATTACTGTTTTTAAGATTTAGGAGTTCTAAGGGATTAGGACTTAGGTTTTTAGATTAAAGAATTTTTTTAGGGTTTTTAAAGTTTGTTTTCGTGATTTTTAGTTTTAGGGTTTTAAAGGATTTTAGTGTTTCGTTTTTCTTAGGATTTAGGATTTCTTATGGTTTAGGGCTTCTTAGAGTTTCATGAGGGCTAGGGTAGGGGGTTTATCCCTAAGGTTTAGGGTTTAGGTTTCTTAGGGTTTGATTTTAACATTTACGGTCTCCTAGGTTTTTTTTGGGTCATTTAGGGTGTAGGGTTTAGTGTTTTAGGTTTAGGGTTTTTCTAGGGTTTAGGTTTAAGATGTTTTAGTGATTTTTAGGGTAATTAAGGTTTGTTTTCAGGATTTTTAATTTTAGGGATTTAAAGGTTTTTAGTGTTTAGTTTTTCTTAGAATTTAGGATTTCTTAGGATTTAGGGCTTGTTAGAGTTTCATAAGTCTTAGGGCTAGGGGTTTACCCTTAAGGTTTAGGGTTTAGGTTTCATAGGGTTTGAGTTTAACATTTAGGGTCTACTGGGGTTTTTTTTGGGTCATTTAGGGTGTAGGGTTTAGGGTTTAGTGTTTTAGGTTTATAGTTTTTCTAGGGTTTTGGGTTTAGGTTTTTTAAGTTTAAGATTTTTTAGAGGTTTTTTAGATTTAGAGTTTTTAATGTTTTTTTTTGTTATTTTTTTGGTGTTTTTAGTGTTTAGTTTTTCTTAGGGTTTAGGGATTCTTAGAGTTTCACAAGGCTTAGGGTTGGGGGTTTATCCCTAAGGTTTAAGGTTTAGGTTTCTTAGGGTTTGAGGTTTACATTTAAGGTCTCCTTGGTTATTTTTGGGTCATTTAGGGTGTAGGGTTTAGTGTTTTAGGTTTAGGGGTTTTCTAGTGTTTAGGGTTTAGGTTTGTTAGGTTTAGGGGTTTTCTAGTGTTTAGGATTTAGGTTTGTTAGGTTTAAGATTTTTTGGAGGTTTTTTAGTTTTAGAGTTTTTAAAGTTTTTTTTGTTGTTTTTTAGGGTTTAGTGTTTCTTAGTTCTTTTTTGCATTTAGGGTTTGGGGTTATGATTTTTAAGGGTTTACGATTTAGGTTTTCTTATGGTTTAGCGTTCAAGGTTTAGAGTTTGTGATTTAGGGTTCCTTAGGTTTAGGGGTTTTAAAGTTTTTTTTTTTTTTAGGTTTCTTAGGGTTTAGGTTTTCTTAGTGATTTTTAGGGTTTACTATTTTTTAAATGTTTTTTTAGGTTTAAGGTTTCTAGGGGTTTTAACATCTTTTTTTTTTTTTAGAGATTTTAGGTTTAGAGTTTTTTAATGGTATTTAATGTTTCATAGAGTATTAGGGTTTCTTAGGTATATGGTTTTTTAGGGTTTAGGGTTTAGGATCTTAGGTTTTAGGGCATTAGGGTTTATAAGGGTTTAAGGTTTAGAGTTTCTTAGGGTTTAGTGTTTCTTAAGGTTTCTTGTTTTTAGAGTTTAGGGCTTAGAGTTTTAGGTTTAAATTTTTTTTTAAAAGTTTTTTTGGGGTTTATAAGGGCTTATGATTTCTTAAGGATTTTTTAGGTTGAGGGTTTTAAAAGGTTTTCTTTATGTTTAGGGTTAAGGCCCAATGATTAGGGTGTAGGGTTTAGGTTTTTTTTAGGTTTATGATTTTTTGGTTAAGAGTATTTTAGGGTTTATGATTTTTTTTAGGTTTTTGATTTTTATGATTAGGGTTTTTAAATGTTTTATGGTTTCTTAGGTTTTTTAAGAATTTGAATTTCTTAAGATTTAGGGTTACATAGGCCTAATTTAGGATATAGGATTTTATGTTTAGGGTTTTTTTTAGGGCTTAGGGTTTTAAAGAGATTTATTTATCCTTAGGTATTATAGTTTTAGGAGTTTTAATTTATTTTAGGGCTTAGGGTTTGCTAGTGTTTCATATGGTTTGGGGCTTAGGGTTTAACCCTACGATTTACAGTGAAGAATTTAAAGTTTCTTATGTATATGATTTAGAGTTTAATGTTTCTTTGGGTTTTGATTTTTTAAGGGTTTTTAGGATATAGGGTTTTGGGCATAAGATTTTCTAGGGTTTTATTAGGTTTAGAGGACTTTTTAGGTTTAGGGTTTTAAAGGGTGTTTAGGATTTTTATGGTTTTTTACGACTAAGGGGCTCTTAGAGCATAGGGGTTTTATATGGTTTTTAGGGTTTAGGGTTTTTAAAACTTTAGTGTTTAGGGGTTTTAAAAGTCTTTTAGGGTTTTTTTTATTTCTTAGGGTTTAGCCCTATGGTTTAGGGTGGAGGGTTTAGGGTTTGTTTGGGTATAGAGTTTTGCATTTAGGGTTTCTTTGGGTATAGCGTTTAGCATTTGGGGTTTCTTAGGATTTAGGGTTTAAGGTATAGGATTTCTTTGGATTTATCCCTAACGTTTAGGGTGAAGGGTTTAGGGTTTCTTTGGGTATAGAGTTTAGCATTCAGGGTTTCTTTGGGTATAGAGTTTAGCATTTAAGGTTTCTTAGTATTTTGAGTTTAGGGTCCAAGTTTTTTATTTAAGGATTTTTAAGATTTAGGGCTAAGGCTTACGTCTTTGTAGAATTTTTTAGGTTTAGGATTTTAAAAGGGTTTTTCAAGATTTTTATGATTTTTCATGATTAAGGAGTTCTTAGGGCTACGGGTTTCTTTGGGTTTAGGGCTTAGGATTTCAAATTTAGGGTTTTTAGGGGTTAGGGACTTTAAGGGTTTTTTTAGGTTTAGTGTTTTTCAAGGTGTTTTTAGGGTTTAGGATTTCTTAGGGTTTAGTGTTTGTTGGTGTTTCATAAGTCTTGGGGTTCAGGGGTTTCCCTAAGGTTTAAGGTTTAATGTTTCTTAGGGTTTAGGGTTTAGGGTTTATGATTTAGGGTTTCTTAGGTGTTTCAAATTTCTTAGGTTTAGGCTTTTAGAGGTTTTTTAAGGTGTTGATCTAATATGCTTATGACAGGTCAACTCATGATTAGCTTGGGGTCACTCGTGCTTCTAGGGCCCGTGTCACGTCAAGGGAATAACCTCGGGGTGTAACAAAAATAATGTCTGAATAAAAGCCTCTAACTGACTAGAGATGCTGGGACATTCCCCAGCTATCTCTAGCAAAACTGAAACTAAAATGACAGGCTGAATATAAAACATGTAAGTCATACTCTAAAAATGAGGACTCACCACACACATTGGTGAATATGGAATCGAGAACGGAACTCCACGTGATCTGAATGCTGAGGACCTGTACCTACATCACGAGAAGATGTAGCGTAAAGTATGTATTAGTATTTGAAAGGTATTGAGTATGCATGATATGATAAAGCTGAACAAATAAATATAACTGAATAGAGCATATTGAACATTGATATAATCTGAACATAATGAATAAGAATTTAAGTATTTGGTTAAGGAATTTTAGGTTAGGGTTTAGAGCTTAAGTTTTTCTAGGATATTTTTGGGTCAAGAGTTTTTTTCAGTTCAGGATTTTTAAAGATTTTTTTAGATCATTATTGTTTTTACGATTTAGGAGTTCTAAGGTCTTCGGACTTAGGGTTTTAGATTAAAGAATTTTTTTATGGTTTTTAAGGTTTGCTTTCGTGATTTTTAGTTTTAGGGTTTTAAAGGATTTTAGTATTTAGTTTTTCTTAGCATTTAGGATTTCTTAGGGTTTAGGGCTTCTTAGAGTTTCATAAGGCTTAGGGTTAGGGGTTTATTCCGAAGGTTTAGGGTTTAGGTTTCTTAGGGTCTGAGTTTAACATTTAAGGTCTACTATGTTTTTGTTGGGTCATTTAGGGTGTAGGATTTAGGGTTTAGTGTTTAGGTTTTTCTAGGGTTTAGCATTTAGGTTTGTTAGGTTAAAGATTTTTTAGAGGTTTTTTAGGTTTAAAGTTTTTAATGTTTTTTTTTGTTTTTTTGGTGTTTTTAGTATTTAGTTTTTCTTAGGGTTTAGGGATTCTTAGAGTTTCACAAGGCTTAGGGTTGGGGGTTTATCCCTAAGGTTTAGGGTTTAGGTTTCTTAGGGTTTGAGTTTTACATTTAAGGTCTCCTTGGTTATTTTTGGGTCATTTAGGGTGTAGGGTTTAGGGTTTAGGTTTGTTAGGATTAAGATTTTTTAGAGGTTTTTTAGTGTTAGAGTTTTTATTATTTTTGTTTCGTTTTTTAGGGGTTATGGTGTTTTAGTGCTTTTTTGGGTGTAGGGTTTGGGGTTATGATTTTTAAGGGTTTACGATTTAGGGTTTCTTAGGGTTTAGGGTTCAAGGTTTAGATTTTGGGATTTGGGGTTCCTTAGGTTTAGGGATTTTAAAGTTTTTGTTTTTTAGGTTTTTTAGGGTTTAGGTTTTCTTAGTGATTTTCAGGGTTTAGCTTTTCTTAGTGACTTTTAGGACTTCATAGGGTTTAGGGTTTTTTTTAAATGATTTTTAGGTAAATTGTGGTGTAGGGCTTACTGTTTTTTTAGGCTTTTTTAGGTTTAAGGTTTCCAGGGGTTTTAAAACATTTTTTTTTTTTCCGAGTTTTTAGGCTTAGAGTTTTTTAAAGGTTTTAAAGGTTTCATAGGGTATTAGAGTTTCTTAGGTATAAGGTTTTTTAGGGTTTAGGGTTTTGGATCTTAGGTTTTAGGGCATTAGGGTTTATAAGGGTTTAAGGTTTAAAGTTTCTTAGGGTTTCTTGGTTTAGGGTTTAGGGCTTAGAGTTTTATGTTTAAATATATTTTTTTAAAAGTTTTTTTAGGGTTTATAAGGGCTTATGATTTCTTAAGGATTTTTTAGGTTTAGGGTTTGAAAGGTTTAGGGTTTAGGTTTCTTAGGGTTTGAGTTTTACATTTAAGGTCTCCTTGGTTATTTTTGGGTCATTTATGGTGTAGGGTTCAGGGTTTTTCTGGGGTTTAGGGTTTAGGTTTGTTAAGTTTAAGATTTTTTAGAGTTTTTAAAGTTTTTTTTTGTTGTTTTTTAGGGTTTAGGGTTTCTTAGTGCTTTTTTGGGTTTAGGGTTTGGGGTTATGATTTTTAAGGGTTTATGGTTTGGGGTTTCTTAGGGTTTAGGGTTCAAGGCTTAGAGTTTGTGATTTAGGGTTCCTTAGGTTTAGGGGTTTTAAAGTTTTTTTTTAGGTTTTTTAGGGTTTAGGTTTTCTTAGTTATTTTTTGGGTTTAGCTTTTCTTAAATGATTTTTAGGTAAATTATGGTGTAGGGCTTACTGTTTTTTTTTAGGTTTAAGATTTCTAGGGATTTTAAAATGTTTTTTTTTTTAGAGTTTTTAGGTTTAGAGTTTTTTTAAAGGTATTTAAGGTTTCATAGGGTATTAGGGTTTCTTAGGTATAAGGTTTTTTAGGGTTTAGGGTGTAGGATCTTAGGTTTTAGAGCATTACGGTTTATAAGGGTTTAAGGTTTAGAGTTTCTTAGGGTTCAGTGTTTCTTAGGGTTTTTTGGTTTACGGTATAGGGCTTAGAGTTTTAGGTTTGATTTTTTTTCTTGTGTTTTTAGGGTTTATAAGGGCTTAGGATTTCTTAAGGAGTTTTTAGGTTTAGGGTTTTAAAAGGTTTTCTTTATGTTTAGGGTTAAGGCCCAAGGATTAGGGTGTAGGGTTTAGGTTTTTTTTAGGTTTATGATTTTTTGGTTAAGAGTTTTTTAGGGTTTACGATTTTTTTTAGGTTTATGATTTTTATGAGTAGGGTTTTTAAATGTTTTAGGGTTTCTTAGCTTTTTTAAGAATTTGAATTTCTTAACATTTAGGGTTACGTAGGCTAAATTTAGGGCATAGGATTTTATGTTTAGGGTTATTTTAGGGCCTAGGGTTTTAAAGTGATTTTTTTCTCTCGATTATTATAGTTTTAAGAGTTTTAATGGATTTTAGGGTTTAGGGTTTGTTAGTATTTCATATGGTTTGGGGCTTAGGGTTTGTTAGTATTTCATATGGTTTGGGGCTTAGGGTTTAGCCCTACGATTTAGAGTGAAGAATTTAGAGTTTCTTAGGTATATGATTTAGCATTTAGGATTTATTAGGGCTTTGTTTTTTTAAGGGTTTTTAGGATTTAGGGTTTTGGGCTTTATGATTTTCTAGGGTTTTTTAGGTTTAGAGGAATTTTTAGGTTTAGGGTTTTATAGGGTGTTTAAGATTTTTATGGTTTTTTACGACTAAGGGGCTCTTAGAGCATAGGGGTTTTATATGGTTTTTAGGGTTTAGGGTTATTAAAAGTTTAGTGTTTAGGGGTTTTAAAAGTCTTTTAGGGTGTTTTTTATTTCTTAGGGTTTAGCCCTGTGGTTTAGGGTGGAGTGTTTAGGGTTTCTTTGGGTATAGAGTTTAACATTTAGGGTTTCTTATGATTTAGGGTTTAAGGTTTACGATTTTAAAAGGGTTTATCAAGATTTTTTTTATTTTTCATGATTTAGGAGTTCTTAGGGCTACGGGTTTCTTTGGCTTTAGGGCTTAGGATTTTAGATTTAGGGTTTTTATGGGTTAGGGGCCTTCAGGGTTTTTTTAGGTTTAATGTTTTTCAAGGTGTTTTTAGGGTTTAGGATTTCTTAGGGTTTAGGGGTTTCCCTAAGGTTTAAGGTTTAGTGTTTCTTAGGGTTTTGGGTTGATGGTTTAGGGTTTCTTAGGGGTTTCAAATTTCTTAGGTTTAGGCTTTTAAAGGTTTTTTAAGGTGTTGATCTAATATGCTTATGACAGGTAAACTCAAGGTTAGCTTGGGGTCACTCGTGGTCCTAGGTCCCGTGTTACGTCAAGGGGATAACCTTAGGGTGTGACAAAAATAATGTCTGAATAAAAGCCTCTAACTGACTCTAGATGCTGGGACATGCCCCCAACTCACTCTAGCAAAACTGAAACTAAAATGAAAGACTGAATATAAAACATGTAAATTGTCTGCGAAAAAAGAGGACTCACCACAGACATTGCTGAATACGGAATCGAGAATCGATCTCCACGTGATCTGAATGTTGAGGACCTATACCTACATCACGAGAAGATGTAGCATAGAGTATGTATTAGTATTTGAAAGTTATTGAGTATGCATGATATGATAAAGTTGAACAAATATATATAACTGAATAGAGCATATTGAACAATGATATAATCTGAACATAATGAATAAGAGTTTAGGTATTTGGTTAAGGAATTTTAGGTTAGGATTTAGAGCTTAAGTTTTTCTAGGATTTTTTTAGGTGAAGAGTTTTTTTCAATTTAGGATTTTTGAAGATTTTTTGGCATCATTATTGTTTTTACGATTTAGGAGTTCTAAGGGCTTAGGACTTAGAGTTTTAAATTAAAGAATTTTTTTAGGGTTTTGAAGGTTTGTTTTCGTGATTTTTAGTTTTAGGGTTTTAAAGGGTTTTAGTGTTTAGTTTTTCTTAGGATTTAGGATTTCTTAGGGTTTAGGGCTTCTTAGAGTTTCATGAGGCCTAAGGTTGGGGGTTTATCCCTATGGTTTAGGGTTTATGTTTCTTAGGGTTTGAGTTTAACATTAAAGGTCTCCTAGATTTTTTTTGGGTCATTGATGGTGTAGGGTTTAGGGTTTTTCTAGTGTTTAGGTTTAAGATTTTTTAGTGATTTTTAGGGTTATTAAGGTTTGTTTTGGGTATTTTTAATTTTAGGGATTTAAAGGTTTTTAGTGTTTAGTTTTTCTTAGAATTGTGGATTTCTTAGGGTTTGGGGTTTCTCAGAGTTTCATAAGGCTTAGTGTTAGGGGTTTATCCCTAAGGTTTAGGATTTAGGGTTTAGGCTTCTTAGGGTTTTAGTTTAACATTTAAGTTCTACTAGGTTTTTTTGGGTCATTTAGGGTGTAGGGTTGAGGGTTTAGGGTTTTAGGTTTACGATTTTTCTAGGGTTTAGGGTTTAGGTTTGTTAGGTTTAAGATTTTTTAGAGATTTTTTTAGGTTTGGAGTTTTTAGTGTTTTTTTTTGTTTTTTTTTTGGTGTTTTTAGTGTTTAGTTTTTCTGAGGGTTTGGGGATTTTAGAATTTCACAAGGCTTAGGGTTGGGGGTTTATCCCTAAAGTTTAGGGTTTAGGTTTCTTAGGGTTTGAGTTTTACATTAAAGGTCTCCTTGGTTATTTTTAGGTCATTTAGGGTGTAGGGTTTAGGGTTTTTCTAGGGTTTAGGGTTTAGGTTTGTTAGGTTTAATATTTTTTAGAGGTTTTTTAGTTTTAGAGTTTTTTAAAAAAAAATTGTTGTTTTTTAGGGTTTAGGGTTTCTTAGTGCTTTTTTGGGTTTAGGGTTTGGGGTTTTCTTTGGATTAGGGTTTGGGGTTATGATTTTTAAGCGTTTACGATTTTGGGTTTCTTAGGGTTTAGGGTTCAAGGTTTAGAGTTTGGGATTTAGGGTTCCTTAGGTTTAGGGGTTTTAAAGTTTTTTTTTAAGTGGTTTAGGGTTTACGTTTTCTTAGTGATTTTCAGGGTTTAGCTTTTCTTTTTGATTTTTAGGATTTCGTAGGGTTTAGGATTTCATAGGGTTTAGGATTTTTTAAAAATGTTTTTTAATTAAATTATGGTGTAGGGCTTATTGTTTTTTTAGGTTTACTGTTTCTAGGGGTTTTAAAACGTTATTTTTTTTTTTTAGAGTTTTTAGGTTTAGAATTTTTTAAACGTTTTAAAGGTTTCATAGGGTATTAGGGTTTCTTAGGTATAAGGTGTTTTAGGGTTTAGGATTTTGGATCTTAGGTTTTAGGGCATTAGGGTTTAAGGTTTAGAGTTTCTTAGGGTTTAGTGTTTCTTAGGGTTTCTTGGTTTAGGGTTTAGGGATTAGAGATTTAGGTTAAAAGAATATTTTTTTTTGAGTTTTTTAGGGTTCATATGGGCTTATGATTTCTTAATGAATTTTTAGGTTTAGGGTTTTAAAAGGTTTTCTTTATGTTTAGGGTTAAGGCCCAAGGATTAAGGTGTAGGGTTTAGGTTTTTCTTAGGTTTATGATTTTTTGTTTAAGAGTATTTTAGGGTTTATGATTTTGTTTAGGTCTATGATTTTTATGATTAGGGTTTTTAAATGTTTTTGGGTTACTTAGGTTTTTTAAGAATTTGAATTTCTGTAGATTTAGGGTTACGTAGGCCTAATTTAGGACATAGAATTTTATGTTTAGGGTTTTTTTTAGGGCTTATGGTTTTAAAGAGATTTTTTCGATCCTCGGGTATTATAGTTTTAGGAGTTTTAATGGCTTTTAGGGCTTAGGGTTTGTTAGTGTTTCATATGGTTTGGGGCTTAGGGTTTAACCCTACGATTTAGAGTGAAGAATTAGAGTTTCTTAGGTATATGATTTAGCATCTAAGATTTCTTAGGGTTTTGTTTTTTTAAGGGTTTATAGGATTTAGGGTTTTGGGCTTAAGATTTTCTAGGGTTTTATTAGGTTTATAGGAATTTTTAGGTTTAGGGTTTTAAAGGTTGTTTAGGATTTTTATGGTTTTTTACGACTAATGGGCTCTTAGAGCATAGGGGTTTATATGGTTTTTAGGGTTTAGGGTTTTTAAAAGTTTAGTGTTTAGGGGTTTTATATGGTTTTTAGGTTTTTTTTTATTTCTTAGGGTTTAGCCCTATGTTTTAGGGTTGAGGGTTTAGGGTTTGTTTGGGTATAGAGTTTTACATTTAGTGTTTCTTTGGGTATAGAGTTTAGCATTTAGGGTTTCTTAGGATTTAGGGTTTAAGGTTTAAGATTTCTTTGGATTCATCCCTAACGTTTAGGGTGAAGGGTTTAGGGTTTCTTTGGGTATAGAGTTTAGCATTTAGTGTTTCTTTGGCGTATAAAGTTTAGCATTTAGGATTTCTTAGGATTTTGGGTTTAAGGTCCAAGTTTTTTATCTAAGGATTTTTAAGATTTAGGGCTATGGCTTATGTTTTTGTAGAATTTTTTTAGGTTTAGAGTTCTTTTAGGTTGAGGATTTTAAAAGGGTTTATCAAGATTTTTTTGATTTTTCATGATTTAGGAGTTCTTAGGGCTACGGGTTTCTTTGGGTTTAGGGCTTAGGATTTTAGATGTAGGGTTTTTAGGGGTTAGGGGCCTTAAGGGTTTTTTAGGTTTAATGTTTTTCAAGGTGTTTTTAGGGTTTAAGATTTCTTAGGGTTTAGGGTTTGTTGGTGTTTCATAAGTCTTGGTGTTTCCCTAAGGTTTAAGGTTTAGTGTTTCTTAGGGTTTATGGCTTATGGTTTAGGGTTTCTTAGGGGTTTCAAATTTCTTAGGTTTAGGCTTTTAAAGGTTTTTTAAGGTGTTGATCTAATATGCTTATGACAGGTAAACTTAAGGTTAGCTTGGGGTCACTCGTTGTCCTAGGTCCCGTGTTACGTTAAGGGGATAACCTCAGGGTGTGACAAAAATAATATCTGAATAGAAACCTCTAACTGACTAGAGATGCTGGGACATGCCCCCAACGAACTTTAGTAAAATTGAAACTAAAATGAAAGACTGAATATAAAACATGTAAATCGTCCTCGAAAAATGAGGACTCACCACAGACATTGCTGAATACGGGATCGAGAATCGATCTCCACGTGATCTGAATGATGAGGACCTGTACCTACATCACAAGAAGATGTAGCGTAGAGTATGTATTAATATTTGAAAGGTATTGACTATGCAGGAAATGATAAAGCAGAACAAATACATATAACTGAATAGAGCATATTGAACAATGATATAATCTAAGCATAATGAATAAGAGTTTAGGTATTTGTTTAAGGAATTTTAGGTTAGGATTTAGAGCTTAAGTTTTTCTAGGATTTTTTTAGGTGAAGAATTTTTTTCAATTTAGGATTTTTGAAGATTTTTTTGCATCATTATTGTTTTTACGATTTAGGAGTTCGAAGGGCTTAGGACTTAGAGTTTTAGATTAAAGAATTTTTTTAGGGTTTTGAAGGTTTGTTTTCGTGATTTTTAGTTTTAGGGTTTTAAAGGGTTTTAGTGTTTAATTTTTCTTAGGATTTAGGATTTCTTAGGGTTTAGGGTTTCTTAAAGTTTCATGAGGCCTAGGGTTGGGGGTTTATCCCTATGGTTTAGGGTTTAGGTTTCTTAGGGTTTGAGTTTAACATGAAAGGTCTCCTAGGTTTTTTTTGGGTCATTCAGGGTGTAGGGTTTAGGGTTTAGTGTTTTACGGTTAGGGTTTTTCTAGTGTTTAGGTTTAAGATTTTTTAGTAATTTTTAGGGTTATTAAGGTTTGTTTTCGGTATATTTAATGTTAGGGATTTAAAGGTTTTTAGTGTTTAGTTTTTCTTAGAATTTTGGATTTCTTAGGATTTGGGGTTTCTTAGAGTTTCATAAGGCTTAGGGTGAGGGGTTTATCCCTAAGGTTTAGGGTTTAGGGTTTAGGTTTCTTAGGGTTTGAGTTTAACAATTAAGGTCTACTAGGTTTTTTTTTAGGTCATTTAGGGTGTAGGGTTTAGGGTTTAGTGTTTTAGGTTTATGGTTTTTCTAGGGTTTAGGATTTAGGTTTGTTAGGCTTAAGATTTTTTAGAGATTTTTTTGGTTTAGAGTTTTTAGTGTTTTTTTGTTGTTTTTTTTTTTTTGGTGTTTTTAGTGTTTAGTTTTTCTGAGGGTTTAGGGATTCTTAGAGTTTCACAAGGCTTAGGGTTGGGGGTTTATCTCTAAGGTTTAGGGTTTTGGTTTCTTAGGGTTTTAGTTTTACATTAAAGGTCTCCTTGGTTATTTTTAGGTCATTTAGGGTGTAGGATTTAGGGTTTTTCTAGGGTTTAGGGTTTAGGTTTGTTAGGTTTAATATTTTTTAGAGGTTTTTTAGTTTTAGAGTTTTTGAATTTTTTTTTGTTGTTTTTTAGGGTTTAGGGTTTCTTAGTGCTTTTTTGGGTTTAGGGTTTGGGGTTTTCTTAGGATTAGGGTTTGGGGTTATTATTTTTAAGCGCTTACGATTTAGGGTTTCTTAGGGTTTAGGGATTTTAAAGTTTTTTTTAGGTGTTTTAGGGTTTATGTTTTCTTAGTGATTTTCAGGGTTTAGCTTTTCTTATTGATTTTTAGGATTTCATAGGGTTTAGAATTTTTTAAAAATGATTTTTAGTTAAATTATGGTGTAGGGCTTATTGTTTTTTTAGGTTTAATGTTTCTAGGGGTTTTAATACGTTATTTTTTTTTTAGAGTTTTTAGGTTTAGAGTTTTTAAAGGTTTTTAAGGTTTCATAGGGTATTAGGGTTTCTTAGGTATAAGGTTTTTTGGTGTTTAGGGTTCCGGATCTTAAGTTTTAGGGCATTAGGGTTTATAAGGGTTTAAGGTTTAGAGTTTCTTAGGGTTTCTTTGTTTAGGGTTTAGGGCTTAGAGATTTAGGTTTAAAGATTAGTTTTTTTGAGTTTTTTAGGGTTTATATGGGCTTATGATTTCTTAAGGATTTTTTAGGTTTAGGGTTTTGAAAGGTTTTCTTTATGTTTAGGGTTAAGGCCCAAAGATTAGGGTGTAGGGTTTAGGTTTTTCTTAGGTTTATGATTTTTTTTAGGTTTATGATTTTTATGATTAGGGTTTTTAAATGTTTTAGGGTTTCTTAGGTTTTTTAAGAATTTGAATTTCTTAAGATTTAGGGTTACGTAGGCCTAATTTAGGACATAGGATTTTATGTTTAGGGTTTTTTTTAGGGCTTAGAGTTTTAAAGATATTTTTTCTATCCTCGGGTATTATAGTTTTCGGAGTTTTAATGACTTTTAGGGCTTAGGGTTTGTTAGTGTTTCATATGGTTTGGGGCTTAGGGTTTAACCCTACGATTTCGAGTGAAGAATATAGAGTTTCTTAGCTATATGATTTAGCATTTAAGATTTCTTAGGGTTTTGTTTTTTTAAGGGTTTTTAGGATTTAGGGTTTTGGGTTTAAGATTTTCTAGGGTTTTATTAGGTTTAGAGGAATTTTTAGGTTTAGGGTTTTAAAGGGTGTTTAGGATTTTTATGGTTTATTACGACTAATAGGCTCTTAGAGCATAGGGGTTTTATATAGTTTTTAGGGTTTAGGGTTTTTAAAAGTTTAGTGTTTAGGGGTTTTAAAAGTCTTTTAGGTTTTTTTTTTATTTCTTAGGGTTTAGCCCTATGTTTTAGGGTGGAGGGTTTAGGGTTTGTTTGGGTATAGAGTTTTGCATTTAGGGTTTCTTTGGGTATAGAGTTTAGCATTTAGGGTTTCTTAGGATTTAGGGTTTAAGGTTTAGGATTTCTTTGGATTTATCCCTAACGTTTAGGGTGAAGGGTTTAGGGTTTCTTTGGGTATAGAGTTTAGCATTCAGGGTTTCTTTGGGTATAGAGTTTAGCATTTAGGGTTTCTTAGGATTTTGGGTTTATGGTCCAAGTTTTTTATTTAAGGATTTTTAAGATTTAGGGATAAGGCGTAAGTTTTTGTAGAATTTTTTTGGTTTAGAGTTCTTTTATGTGTAGGATTTTAAAAGGGTTTTTCAAGATTTTTATGATTTTTCATGATTTTGGAGTTCTTAGGGGTACGAATTTCTTTGGGTTTAAGGCTTAGGAGTTTAGATTTAGGGTTTCTTAGGTTTAAGGTTTAGAGTTTCTCAGGGTTTAGTGTTTCTTAGGGTTTCTTGGATTAGGGTTTAGGGCTTAGAAATTTAGGTTTAAAGATTACTTTTTTGAGTGTTTTTAGGGATTATAAGGGCTTATGATTTCTTAAGGATTTTTTAGATTTAGGGATTTAAATATCTTTATGTTTAGGGTTAAGGCCCAAGGATTAGGGTGTAGGGTTTAGGTTTTTCTTAGGTTTATGATTTTTTTTAGGTTTATGCTTTTTATGATTAGGGTTTTTAAATGTTTTAGGGTTTCTTAGGTTTTTTAAGAATTTGAATTTCTTAAGATTTAGGGTTACGTAGGCCTAATTTAGGACATATGATTTTATGTTTAGGGTTTTTTTTAGGGCTTAGGGTTTTAAAGAGATTTTTCTTTCCTCGGGTATTATAGTTGGAGGAGTTTTAATGGATTTTAGGGTTTAGGGTTTGTTACTGTTTCATATGGTTTGGGGCTTAGGGTTTAACCCTACGATTTAGTGTGCAGAATTTAGAGTTATTAAGGTATATGATTTAGCGTTTAGGATTTCTTAGGGTTTTGTTTTTTAAAGGGTTTTTAGGATTTAGGGTTTTTGGGCTTAAGATTTTCTAGGGTTTTATTAGGTTTAGAGGAATTTTTAGGTTTAGGCTTTTAAAGGTATTTTAAGGTGTTGATCTAATATGCTTATGACATGTCAACTCAAGGTTAGCTTAGGGTCACTCGTGATCCTAGGTCCCGTGTTACGTCAAGGGGATAACCTCGAGGTGTGAAAAAAATAATGTCTGAATAAAAGCCTCTAACTGACTAGAGATGCTGGGACATGCCCCCAGCTCACTCTAGCAAAACTGAAACTAAAATGAAAGACTGAATATAAAACATGTAAATCGTCCGCAAAAAATGAGGACTCACCATAAACATTGCTGAATACGAAATCTAGAACCGATCTCCACGTGATCTGAATGTTGAGGACCTGTACCTACATCACGAGAAGATGTAGCATAGAGTATGTATTAGTATTTGAAATGTATTGAGTATGCATGATATGATAAAGCTGAACAAATATATATAACTGAATAGATCATATTGAACAATGATATAATCTAAACATAATGAATAAGAGTTTAGGTATTTGGTTAAGGAATTTTAGGTTAGGTTTTAGAGCTTAAGTTTTTGTAGGATTTTTTTAGGTCAAGAGTTTTTTCCAACTTAGGATTTTTAAAGATTTTTTGAGATCATTAGTGTTTTTACGATTTAGGAATTCTAAGGGCTTCGAACTTAGGGTTTTAGATTAAAGAATTTTTTTAGGGTTTTTAAGGTTTGCTTTTGTGATTTTTAGTTTTAGGGTTTTAAAGGATTTTTGTGTTTAGTTTTTCTTAGAATTTAAGATTTCTTAGGGTTTAGGGTTTCTTTTAGTTTCATGAGGCCTAGGGTTGGGGGTTTATCTCTAAGATTTAGGGTTTAGGTTTCTTAGGGTTTGAGTTTAACATTTAAGGTCTCCTATGTTTTTTTTGGGTCATTTAGGGTGTAGGGTTTAGAGTTTAGTGTTTTAGGTTTAGGGTTTTTCTAGGTTTTAGGTTTAAGATTTTTTAGTGATTTTTAGGGTTATTAAGGTTTGTTTTCTGGATTTTTAATTTTAGGGATTTAAAGGTTTTTAGTGTTTAGTTTTTCTTTGAATTTAGGATTTCTTAGGGTTTAGGGCTTCTTACGGTTTCATAAGGCTTAGGGTTAGGGGTTTATCCCTAAGGTTTAGGGTTTAGGTTTCTTAAGGTTTGAGTTTAACATTTAAGGTGTACTAGGTTTTTTTTTTGGGTCATTTAGGGTGTAGGGTTTAGGGTTTAGTGTTTTAGGTTTATGGTTTATCTACGGTTTAGGGTTTAGGTTTGTTAGGTTTAAGATTTTTTAGAGGTTTTTCGGTTTAGAGTTTTTAATTTTTTTTTGTTGTTTTTTTTGGTGTTTTTATTGTTAGTTTTTCTTAGGGTTTAGGGATTCTAAGAGTTTTACAAGGCTTAGGGTTGGGGGTTTATCCCTAAGGTTTGGGGTTTAGGTTTCTTAGGGTTTGTGTTTTACATTTAAGGTCTCCTTGGTTATTTTTGGGTCATTTAGGGTGTAGGGTGTAGGGTTTTTCTATGGTTTAGGGTCTAGGTTTTATATGTTTAAGATTTTTTAGATGTTTTTTTGTTTTCGAGTTGTTAAAGTTTTTTTTTTGTTTTTTAGGGTTTAGGGTTTCTTAGTGCTTTTTTGGGTTTAGGGTTTGGGGTTTTCTTAGAATTTGGGTTTGGGGTTATGATTTTTAAGGGTTTACGATTTAGGGTTTCTTAGGGTTTAGCGTTCAAGGTTTACAGTTTGGGATTTAGGGTTCCTTAGGTTTAGGGGTTTTGAAAGTTTAGGGTTAGGGGTTTTAAAAGTCTTTTAGGGTTTTTTTTATTTCTTAGGGTTTAGCCCTATGGTTTAGGGTGGAGGGTTTTGGTTTTTTTTGGGTATAGAGTTTAGCATTCAGGGTTTCTTTGGGTATAGAGTTTAGCATTTAGGGTTTCTTAGGATTTTTGGTTTAAGGTCCAAGTTTTTAATTTAAGGATTTTTAATATTTAGGGCTTAGGCTTACGTTTTTGTAGAATTTTTTAGGTTTAGAGATGTTTTCGGTTAAAGATTTTCAAAGGGTTTTTCAAGGTTTTTATGATTTTTCATGATTTAGAAGTTCTTAGGGCTACCGGTTTCTTTGGGTTTAGGGCTTAGGATTTTAGATTTGGGGTTTTTAGGGGTTAGGGGCTTTAAGGGTTTCTTTAGGTTTAGTGATTTTCAAGGTGTTTTTAGGGTTTAGGATTTCTTAGGGTTTAGGGTTTGTTTGTGTTTCATAAGTCTTGGGGTTTAGGCGTTTCCCTAAGGTTTAAGGTTTAGTTTTTCTTAGGGTTTAGGGCTTATTATTTAGGGTTTCTTAGGAACTCAAATTTCTTAGGTTAAGGATTCTAAAGGTTTTTTAAGGTGTTGATCTAATATGCTTATGACAGGTCAACTCAAGGTTAGATTGGGGTCACTCTTAATCCTAGGTTCCGTGTTACATCAAGGGGATATCCTCAGGGTGTGAAAAAATAATCTAAAAACAAGGACTCACCACAGACATTGCTGAATACGGAATAGAGAACTGATCTCCACGTGATCTGAATGCTGAGGACCTATACCTACATCACGAGAATATATAGCGTAGAGTATGTACTTGTATTTGAAAGGTATTGAGTATTCATGATATGATAAAGCTGAACAAATATATTTAACTGAATAGAGCATATTGAACAATGATATAATCTGAACATAATGAATAAGAGTTTAGGTATTTGGTTAAGGAATTTTAGGTTAGGGTTTACAGCTTAAGTTTTTCTAGGATTTTTTTAGGTCAAGAGTTTTTTTCAACTTAGGATTTTTAAAGATTTTTTGGGATCATTATTGTTTTTACGATTTAGGAATTCTAAGGGCTTAGGACTTAGGGTTTTAGATTAAAGAATTTTTTTAGGGTTTTTAAAGTTTGCTTTCGTGATTTTTAGTTTTAGGATTTTAAAGGATTTTAGTGTTTAGTTTTTCTTAGGATTTAGGATTTCTTAGGGTTTAGGGCTTCTTATAGTTTCATGAAGCCTAGAGTAGGGGGTTTAGGATTTTTTAGGGTTTATTGTTTTAGGTTTAGGGTTTTTCTAGGGTTTAGGTTAAGATTTTTTTTTTAATGATTTTTAGGATTATTAAGGTTTGTTTTCGGGATTTTTAATTTTAGGGATTTAAAGGTTTTTAGTGTTTAGTTTTTTTAGAATTTAGGATTTCTTAGGGTTTAGGGCTTCATAGAGTTTCATAAGGCTTAGGGTTAGGGGTTTATCCCTAAGGTTTAGGGTTTAGGTTTCTTAGGGTTTGAGTTTAACATTTAAGGTCTACTAGGTTTGTTTTGGGTCATTTATGGTGTAGGTTTTAGGGTTTAGTGTTTTAGGTTTATGGTTTTTCTAGGGTTTAGGGTTAGGTTTGTTAGGTTTAAGATTTTTTAGGTTTAGAGTTTTTAATGTTTTTTTTGTTTTTTTTTTTGGTGTTTTTAGTGTTTAGTTTTTCTTAGGGTTTAGGGATTCCTAGAGTTTCACAAGGCTTAGGGTTGGGGGTTTATCCCTAAGGTTTAGGGTTTAGGTTTCTTAGGGTTTGAGTTTTACATTTAAGGTCTCGTTGGTTATTTTTGGGTCATTTAGGGTGTAGGGTTTAGGGTTTTTCTAGGGTTTAGGGTTTAGGTTTGTTAGGTTTAAGATTTTTTAGAGGTTTTTTAGTTTTAGAGTTTTTAAAGTTTTTTTTTGTTGTTTTTTAGGGTTTAGGGTTTGGGGTTTTCTTAGGATTAGGGTTTGGGGTTATGATTTCTAAGGGTTTACGATTTAGGATTTTTTAGGGTTTAGGGTTCAAGGTTTAGAGTTTGGGGTTTAGGGTTCCTTAGGTTTAGGGGTTTTAAAGTTTTTTTTAAAAGGTTTTTTATGGTTTAGGTTTTCTTAGTGACTTTCAGGGTTTAGCTTTTCTTAGTGAATTTTAGGACTTCATAGGGTTTAGGGTTTTTTTAAAATGATTTTGAGGCAAATTATGGTGTAGGGCTTACTATTTTTCTTAGGTTTTTTTTAGGTTTAAGGTTTCTAGAGGTTTTAAAACTTTTTTTTTTTTTTAGAGTTTTTAGGTTTAGAGTTTTTTAAGGTTTTTAAGGGTATTAGGGTTTCTTAGGTATAAGGTTTTTTAGGGTTTAGGGTTTAGGATCTTAGGTTTTAGGGCATTAGGGTTTGTAAGGGTTTAAGGTTAAGAGTTTCTTAGGGTTTAGTGTTTCTTAGGGTTTCTTGGTTTAGGGCTTAGAGATTTAGGTTTAAAGATATTTTTTTTTTGAGTTTTTTTAGGGTTTATAAGGGCTTATGATTTCTTAAGGATTTTTTAGGTTTGGGGTTTTAAAAGATTTTCTTTATGTTTGGTTAAGGCCCAAGGATTAGGGTATAGGGTTTAGGTTTTTTTTAGGTTTATGATTTTTTGGTTAAGTGTATTTTAGGGTTTATGATTTTCTTTAGGTTTATGATTTTTATGATTAGGGTTTTTAAATGTTTTAGGGTTTCTTAGGTTTTTTAAGAATTTGAATTTCTTAAGATTTAGGGTTACATAGACCTAAGTTAGGGCATAGGATTTTATGTTTAGGGTTTTTTTTAGGGCCAAGGGTTTTAAAGAGATTTTTTTTTCCTCGGGTATTATAGTTTTAGGAGTTTTAATGGATTTACGGTTTAGGGTTTGTTAGTGTTTCATATGGTTTGGGGCTTAGGGTTTAGCCCTACGATTTAGAGTGAAGAATTTAGAGTTTCTTAGGTATATGATTTAGCATTTAGGATTTCTTAGGGTTTTGTTTTTTTAAGGGTTTAGTGTTTCTTAGGTTTAGAGGTTTTAATTTATTTTTTTTGGTTTTTTAGGGTTTAGGTTTTCTTAGTGATTTTTAGGGTTTAGCTTTTCTTAGTGATTTTTAGGATTACTTAGGGTTTAGGGTTTGTTGGTGTTTCATAAGACTTGGGGTTTAAGTTTTTTTTTAGGTTTATGATTTTTATGATTAGGGTGTTTAAATGTTTTAGGGTTTCTTAGGTTTTTTTAAGAATTTGAATTTCTTAAGATTTAGGGTTACGTAGGCCTAATTTTGGGCATAGGATTTTTTATTTAGGGATTAGGGTTTTAAAGAATTTTTTTTTTCCTAGAGTATTATAGTTTTAGGAATCTTAATGGATTTTAGGGTTGAGGGTTTCTTATTGTTTCAAATGGTTTGGGGCTTAGGGTTTAGCCCTACGATTTACAGTGAAGAATTTAGAGTTTCTTAGGTATATGATTTAGCGTTTAGGATTTCTTAGGGTTTTGTTTTTTTAAGGGTTTTTAGGATTTAGGGTTTTGGGCTTAAGATTTTCTAGGGTTTTATTAGGTTTAGAGGAATTTTTAGGTTTAGGGTTTTAAAGGGTGTTTAGGATTTTTATGGTTTTTTACGACTAAGGGGCTCTTAGAGTATATGGGTTTTATATGGTTTTTAGGGTTTAGGGTTTTTAAAATATTAGTGTTTAGGGGATTTAAAAGTCTTTTAGGGTTTTTTTTTTATTTCTTAGGGTTTAGCCCTATGGTTTAGGGTGGAGGGTTTAGGGTTTCTTTAGATATAGAGTTTTGCATTAGGGTTTCTTTCCATATAGATTTTTGCATTTAGGGTTTCTTAGGATTTAGGGTTTAAGGTTTAGGATTTCTTTGGATTTAGCCCTAACCTTTAGGGTGAAGGGTTTAGGGTTTCTTTGGGTATAGAGTTTAGCATTTAGGGTTTCTTTGGGTATAGAGTTTAGCAATTAGGGTTTCTTTGGGTATAGAGTTTAACATTTAGGGTTTCTTAGTATTTTGGGTTTAAGGTCCAAGCTTTTTATTTACGGATTTTTAAGATTTAGGGCTAAGGCTTACGTTTTTGTAGAATTTTTTAGGTTTAGTGTTCTTTTAGGTTTAGGCTTTTAAAAGGGTTTTTCAAGATTTTTATGATTTTTCATGATTTACGAGTTCTTAGGGCTACGGGTTTCTTTGGGTTTAGGTCTTAGGATTTTAGATTTAGGGTTTTTAGGGGTTAGGGTCTTTAAGGGTTTTTTTAGGTTTAGTGTTTTTCAAGGTGTTTTTAGGGTTTATGATTTCTTAGGGTTTAGGGTTTGTTGGTGTTTATAGATTTTTAACGGTTTTTAAGGTTTCATAGGGTATTAGGGTTTCTTAGGTATAAGGTTTTTTAGGGTTTAGGGTTTAGGATCTTAGGTTTTAGGGCATTAGGGTTTATAAGGGTTTAAGGTTTAGAGTTTCTTAGGGTTTAGTGTTTCTTAGGGTTTCTTGGTTTAGGGTTTAGGGTTTAGGGCTTAGAGTTTTAGGTTTAAAGATTTTTTTTTGAGTTTTATTAGGGTTTATAAGGGCTTATGATTTCTTAAGGATTTTTTAGGTTTAGGGTATTAAAAGGTTTTCTTTAAGTTTATTGTTCAGGCCCAAGGATTAGGGTGTAGGGTTTAGGATTTTTTAGGTTTATGATTTTTGGTTAAGAGTATTTTAGGGTTTATGATTTTTTTTAGGTTTATGGTTTTTAAATGTTTTAGGGTTTCTTATGTTTTTTAAGAGTTTGAATTTCTTAAGATTTAGGGTTACGTAGGCCTAATTTTGGGCATAGGATTTTATGTTTAGGGTTTTTTTTAGGGTTTAGGGTTTTAATGAGATTTTTTTTTATCATTATTGTTTTTATGATTTAGGAGTTCTAAGGGATTAGGACTTAGGTTTTTAGATTAAAGAATTTTTTTAGGGTTTTTAAGGTTTGTTTTCGTGATTTTTAGTTTTAGGATTTTAAAGTATTTTAGTGTTTCGTTTTTCTTAGGATTTAGGATTTCTTATGGTTTAGGGCTTCTTAGAGTTTCATGAGGGCTAGGGTAGGGGGTTTATCCCTAAGGTTTAGGGTTTAGGTTTCTTAGGGTTTGAGTTTAACATTTACGGTCTCCTAGATTTTTTTTGGGTCATTTAGGTTGTAGGGTTTAGGATTTAGTGTTTTAGGTTTAGGGTTTTTCTAGGGTTTAGGTTTAAGATTTTTTAGTGATTTTTAGGGTTATTAAGGTTTGTTTTTGGGATTTTTAATTTTAGGGATTTAAAGGTTTTTAGTGTTTAGTTTTTTTAGAATTTAGGATTTCTTAGGGTTTAGGGCTTGTTAGAGTTTCATAAGTCTTAGGGTTAGGGGTTTACCCCTAAGGTTTAGGGTTTAGGTTTCATAGGGTTTGAGTTTAACATTTAAGGTCTACTAGGGTTTTTTTTGGGTCATTTAGGGTGTAGGGTTTCGGGTTTAGTGTTTTAGGTTTATAGTTTTTCTAGGGTTTAGGGTTTAGGTTTGTTAAGTGTAAGATTTTTTAGAGGTTTTTTAGGGTTAGAGTTTTTGGTGTTTTTTTTTTGTTTTTTTTTCGGTGTTTTTAGTGTTTAGTTTTTCTTAGCGTTTAGGGATTCTTAGAGTTTCACAAGGCTTAGGGTTGGGGGTTTATCCCTAAGGTTTAGGGTTTAGGTTTTTTAGGGTTTGGGTTTTACATTTAAGGTCTCCTTGGTTATTTTTGGGTCATTTAGGCTGTAGGGTTTAGGGTTTTTCTAGGGTTTAGGGTTTAGGTTTGTTAGGTTTAAGATTTTTTCGAGGTTTTTTAGTTTTAGAGTTTTTAATGTTTTTTTTGTTGTTTTTAGAATTTAGGGTTTCTTATTGCTTTTTTGGGTTTAGGGTTTGGGGTTTTCTTAGGATTAGGGTTTGGGGTTATGATTTTTAAGGGTTTACGATTTAGGGTTTCTTAGGGTTTAGGGTTCAAGGTTTAGTTATTGGGATTTAGGGTTCCTTAGGTTTAGGGGTTTTAAAGTTTTTTTTTTAGGTTTTTTAGGGTTTAGATTTGTTAGTGATTTTCAGGGTTTAACTTTTTTTAGTGATTTTTAGGATTTCGTAGGGTTTAGGGTTTTATTTAATTGATTTTTAGGTAAATTATGGTGTAGGGTTCACTGTTTTTTTAGGTTTAAGGTTTCTGGGGGTTTTAAAACGTTTTTTTTAAAAGAGATTTTAGGTTTAGAGTTTTTTAAAGGTTTTTAAGGTTTCATAGGGTATTAGGGTTTCTTAGGTATAAGGTTTTTTAGGGTTTAGGGTTTAGGATCTTAGGTTTTAGGGCATTAGGGTTTATGAGTGTTTAAGGTTTAGAGTTTCTTAGGGTTTAGTGTTTCTTGGTTTAAGGTTTAGGGCTTAGAGATTTAGGTTTAAAGATTGTTTTTTGTATTTTTTTAGGGTTTATAAGGGCTTATGATTTCTTAAGGATTTTTTAGGTTTTGGGTTTTAAAAGGTTTTCTTTATGTTAAAGGTTACAGTCCAAGGATTAGGGTTTAGGGTTTAGGTTTTTTTTAGGTTTATGATTTTTTGGTTAAGAGTATTCTAGGGTTTATGATTTTTATGATTAGGGTTTTTAAATGTTTTAGGGTTTCTTAGGTTTTTTAAGAATTGGAATTTCTTAAGATTTAGGGTTACGTAGACTTAATTAAGGGCATATGATTTTATGTTTAGGGTTTTTTTAGGGCTTAGGGATTTAAAGAGATTTGTTTTTCCTCGGGTATTATAGTTTTAGGAGTTTTAATAGATTTTAGGGTTTAGGGTTTGTTAGTGTTTCATATGGTTTGGGGCTTAGGGTTTTGCCCTATGATTTAGAGTGAAGAATTTAGAGTTTCTTAGGTATATGATTTAGCGTTTAAGATTTCTTAGGGTTTTGTTTTTTTTAAGGGTTTTTAGGATTTAGGGTTTTGGAATTAAGATTTTCTAAGGTTTTAATAAGTTTAGAGGAATTTTTAGGTTTAGGGTTTTAAAGGGTGTCTAGTATTTTTATGTATTTTTACGACTAAGGGGCTCTTAGAGCATAGGGGTTTTATATGGTTTTTAGGGTTTAGGGTTTTGAAAAGTTTAGTGTTTAGGGGTTTTAAAAATCTTTTAGGGTTTTTTTTATTTCTTAGAGTTTATCCCTATGGTTTAGGGTGGAGGGTTTAGGGTTTCTTTTGGTATAGAGTTTTGCATTTAGGGTTTCTTTGGGTATAGAGTTTAGCATTTGGATTTAGGGTTTAAGGTTTAGGATTTCTTTGGATTTATGCCAAATGTTTAGGGTGAAGGGTTTAGGGTTTCTTTGGGTATAGAGTTTAGCATTTAGGGTTTCTTAGGATTTTGGGTTTAAGGTCCAACTTTTTTATTTAACGATTTTTAAAATTTAGGTCTAAGGCTTACGTTTTTGTAGAATTTTTTTGGTTTAGAGTTCTTTTAGGTTTAGGATTTTAAAAGGGTTTTTCAAGATTTTTATGATTTTTCATGATTTAGGAGTTCTTAGGGCTACGGGTTTCTTTGGGTTTAGGGCTTAGGATTTTAGATATAGGGTTCTTAGGGGTTAGGGGCTTTAAGGGTTTTTATAGGTTTAGTGTTTTTCAAGGTGTTTTTATGGTTTAGGATTTCTTTAGGTTTAGGGTTTGTTGGTGTTTCATAAGTCTTGGGGTTTAGGGGTTTCCCTAAGGTTTGAGGTTTAATGTTTCTTAGGGTTTAGGGTTTATGATTTAGTGTTTCTTAGAGGTTTCAAATTTCTTAGGTTTAGGCTTTTAAAGGCTTTTTAAGGTGTTGATCTAATATGCTTATGACAGGTCTACTCAAGGTTAGCTTGGGTCACTCGTGATCCTATGTCCTATTTTACGTCAAGGGTATAACCTCGAGGTGTGACAAAAATAATGTCTGAATAAAAGCCTCTAACTGACTAGAGATGCTGGGACATGCCCCCAGCTAACTCTAGCAAAACTGAAACTAAAATGAAAGACTTAATATAAAACATGTAAATCGTCCTGGAAAAATGAGGACTCACCACAGAGATTGTTGAATACGGAATATAGAACCGATCTCCACGTGATCTGAATGCTGAGGACCTGTACCTACATCACGAGAAGATGTAGCGTAGAGTATGTACTAGTATTTGAAAGGTATTGAGTATGCATGATATGATAAGCTGAACAAATATATATAATTGAATAGAGCATATTGAACAATGATATAATCTGAACATAATGAATAAGAGTTTAGGTATTTGGTTAAGGAATTTTAGGTTAGGGTTTAGAGCTTAAGTTTTTCTTGGATTTTTTTAGGTCAAGAGCTTTTTTCAATTTAAGATTTTTAAAGATTTTTTGGGATCATTATTGTTTTTAAGATTTAGGAGTTCTAAGGGATTAGGACCTAGGGTTTTATATTAAAAAATATTTTTAGGGTTTTTAAGGTTTGTTTTCGTGATTTTTAGTTTTAGGGTTTTAAAGGATTTTAGTGTTTAGTTTTTCTTTAGATTTAGGATTACTTAGGGTTTAGGGCTTCTTAGAGTTTCATGAGGCCTAGTGTTGGGGGTTTATCACTAAGGTTTAGGGTTTGATCTTAACATTTAAGGTCTCCTAGGTTTTTTTTGGGTCATTTAGGGTGTAGGGTTTAGTGGTTAGTGTTTTAGGTTAAGGGTTTTTCAAGGGTTTAGGTTTAAGATTTTTTAGTGATTTTTAAGGTTATTAAGGTTTGTTTTTGGGATTTTTAATTTTAGGGATTTAAAGGTTTTTAGTGTTTAGTTTTTCTTAGAATTTAGGATTTCTTAGGGTTTAGGGCTTCTTAGAGTTTCATAAGGCTTAGGGTTACGGGTTTATCCCTAAGGTTTACGGTTTAGGTTTCTTAGGGTTTGAGTTTAACATTTAAGGTCTACTAGGTTTTTTTTGGGTCATTTTGGCTGTAGGGTTGAGGGTTTAGGGTTTTAGGTTGACGGTTTTTCTAGGGTTTAGGGTTTAGGTTTGTTAGGTTTAAGATTTTTTAGAGATTTTTTAGGTTTAGAGTTTTTAGTGTTTTTTTGTTGTTTTTTTTTTGGTGTTTTTAGTGTTTAGTTTTTCTGAGGGTGTAGGGAATTTTAGAATTTCACAAGGCTTAGGGTTGGGGGTTTATCCCTAAGGTTTAGGTTTTAGGTTTCTTAGGGTTTGAGTTTTACATTAAAGGTCTCCTTGGTTATTTTTAGGTCATTAAGGGTGTAGGGTTTAGGTTTCTTAGTGTTTGAGTTTTACATATAAGGTCTCCTTTGTTATTTTTGGGTTATTTAGGGTGTAGGGTTTTTCTAGGGTTTAGGGTTTGGGTTTGTTAGGTTTAGGATTTTTTAGAGGTTTTTTAGTTTTACAGTGTCTAAAGTTTTTTTTGTTGTTTTTTAGGGTTTAGGGTTTATTAGTGCTTTTCTGGGTTTAGGGTTTGGGGTTTTCGTAGGATTAGGGTTTGGGGTTATGATTTTTAAGGGTTTATGATTTAGGGTTTCTTAGGGTTTTGGGTTCAAGGTTTAGAGTTTGGGATTTAGGGTTCCTTAGGTTTAGGGGTTTTAATGTATTTTTTAAGGTTTTTTAGGGTTTAGGTTTTCTTAGTGATTTTCAGGGTTTAGCTTTTCTTAGTGATTTCTAGTATTTCATTGGGTCTAGGGCTTTTTTGAAGTGATTTTTAAGTAAATTATGGTGTAGGGCTTACTGTTTTTTCAGGTTTTTTTAGGTTTAAGGTTTCTAGGGGTTTTCAAATGTTTTTTTTTTTTTTGAGTTTTTAGGTTTAGAGATGTTTAAAGGTTTTTAAGGTTTCATAGGGTATTAGGATTTCTTAGGTATGTAGGTTTTTTAGGTTTTAGGGTTTATAAGGGGTTAGGGTTTAGAGTTACTTAGGGTTTAGTGTTTCCTAGGGTTTCTTGGTTTATGGTTTAGGGATTAGAGATTTAGGTGTAAAGATTCTTTTTTGAGTTTTTTTAGGGTTTATAAGGGCTTATGGTGTCTTAAGAATTTTTTAGGTTTAGGGTTTTGAAAGGTTTTCTTTATGTTTAGGGTTAAGGCCCAAGAATTAGGGTGTAGGGCTTAGATTTTTTTTAGGTTTATGATTTTTTGGTTAAGAGTATTTTAGGGTTTATGAATTTTTTTAGGCTTATGATTTTTATGATTAGGGTTTTTAAATGTTTTAGGGTTTCTTAGGTTTTTTAAGAATTTGAATTTCTTAAGATTTAGGGTTACGTAGGCCTAATTTAGAGCATAGGATTTTACGCTTAGGGCTTTTTTTAGGGCTTAGGGTTTTAAAGAGATTTTTTTTTCCTCGGGTATTATAGTTTGAGGAGTTTTAATGGATTTTAAGGTTTAGGGTTTGTTAGTGTTTCATATGGTTTGGGGCTTAGGGTTTAGCCCTACGATTTAGAGTAAACAATTTAGAGTTTCTTAGGTATATGATTTAGCATTTAGGATTTCTTAGGGTTTTGTTTTTTTAAATATTTTTAGCATTTAGGGTTTTTGGGCATAAGATTTTCTAGTGTTTTATTAGGTTTAGAGGATTTTTTAGGTTTAGGGTTTATCTAGGGTTTAGGTTTAAGATTTATTTAGTGATTTTTAGGGTTATTAAGGTTTTATTCGGGATTTTTAATGTTAGGGGTTTAAAGGTTTTTAGTGTTTAGTTTTTCTTAGAATTTAGGATTTCTTAGGGTTTAGGGCTTCTTAGAGTTTCATAAGGCTAATTAGGGTTAGGGTTTTGTCCCTAAGGTTTAGGGTTTAGGTTTCTTAGTGTTTGAGTTTAACATTTAGGGTGTAGGGTTTAGGGTTTAGTGTTTTAGGTTTATGGTTTTTCTAGGGTTTAGGGTTTAGGGTTTAGGTTTGTTAGGTTTAAGATTTTTTAGAGGTTTTATATGTTTAGAGTTTTTAATGTTTTTTTGTTGGTTTTTTGGTGTTTTTAGTGTGTAGTTTTTCTTAGGGTTTAGGGATTCTTAGAGTTTCGCAAGGCTTACAGCTGGGGGTTTATCCCTAAGGTTTAGGGTTTAGGTTTCTCAGGGTTTGAGTTTTATATTTAAGGTCTCCTTGGTTTTTTTTACGTCATTTAGGGTGTAGAGTTTTTCTAGGGTTTAGGGTTTAGGTTTGTTAGGTTTAAGATTTTTTTGAGGTTTTTTAGTTTTAGAGTTTTTAAAGTTTATTTTGTTGTTTTTTAGGGTTTTGGGTTTCTCATTGCTCTTTTCGGTTTAGGGTTTGGGGTTTTCTTAGGATTAGGGTTTGGGGATATGATTTTTAAAGAGATTTTTTTTTTCCTTTGGTATTATAGTTTTAGGAATTTTATTGGATTTTAGGCTTTAGGGTTTGTAAGTGTTTCATACGGTTTGGGGATTAGGGTTTAGCCCTACGATTTAAAGTGAATAATTTAGAGTTTCTTAGGTATATGATTTAGCGTTTAGGATTTCTTAGGGTTTTGTTTTTTTAAGGGTTTTTAGGATTTAGGGTTTTGGGCTTAAGATTTTCTAGGGTTTTATTATGTTTAGAGGAATTTTTAGGTTTAGCTTTTTAAAGGGTCTTTAGGATTTTTATGGTTTTTTAAGACTAAGGGGCTCTTAGACCATAGGGGTTTTATATGGTGTTTAGGGTTTAGGGTTTTTAAAAGTTTAGTGTTTAGGGGTTTTAAAAGTATTTTTGGGTTTTTTTTTTATTTCTTAGGGTTTAGCCCTATGGTTTAGGGTAGAGGGCTTAGGGTTTTTTTGGGTATAGAGTTTTGCATTTAGGGTTTCTTTGGGTATAGAGTTTAGCATTTAGGGTTTCTTAGGATTTAGGGTTTAAACTTTAGGATCTCTTTGGATTTATCCCTAATGTTTAGGGTGAAGGGTTTAGGATTTCTTTGGGTATAGAGTTTAGCATTTATGGTTTTTTAGGATTTTGGGTTTAAGGTCCAAGTTTTATATTTAAGGAATTTTAAGATTTACGGCGAAGGCTTACATTTTTGTAGAATTTTTTAGGTTTCGAGTTATTTTAGGATTAGAATTTTCAAAGGGTTTTTCAAGATTTTTGTGATTTTTCATTATTTAGAAGTTCTTAGGGCTACGGGTTTCTTTGGGTTTATGGGTTAGGGGCTTTAAGCGTTTTTTTTAGGTTGAGTGTTTTTTAAGGTGTTTTTAGGATTTAGGATTTCTTTGGGTTTAGGGTTTGTTGGTGTTTCATAAGTCTTGGGGTTAAGGGGTTTCCCTAAGGTTTAAGGTTTAGTGTTTCTTAGGGTTTAGGGTTTATGATTTAGGGTTTCTTAGGGGTTTCAAATTTCTTACGTTTAGGATTTTAAAGGTTTTTTAAGGTGTTGGTCTAATATGCTTATGAAAGGTCAACTCAAGGTTAGCTTGGGGTCACTCGTGATCCTAGGTCCCGTGCTACGTCAAGGGGATAACCTCGGCGTGTGACAAAAATAATGTCTGAATAAAATCCTCTAACTGACTAGAGATGCTGGGACATGCCCCAAGCTAACTCTAGCAAAACTGAAACTAAAATGAAAGGCTAAATATAAAACATGTAAATTGTCCTCGAAAAATGAGGACTCACTACAGACATTCCTGAATACGGAATCGAGAGCCGATCTCCACGTGATCGGAATGCTGAGGACCTGTACCTCCATCACGAGAAGATGTAGCATAGAGTATGTATTAGTATATGAAAGGTATTGAGTATGCATGATATTATAAAGCTGAACAAATATATATAACTGAATAGAGCATAATGAACAATGATATAATCTGAACATAATGAATAAGAGATTAGGTATTTGGTTAAGGAATTTTAGGTCAGGGTTTAGAGCTTAAGTTTTTCAAGGATTTTTTTAGGTCAAGAGTTTTTTTCAATTTAGGATTTATATAGATTTTTTGGGATCATTATTGTTTTTATGATTTCGGAGTTCTAAGGGCCTAGGACTTAGGGTTTTAGATGAAAGAATTGTTTTAGGGTTTTTAAGGTTTGTTTTCGTGATTTTTAGTTTTAGGGTTTTAAAGGATCTTAGTGTTTAGTTTTTCTTAGGATTTAGGATTTCTTAGGGTTTAGGGCTTATTATAGTTTCATGAGGCCTAGGTTTGGGGGTTTATCACTAAGGTTTAGGGTTTAAGTTTCTTACGGTTTGAGTTTAACATTTAAGGTCTCCTAGGTTTTTTTTTGGGTCATTTAGGGTGTTTAGTGTTTTAGGTGTAGGGTTTTTCTAGGGTTTAGGTTTAAGATTTTTTAGTGATTTTTAGGGTTTTTAAGGTTTGTTTTCGGGATTTTTAACTTTAGGGATTTAAAGGTTTTTAGCGTTTAGTTTTTCTTAGAATTTAGGGTTTCTTAAGGTTTAGAGCTTCTTAGAGTTTCATAAGGTTTAGGGTTAGGGGTTTATCCGTAAGGTTTAGGGTTTAGGTTTCTTAGGGTTTGAGTTTAACATTTAAGGTCTACTAGGTTTTTTTTGGGTCATTTAGGGTGTAGGGTTTAGGGTTTAGTGTTTTAGGTTTATGGTTTTTCTAGGTTTTAGGGTTTAGGTTTGTTAGGTTTAATATTTTTTAGAGGTTTATTAGGTTTAGATTTTTTAGCGTTTTTTTTTTTTTGTTGTTTTTGTTGGTGTTTTCAGTGTTTAGTTTTTCTTAGGGTTTAGGGATTCTTAGAGTTTCACAAGGCTTAGGGTTGGGGGTTTTCTTAGGATTAGGGTTTGCGGTTAAGATTTTAAGGGTTTATGATTTAGGGTTTCTTAGGGTTTAGGGTACAAGGTTTAGAATTTGGGATTTAGGGTTCCTTAGGTTTAGGGGGTTTAAAGTTTTTTTTTAAAGGTTTTTTAGGGTTTAGGTTTTCTTAGTTATTTTCACGGTTTAGCTTTTCTTAGTGATTTTTGGGATTTCATAGGGTTTAGGGTTTTTTAAAATGATTTTTAGGTAAATTATGGTGTAGGGCTTACTGGTTTTTAGGTTTTTTTTGGGTTAAGGTTTCTAGGGGTATTAATTAATTTATTTTTTAGAGTCTTTAGGTTTAGAGTTTTTAAAAGGTTTTTAAGGTTTCATAGAGTATTACGATTTCTTAGGTATAACGCTTTTTGGGGTTTAGGGTTTAGGAATTGAGGTATTAGGGCATTAGGGTTTATAAGGGGTTAAGGTTTAGAGTTTCTTAGGGTTTAGTGTTTCTTAGGGTTTCTTGGTTTAGGGTTTGGGGCTTAGAGATTTATGTTCAAGTATTTTTTAGGTTTAGGGTTTTAAAAGGTTTTCTTTATGTTTAGGGTTATGGCCCAAGGATTAGGGTGTAGGGTTTAGGTTTTTTTTAGGTTTATGATTTTTTGGTTTAAAGTAGTTTGGGGTTTATGATTTTTTTTAGGTTTATTATTTTTATGATTAGTGTTTTTAAATGTTTCAGGGTTTCTTAGGTTTTGTAAGAATTTGAATTTATTAAGATTTAGGGTTACGTAGGCCTAATTTTGGACATAGGATTTTATGTTTAGGGTTTTTTCTAGGGATTAGGGTTTTAAAGAGATTTTTTTTCCTCAGGTATTATAGGTTTAGGAGTTTTAATAGATTTTAGGGTTTAGAGTTTGTTAGTGTTTCATATGGTTTGGGGCTTAGGGTTTAGCCCTACGATTTAGAGTGAAGAATTTAGAGTTTCTTAGGTATATGATTTAGCATTGAGGATTTCTTAGGGTTTTGTTTTTTTTAGGGTTTTTAGGATTTACGGTTTTGGGCTAAAGATTTTATAGGGTTTTATTAGGTTTAGAGGAATTTTTAGGTTTAGGGTTTTAAAGGGTGTTTAGGATTTTTATGGTCTTTTACGACTAAGGGTCTCTTAGAGCATAGGGGTTTTATATGGTTTTTAGGGTTTAGGGTTTTTAAAAGTTTAGTATTTAGGGGTTTTAAACGTCTTTTAGGGTTTTTTTTTTAATTCTTAGGGTTTAGCCCTATGGTTTAGGGTTTCTTTGGATATAGAGTTTTGCATTTTGGGTTTCTTTGGGTATAGAGTTTAGCATTTAGTGTTCCTTAGGATTTCGGGTTCAAGGTTTGGGATTTCTTTGGATTTATGCCTAACGTTTAGGGTGAAGGGTTTAGGGTTTCTTTGGGTATAGAGTTTAGCATTTAGGGTTTCTTTGGGTATAGAGTTTAGCATTTAGGGTTTCTTAGGATTTTGGGCTTAAGGTCCAAGTTTTTTATTTAAGGATTTTTAAGATTAAGGACCAAGGCTTACGTTTTTGTAGAATTTTTTAGGTTTAGAGTTCTTTAAGGCTTAAGAATTTAAAAGGGTTTTTCAAGATTTTTAAGATATTTCCTGATTTAGGAGTTCTTACGGCTATGGGTTTCTTTGGGTTTAGGGCTTAGGATTTTAGATTTGGGGTCTTTAGGGGTAAGGGGCTTTAAGGGTTTTTTTAGGTTTAGTGTTTTTCAAGGTGTTTATAGGGTTTAGGGTTTGTTGGTGTGTCATAAGTCTTGGGGTTTAGGGGTTTCCCTAAGGTTTAAGGTGTTGTGTTTCTTTGGGCTTACGATTTATGATTTAAGGTTTCTTAGGGATTTCAAATTTCTTAGGTTTAGGCTTTTAAATGTTTTTTAAGGTGTTGATCTAATAAGCTTATGAAAGGTCAACTCAAGGTTAGCTTGGGGTCACTCGTGATCCTGGGTCACGTTTTACGTCAAGAGGATAACCTCGGGGTGTGACAAAAATAATGTCTGAATAAAAGCCTATAACTGATTAGAGATGCTGGTACATTCCCCCAGCTAACTCTTGCAAAACCGAAACTAAAATGAAAGACTGATTATAAAACATGTAAATCGTCCTCGAAAAATGAGGACTCACCACAAACATTGCTGAATACGGAATCGAGAACCGATCTCCACGTGATCTGAATGCTGAGGACCTGTACCTACATCACGAGAAGATGTAGCGTAAAGTATGTATTAGTATTCGAAAGGTATTGAGTATGCATGAAATGATAAAGTTGAACAAATGTATATAACTGAATAGAGCATATTGAACAATGATATAATCTGAACATAATGAATAATAATATAGGTATTTGGCTATGAAATTTTACGTTAGGGTTCGAAGCTTAAACTTTTCTAGGATTCTTTTAGGTTAAGAGTTTTTTTCAATTTAGGATTTTTAAAGATTTTTTGGGATCATTATTGTTTTTACGATTTAGGAGTTCTAAGGGCTTAGGACTTAGCGTTTTAGATGAAATAGTTTTTTTAGTGTTTTTAAGGTTTGTTTTTGTGATTTTTAGTTTTAGGGGTTTAAAGGATTTTAGTGTTTAGTTTTTCTTAGTGTTTAGGATTTCTTAGGGTTTACGGCTTCTTAGAGTTTCATGTGGCCTAGGGTTGGGGTTTTATCCCTAAGGTTTAGGGTTTAGGTTTCTTAGGGTTTGAGTTTAACATTTAAGGTCTCCTACGAATTTTTTGGGTCATTTAGGGTGTAGGGTTTAGGGTTTAGTGTTTTAGGTTTTGGGTTTTCTAGGGTTTAGGTTTAAGATTTTTTAGTGATTTTTAGGGTTATTAAGGTTTGTTTTCGGGATTTTTAATTTTAGTGATTTAAAGGTTTTTAGTGTTTAGTTTTTATTAGAATTTAGGATTTCTTAGGGTTTAGGGCTTCTTAGAGTTTCATAAGTCTTAGGGTTAGGGGTTTATCCTTAAGGTTTAGGGTTTAGGTTTTTTAGGGTTTGAGTTTAACATTTAAGGTCGACTAGGTTTTTTTTGGGTCATTTAGGGTGTAGGGTTTAGGGTTTAGTGTTTTAGGTTTATGGTTTTTCTAGGGTTGAGGGTTTAGGTTTGTTAGGTTTAAGATTTTTTAGAGGTTTTTTAGGTCTAGGGTTTTTAATGTTTTTTTTAGTATTTGGTTTTTCTTAGGGATTCTTAGAGTTTCACAAGGCTTAGGGTTGGGGGTTTATCCCTAAGGTTTCGGGTTTCGGTTTCTTAGGATTTGAGTTTTACATTTAAAATCTCCTTGGTTATTTTTTGGTCATTTAGGGTGTAGGGTTTTTCTAGGGTTTAGGGTTTAGGTTTGTTTGGTTTAAGATTTTTTTGAGGAGTTTTAGTTTTAGAGTTTTTAACGTTTTTTTTGTTGTTTTTTAGGGTTTAGGGTTTCTTATTGCATTTTTGGGTTTAGGGTTTGGGGTTTTCTTAGGATTAGGGTTTGGGGATATGATTTTTAAGGGTTTACGATTTAGGGTTTCTTAGGGTTTAGGGTTCATGGTTTAGAGTTTTGGAGTTAGGGTTCCTTAGGTTTAGGGGTTTTAAAGTTTTTTTTTTGGTTTTTTAGGGTTTAGGTTTTCATAGTGATTTTCAGGGTTTAGCTTTCTTAGTTATTTTTAGGATTTTATAGGGTTTAGGGTTTTTAAAAAATGATTTTTAGGTAAATTATGGTGTTGGGATAATTGGTTTTTTAGGGTTTTTTAGATTTAAGGCTTCTAGGTGTTTTAAAACATTTTTTTTTTAAGTTTTTAGATTTAGAGTTTTTGAAAGGTTTTAATGTTTCATAGGGTATTATGGTTTGTTAGTTATAAGGTTTTTTAGGGTTTAGGGTTTAGGATCTTAGGTTTTAGGGCATTAGGGTTTGTAAGGGTTTAAGGTTTAGAGTTTCTTAGGGTTTAGTATTTCTTAGGTTTCTTGGTTTAGGGTTTAGGGCTTAGGGTTTAGAGATTTAGGTTAAAAAAAAAAATGAGTTTTTTTAGGGTTTATAAGGGCTTATGATTTCTTAAGGATTTTTTAGGTTTAGGGTTTTTAAAGGTTTTCTTTAGGTTTAAGGTTGAGGCCCAAGGATTAGAGTGTAGGGTTTAGGGTTTTTTTTTAGGTTTATGATTTTTTGGTTAAGAGTATTTTAGGTTTTATGATTTTTATGATTAGGGTTTTTAAATGTTTTAGGGTTTCTTAGGTTTTTTAAGAATTTAAATTTCTTAAGATTTAGGATTACGTAGGCCTAATTTAGGGCATAGGATTTTATGTTTAGTGTTTTTTTTTTAGGGTTTAGGGTTTTAAAGAGATTTTTTTTCCATCGGGTATTATAGTTTTAGGAGTTTTAATGGATTTTAGGGTTTATGGTTTGTTAGTGTTTCATATGGTTTGGAGCTTAGGGTTTAGCCCTATGATTTAAAGTGAATAATTCAGAGTTTCTTAGGTATATGATTTAGCGTTTAGGATTTCTTAGGGTTTTGTTATTCTAAGGATTTTTAGGATTTAGGGTTTTGGGCTTAGGATTTTCTAGGGTTTTATTAGGTTTAGAGGAATTTTTAGGTTTAGGGTTTTAAAGGGTCTTTAGGATTTTTATGGTTTTTTACGACTAAGGGGCTCTTAGAGCATAGGGGTTTTATATGGTTTTTAGGGTTTAGGGTTTTTAAAAGTTTAGTGTTTAGGGGTTTTAAAAGTTTAGTGTTTAGGGGTTTTAAAAGTATTTTTGGTTTTTTTTTTATCTTTTAGGGTTTAGCCCTTTGGTTTAGGGTGTAGGGTTTAGGGTTTCTTTGGGATTAGAGTTTAGCATTTAGGGTTTCTTAGGATTTAGGGTTTAAGGTTTAGGATTTCTTTGGATTTATCCCTACCATTTAGGGTGAAGGCTTTAGGGTTTCTTTAGATATAGAGTTTAGCATTTAGGGTTTCTTTGGGTATAGAGTTTAGCATTTAGGGTTTCTTAGGATTTTGGGTTTAAGGTCCAAGTTTTTTATTTAAGGAATTTTAAGATTTAGGGCTAAGGCTTACATTTTTGTAGAATTTTTTAGGTTTAGAGTTCTTTTAGGTTTAGGATTATAAAAGGGTTTTTCAAGATTTTTATGATTTTTCATGATTTAGGAGTTCTTACGGCTATGGGTTTCTTTGGGTTTAGTGCTTAGGATTTTAGATTTTGGGTTTTTAGGGGTTTGGGGATTTTAGGGTTTTTTTTAGGTTTAGTGTTTTTCAAGGTGTTTTTAGGGTTTAGGATTTCTTTGGGTTTAGGGTTTGTTGGTGTTTTATAAGTCTTGGGGTTTAAGGGCTTCCCTAAGGTTTAAGGTTTAATGTTTCTGAGGGTTTAGGGTTTATGATTTAGGGTTTATTAGGGGTTTCAAAGTTCTTAAACCTAGGCTTTTAAAGGTTTTCTAAGGTGTTGATCTAATATGCTTATGACAGGTCAACTCAAGCTTAGCTTGGGGTCACTCGTGATCCTAGGTCACGTGTTACTTCAAGGGAATAACCTCAGGGTGTGACAAAAATAATGTCTAAATAAAAGCCTCTAACTGAATAGAGATGTTGGGACATACCCCCAGCTAACTCTAGCAAAACTGAAACTAAATGAAAGACTGAATATAAGACATGTAAATCATCTCAGAAAATGAGGACTCACCACAGACATTGCTGAATACGAAATCGAGAACCGATCTCCACTTGTCTGAATGCTGAGGACCTGTACCTACATCACGAGAAGATTTAGCGTAGAGTATGTATTAGTATTGGAAAGGTATTGAGTATGCATGATGTGATAAAGCTGAACAAATATATAAAACTGAATAGAGCATATTGAACAATGATATAATCTAAACATAATGAATAAGAGTTTAGGTATTTGGTTACGGAATTTTAGCTTAGGATTTAGAGATTAAGTTTTTCTAGGATTTTTTTAGGTCAAGAGTTTTTTTCAATTCAGGATTTTTAAAGATTTTTTGGGACCTTAATTGTTTTTACGATTTTGGAGTTCTAAGGGATTAGGACTTAGGGTTTTAGATTAAAGAAGTTTTCTAGGGTTTTTAAGGTTTGTTTCCATGATACTTAGTTTTAGGTTTTAAAGGATTTTAGTGTTTAGCTTTTCTTAGAATTTAGGATTTCTTAGGGTTTAGGGCTTCTTAGAGTTTCATTAGGCCTAAGGTTGGGGGTTTATCCCATAGGTTTAGGGTTTACGTTTCTTAGGGTTTGAGTTTAAGAGTTAGAGTTTCTTAGGGTTTCTTTGTTTAGGGCTTAGAGATTTAGGTTAAAATATTAGTTTTTTTGAGTTTTTTTAGGGTTTATAAGGTTTTATGATTTCTTAAGGATTTTTTAGGTTTAGGGTTTTAAAAGGTTTTCTTTATGTTTAGGGTTAAGGTCCAAGGATTAGGGTGTAGGGTTTAGGTTTTTTTTAGGTTTATGATTTTTTGGTTCAGAGTATTTTAGGGTTTATGATTTTGTTTAGGTTTATGATTTTTATAATTAGGGTTTTTAAATGTTTTAGGGTTTCTTAGGTTTTTTAAGAATTTGAATTTCTTAAGATTTTGGGTTACATAGACCTAAGTTAGGGCACAGGATTTTATGTTTAGGGGTTTTTTTTAGGGCCAAGGGTTTTAAAGAGATTTTGTTTTCCTCGGGTATTATAGTTTTAGGAGTTTTAATGGATTTACGGTTTAGGGTTTGTTAGTGTTTCATATGGTTTGGGGCTTAGGGTTTAGCCCTACGATTTAGAGTGAAGAATTTAGAGTTTCTTAAGTATATGATTTTGCATTTAGGATTTCTTAGGGTTTTGTTTTTTTAAGGGATTTTAGGATTTAGGGTTTTGGGCTTAAGATTTTCTAGGGTTTTATTTGGTTTAGAGGTATTTTTAGGTTTAGGGTTTTAAAGGGTGTTTAGGAGTTGTATGATTTTTTACGACTAAGGGGCTCTTGGAGCATAGGGGTTTTATATAGTTTTTAGGGTTTAAGGTTTTTAAAAGTTTAGTGTTTAGGGGTTTTAAAAGTCTTTTAGGTTTTTTTTTTTATTTCTTAGGGTTTAGCCCTATGGTTTAGGGTGGAGTGTTTAGGGTTTCTTTGGGTATAGAATTTTGCATTTAGGGTTTCTGTGGGTATAGAGTTTAGCATTTAGGGTTTCTTAGGATTTAGGGTTCAAGGTTTAGGATTTCTTTGGATTTATCCCTAACGATTAGGGTGAAGGGTTTTGGGTTTCTTTGGGTATACAGTTTAGCATTTAGGGTTTCTTTGGGTATAGAGTTTAGCATTTATGGTTTCTTAGAATTTTGGATTTAAGGTCCAAGTATTTTATTTAAGGATTTTTAAAATTTAGGGCTAAGGTTTACGTTTTTATAGAATTTTTTAGGTTTAGAGTTCTTTAAGGTTTAGGATTTTAAAAGGGTTTTTCAAGATTTTTATGATTTTTCAAGATTTAGGAGTTCTTACGGCTACGAGTTTCTTTGGGTTTAGGGCTTAGGATTTTAGATTTAGTCTTTTGAGGGGTTAAGGGCTTTAAGGGTTTTTTTAGGCTTAGTGTTTTTCAAGGTGTTTTTAGGCTTGAGGATTTCTTTGGGTTTAGTGTTTGTTGGTGTTTCAAAAGTCTTGGGGTTTAGGTTTCCGTAAGGTTTAAGGTTTAGTGTTTCTTAGGGTTTAGGGTTTATGATTTAGGATTTCTTAAGGGTTTCCAATTTCTTAGATTTAGTCTTTTAAAGGTTTTTTAAGGTGTTGATCTAATATGCTTATGACAGGTCAACTCAAGGTTAGCTTGGGTTCACTCGTGATCCTACGTCCCATGTTACGTCAAGGTGATAACCTCGGAGTGTGATAAAAATAATTTCTAAATAAAAGCCTCTAACTGACTAGAGATGCTAGGACATTCCCCTAGCTAGCTCTAGCAAAATTGAAACTAAAATGAAATACTGAATATAAAACAAGTAGATCCTCCTCAAAAAACGAGGACTCACCACAGACATTGCTGACTACGGAATTGAGAACCGATCTCCACGTGATCTGAATGTTGAGGACCTCTACCTATATCATGAGAAGATGTAGCGTAGATTATGTATTAGTATTTGAAAGGTATTGAGTATGCATGATATGATAAAGCTGAACAAATATATATAATTGAATAGAGCATATTGAACAATGATATAATCTGAACATAATGAATAAGAGTTTAGGTATTTGGTTAAGGAATTTTAGGTTAGGGTTTAGAGCTTAAGTTTTTCTAGGATTTTTTTAGGTCAAGAGTTTTTTTCAATTTAGTTCTTTTAAAGATTTTTTGGGATCATTATTGTTTTTACGATTTAGGAGTTCTGAGGGATTAGGACTTAGGGTTTTTAAGGTTTGTTTTCGTGATTTTAGGGTTTATGATTTTTTTATGGTGTATTATAGGGTTTATGATTTTTTTAGGCTTATGATTTTATGATTAAGGTTTTAAATGTTTTAGGGTTTCTTAGGTTTTTTAAGAATTTGAATTTCTTAAGATTTAGGGTTACGTATGCCTAATTTAGGGCATAGGACTTTATGTTTAGGGTTATTTTTAGGGCTTAGGGTTTTAAAGAGATTTTGTTTCCCCGGGTCTTATAATTTTAGGAGTTTTCACTAATTTTAGGGTTTAGGGTTTGATAGTGTTTCATATGGTTTGGGGCTTAGGGTTTAGCCCTACGATTTAGAGTGAAGAATTTAGTGTTTCTTAAGTATATGATTATCCTTTAGGATTTCTTAGGTTTTTGGTTTTTTAAGGGTTTTTAGGATTTAGGGTTTTGGGCTTAAGATTTTCTACGGTTTTATTAGGTTTAGAGGTATTTATAGGTTTAGGATTTTTATGGTTTTTTACGACTAAGGGGCTCTTAGAGCATAGGGGTTTTATATGGTTTTTAGGGTTTAGGGTTTTTAAAAGTTTAGTGTTTAGGGGTTTTAAAAGTCTTTTAGGGTTTTTTTTATTTCTTAGGGTTTAGCCCTATGGTTTAGGATGGAGGGTTAAGGGTTTCTTTAATATAGAGTTTTGCATTTAGGGTTTCTTTGAGTATAGAGTTTATTATTTAGGGTTTCTTAAGATTTAGGGTTCAAGGTTTAGGATTTCTTTGGATTTATCCCTAATGTTTAGGGTGAAGGGTTTAGGGTTTCTTTGGGTATAAAGTTTAGCATTTAGGGTTTCTTTGGGTATAGAGTTTAGGTTTAGTGTTTTTCAAGGCGTTTTTAGGATTTAGGATTTCTTTGGGTTTAGGGTTTATTGGTGTTTCATAAGTCTTGGGGTTTAGGGGTTTCCCTAAGGTTTAAGGCTTAGTGTTTCTTAGGGTTTAGGGTTTATGATTTAGGGTTTCTTAGGGATTTGAAATTTCTTAGGTTTAGCCTTTTAATGGTTTTTGAAGATATTGATCTAATATGCTTATGACAGGTCAACTCAAGGTTAGCTGGGGTCACTCGAGATCTTAGGTCCCATGTTATATCAAGGGGATAACCTCGGGGTGTGACAAAAATAATGTCTGAATAAAAGCCTCTAACTGACTAGAGATGCTGGGACATGCCCCCAGCTAACTCTAGCAAAACTGAAACTAAAATGAAATACAGAATATAAAACATATAAATCGTTCTTGAAGAATGAGGACTCACCATAGACATTGCTGAATACGGAAACAAGAACCGATCTCCACATGATCTAAATTCTGCGGACCTTAACCTACTTCACGAGAAGATATAGCGTAGAGTATCTATTAGTATTTGAAAGGTATAGAGTTTTGTATTTGAAAGGTTTAGTGTTTTTCGAGGTGTTTTTAGGGTTTAGGATTTCTTTGGCTTTAGGGTTTGTTGGTGTTTCATAAGTCTTTGGGGTTTAAGGTTTAATGTTTCTTAGGGTTTGGGGTTTATGATTGAGGGTTTCTTAGGGGTTTCAAATTTCTTAGGTTTAGGCTTTTAAAGGTATTTTAATGTGTTGATCTAATATGCTTATGACAGGTCAACTCAAGGTAAGCTTGGGTCACTCGTGATCCTAGGTCCCGTGTTACGTCAAGGGGATAACCTCGGGGTGTGACAAAAATAATTTCTGAATAAAAGCTTCTAAATGACTAGAGATGCTGGGATATGCCCCCAGCTAACTCTAGCAAAACTGAAACTAAAATGAAAGACTGAATATAAGACATGTAAATCGTCCTTGAAAAATGAGGACTCACCACCGACATTGCTGAATACGGAATCGAGAATAGATCTCCACATGATCTGAATGCTGAGTACTTTTACCTACATCACGAGAAGATGCAGCGTAGTGTATGTATTAGTATTTGAAATGAATTGAGCATGCATGATATGATAAAGCTGAACAAACATATATAACTGAATAGAGCATATTGAACAACGATATAATCTTAACATAATGACTAAGAGTTTAGGTATTTGGTTAAGGAATTTTAGGTTAGGATTTAGAGCTTAAGTTTTTCTAGGATTCTTTTAGGTCAAGAGTTTTTTCAATTTAGGATTTTTAAAGTTTTTTTGGGATCATTAATGTTTTTATGATTTAGGAGTTCTAAGGGCTTAGGACTTAGGGCTTTAGATTAAAGAATTATTTTCGGGTTTTTAAGGTTTGTTTTTGTGTTTTTTAGTTTTACAGTTTTAAAGGATTTTAGTGTTTAGTTTGTCTTAGAATTTAGGATTTCTTAGGGTTTAGGGCGTCTTAGAGTTTCCTGAGGTCTAGTGTTGGGGGTTTATCCCTAAGGTTTAGGGTTTAGGTTTCTTAGGGTTTGAGTTTAACATTTAAGGTCTCCTAGGTTTTTTTTGGGTCATTTAGGGTGTAGGGTTTAGTGTTTAGTGTTTTAGGTTTAGCATTTTTGGGTCATTTAGGGTGTAGGGTTTAGGTTTGTTATATTTAAGATTCTTTAGAGGTTCTTTAGTTTTAGAGTTTTCAAAGTTTTTTTTGTTGTTTTTTAGGGTTTAGGATTTTTTAGTGCTTTTTTGGGTTTAGGTTTGGGTTTTCTTAGGATTAGGGTGTAGGGTTTAGGGTTTTTCTAGGGTTTAGGGTTTCTTAGTGATTTTTTGGGTTTAGGGTTAAGGGTTTTCTTAGGATTAGGGTGTAGGGTTTAGGGTTTTTCTAGGGTTTAGGATTTAGGGTTTCTTATTGCTTTTTTGGGTTTAGGGTTTGGGGTTTTCTTAGGATTAGGGTTTGGGGTTATGATTTTTAAGGGTTTACAATTTAGGGTTTCTTAGGGTTTAGGGTTCAAAGTTTAGAATTTTGGATTTAGGGTTCCTTACGTTTAGGGGTTTTAAAGTTTTTTTTTTTTAGGTTTTTTAGGGTTTAAGGTTTCTTGGTTTATGGTTTAGGGCTTAGAGATTTAGGGTTAAAGATTTTTTTTTGAGTTTTTTTGGGGTTTATAAGGGCTTATGATTTCTTAATGATTTTTTAGGTTTAGGGTTTTAAAAGGTTTTCTTTATGTTTAGGGTTAAGGCCCAAGGATTAGGGTGTAGGGTTTAGGTTTTTTTTAGGTTTATGATTTTTTGGTTAAGAGTATTTTAGGGTTTATGATTTTTTTTAGGTTTATGATTTTTATGATTAGGGTTTTTAAATGTTTTAGGGTTTCTTAGGTTTTTTAAGAATTTGAATTTCTTAAGATTTAGGGTTACGTAGGCCTAATTTAGGGCATAGGATTTTATGTTTAGGGTTTTTTTTAGGGCTTAGGGTTTTAAAGATATTTTGTTTTTCCTCAGGTATTATAGTTTTAGGAGTTTTAATGGATTTTAGGGTTTAGGGTTTGTTAGTGTTTCATATGGTTTGGGGCTTAGGGTTTAGCCCTACGATTTAGAGTGATGAATTTAGAGTTTCTTAGGTATATGATTTAGCGTTTAGGATTTCTTAGGGTTTTGTTTTTTTTAAGGTTTTTAGTATTTAGGGTTTTGGGCTTAAGATTTTCTAGGGTTTTATTAGGTTTAGAGGAATTTTTAGGTTTAGGGTTTCAAAGGGTCTGTAGGATTTTTATGGTTTTTTACGACTAAGGGGATCTTAGAGCATAGGGGGTTTTTGTATGGTTTTTAGGGTTTAGGGTTTTTAAAAGTTTAGTGTTTAGGGGTTTCAAAAGTCTTTTAGGTTTTTTTTTTTAATTCTTAGGGTTTAGACCTACGGTTTAGGGTAGAATGTTTAGGGTTTCTTTGGATATAGAGTTTTGCATTTTGGGTTTCTTTGGGTATAAAGTTTAGCATTTAGGGTTTCTTAGGATTTAGGGTTCAAGGTTTTGGATTTCTTTGGATTTATCCCTAACGTTTAGGGTAAAGGCTTTAGGATTTCTTTGGGTATAGAGTTTAGCATTTAGGGTTTCTTAGGATATAGAGTTTAGCATTTAAGGTTTCTTAGGGTATATAGTTTAAGGTCCATGTTTTTCATTTAAGGATTTTTAAGATTTAGGGCTAAGGCTTACGTTTTTGTAGAATTTTTTAGGTCTAGTGTTTTTCATGGCATTTTTAGGGTTTAGGATTTCTTTGGGTTTAGGGTTTGTTGGTGTTTCATAAGTCTTGGGGTTTAGGGGTTTCCTTAAGGTTGGAGGTGTAGTGTTTCTTAGGGTTTAGGGTTTATGATTTAGGGTTTCTTAGGGGTTTGAAATTTCTTAGGTTTAGGGTTGTATATGTTTTTTAAGGTGTTGATCTAATATGCTTATGATAGGTAAACTCTAGGTAAGCTTGAGGTCATTCGTGATCCTGGGTCCTGTGTTACGTTAAGGGGTTAATCTCGGGGTGTGACAAAAATAATATCTGTATAAAAGCCTCTAACTGACTAAAGATGATGGTACATTCCACCAGCTAACTCTTGCAAAACTGAAACTAAAATGAAAGACTGATTATAAAACATGTAAATCGTCCTTGAAAAACGAGGACTCACCACAGACATTGCTGAATACGGAATCGAGAACGGATCTCCATGTGATCTGAATGCTGAGGAACTGTAACTACATCAGGGGAAGATGTAGGATAGAGTATGTATTAGTATTTGAAAGGTATTGAGTATGCATGATATGATAAAGCTGAACAAATATATATATAACTGAATAGTGCAGATTAAACAATGATATAATCTTAACATAATGAATAAGAGTTTAGGTATTTGTTTAAGGAATTTTAGGTTACGGTTTCGCCCTTAAATTTTTCTAGAATTTTTTTAGGTCAAGAGTATTTTTCAATTTAGGATTTTTAAAGATTTTTTGAAATCATTATTGTTTTTACGATTTAGGAGTTCTAAGGGCTTAGGAATTAGGGCGTTAGATTAAACAGTTTTTTTTAGGGTTTTTATGGTTTGTTTTCGTGATTTTTAGTTTTAGGGTTTTAACGGATCATAGTGTTTAGTTTTTCTTAGGATTTAGGATTTCTTAGGGTTTAGGGTTTCTTAGAGTTTCATGAGGCCTAGGGTTGGGGGTTTATCCCTAAGGTTTAGGGTTTAGGTTTCTTAGGGTTTGAGTTTAACATTTAAGGTCTCCTAGGTTTTTTTTTTTGGGTCATTTAGGGTGTAGGATTTAGGGTTTAGTGTTTTAGGTTTAGGGTTTTTTTAAGGTTTAGATTTAAGATTTTTTAGTGATTTTTAGGGTTATTAAGGTTTGTTTTCGGGATTTTTAATATTAGGGATTTAAAGGTTTTTAGTGTTTACTTTTCCTTAGTATTTAGGATTTCTTAGGGTTTAGGGCTTCTTAGAGTTTGATAAGGCTTAGGGTTAGGGGTTTATCCCTAAAGTTTAGGGTTTACGTTTCTTAGGGTTTGAGTCTAACATTTAAAGTCTACTAGGTTTTTTTTGGGTCATTTAGGGTGTAGGGTTTAGGGTTTAGTGTTTTAGGTTTATGGTTTTTCTAGGGTTTAGGGTTTAGGTTTGTTAGGTTTAACATTTTTTAGAGTTTTTTAGGTTTATAGTTTTTAATGTTTTTTTTGTTGTTTTTTTTGGTGTTTTTAGTGTTTAGTTTTTCTTAGGGTTTAGGGATTCTTAGAGTTTCACAAGGCTTAGGGCTGGGGGTTTATCCTTAAGGTTTAGGGTTTAGGTTTCTTTTTACATTTAAGGTCTCCTTGGTTATTTTTGGGTGATTTAGGGTGTAGGGTTTTTCTACGGTTTAGGGTTTAGGTTTGTTAGGTTTAAGATTTTTTAGAGGTTTCTTAGTTTTAGAGTTTTTTTTGTTGTTTTTTAGGGTTCAGGGTTTCTTAGTGCTTTTCTGGGTTTACGGTTTAGGGTTTTCTTAGGATTTGGGTTTGGGGTTATGATTTTTAACACTACAAAAAAACTGCTAAATTATGGCAGTTTATTTATAGGGGTCTTAAGGAACCCCCACTACACATTCAATTTGTGGCGTTTGTGGCAATCCACACAAAATAATTCCTTTTGTGGCGGCTTAAGTGTGGAGGTTGTAAAAGACCCCTACTATACATTCAATTTGTGGCGTTTGTTTCAACCTCCATAAAATTATTCTTGTTGTGGCGATTTTTTTGTGCAGGTTTTGTACTACAAAAGAATGAAACGATCTCGATAATTTATTTTGAGTATGACGATGGTTTATAACCACCACAATGAGCTTAAAACAGCGGTTTTTTATGCCGCCAAAATCCCTTCTATTATTAATACTATTATAGCGGTTCAAAAAACCGCCATAAAATGCTACAAGTTTATAATGACTTTTAAAATTTGTATTACAACAGTTTCAAACCGCTATAAAATTCACATTTTATAGAATCTTAATTGTATAAAACAATATTTTGGTAGTTTCAACCTATGCAATATTTGGTCATGCAATACAACTTACTAAAATAACTCCTTACACTAAAATAAATCATACACTATAAATTTCTAAACAATGACCTGAAGCAGGGTACGTAATTCCAATATCTAAAATATATGTATCCCAAAATTACATCTAGATTCAAGTAAGAGTTTTAAACTATTCATCAACAATACAAAAAATAGTTTTGATCCTAATGATGATACTAACTGGCACTCGCTCTATTTCCAATATTGATACCTCTGTCATAGGATCTTCTTGCGTCCATAATTGGTAAAGAAACACTTTATAAATCTTGTATCTGTCAAAGAAATTAAGAAATAAGTCGTATAATGATAAATATTATAAAGAAAATTCATTGAAGGAAGATTGTCATGTGTGCTCATTGAAATATGCATGTGTACAGAAGAATAACAAAAACATTTACTTCCAATTTCAATCAGTTTCAGCAAAACATTTGTTGCACATTTAAACACCACAACTTCAATTTACAACACAAAATGATGGGATGTTTCATCCCATTGAGCTCTTCATTCAGCACAATAAAAAATAACATTCATAATGAAAGATTCCAACTGATTGAGCTCTTCATTTCAAAGACAACTGGCTACATATTTTAGTTCGAGTCAAAGACAAAATTGCAAAATAATTGATGATTTCAGCACATTGAGCAAACCAATTCAACATAAAATGAATATAGATTTATAGGTAGAGCTAATCGAATTACCTTATGCTTTCTCTAGCTCATTGTCACACCCCAAATCCGGATGTGATGGCACGTATTCATTCCCTACCGGACACGTCAGCCTAACCCAACCACAACGATAGAGAAGTAGAAATACAAGAATAAAAGATAATAAATAAGCGGAAGACTAATTAAAACTCAACACTACCCAGAATTTGGTTGTCACATGTACAAACCTCTAAATATAGAATTCGAATAAAAATATACAAGTCTCAGAGTATAGTTCTCGAATAGAACAAAACTAAAAGTAAAGATAACTCAAGGGCACGTCTGGAATGAACCGCTACCTCTCGAGTATGTCCCGAAGCTCAATCTGCTAAAGAAAATACTAAATCGAATCTGAGAGAGAGCTGTCAACCTACACAATTGTCTAGAAGCAAGGGTGAGTACCAAAAACCACAGGTACTCGCAAGTAACTCCAAACTAAGCAAAACTAGCAGCTACAAACAACTCCTTTCAATCCCAACCAAACCACCGAAACTTTAATCTAACAGCAAACCAACCAACCTATACTAAACAGATCATATTCAACAGCCAGAACCAATAATATATCCTTATCAACCTCAGATCAACAAACAAGAGCAAGTAGATCAACTTCCACATAAGAAGGGTAAACCGATACAATCCACACATCACATACAAGATAAGGCAAATGCGATGCAAAATGTAATAATGATGTCATGTAGTTGTGATGCATGTCTGTCCTACGATACACATCTATTGACGTAATCAGTCCGCGCTGAATATTCAAATCAGAATCCATGGGGCCACACATGAACCATGTGTCACCGCCGGAACAGATCCTATCGGCATCCAAATGCTAGCCGGAGCTAGTCTCAACTGTGTCTCATATCCATCCATCCTCATATCAGTGTCTCAGAACTCGTGCAACAGATAGTTCACACATGGGATGAATAATGAATATGCACATGTCATCAATCACAATCATATCACAATCACATCATAGTATTACACATCATCTGTCTCAATCACAACCATATCACGACCACATCATAGTATTACACATCACCTGTCTCAATCACAACCATATCACAACCACATCATAGTATTACACATCATCTGTCTCAACAACAATGTCTGTATCAATCATAGCCTACTCATGCTCTTTTATTCCCTTTGTATCAGTTATCACATGACTTATTCAACAAATTCAAGTCACATATAACTCATTTAGCTCGTTTTATTCCCCATCTTTCATTTACAACAATTTCAATCAACAAATAAAACCCATCCTCAATCCCCATTACTCCCCAGCACAATTAGGAAAGTAGTCATGCGTAGTCTAAGAGTTTTACAAAGTTTGAAAGCCACTTGCCTTAAAACGAACTCCAAAAGTTACTTGACTTGAGCCTTTCCTTTCCGAGTATAATCCGGATCACGATAATCTATTCAAACAATTATTCACAATCACAATTCGAGTCCAATGACACCAAAATCAAGAAATTTAGGGAAAAAGGGCAAAGTGGTCCAAAAGTCTCATACCAGAAAACGATACCCAAATCTGGAAATTTTTGATGTAAAATGATCCTTAAAGTATTTGGAAGCTAATGGTGAAAACCAATTTGAAAATGGAGTTGAAATCAATTCACAAACTCAATTTGAAGGAAAATCCATGTTCTTGAAGAAGCCTAAAATATTCGGATCCGAAACCCCGACTCGAAAATGAAATATTTCTTGAAAAACATCTTACCCATGCTTAGATAAGTTCAAATATGAAATTTCATAAAAAACGGAGTTACGATCGACCTTGAAATTCTCAATTTATCAAACTTTAACTTTACCGGGAAAGTTCAAATTGTACGCGGTTAATATGATGAAAATAATCGATGAATCAATAATTTTATGTTAAAATCAGTTTACCCATAACATAAGGATCGTAAATATACCTTTTTCATCAAAAAGGTAGTCCAAATCGATAAAACCCCAATTTTTCCCAAGAAATTTATGGATAGGGAAAAAAAAAAACAGATAAAGAAATTATGAGAAAATGTCGAATTGAAGATTGAATACTAACCCTCATATTAATTCAAGAAGAAACCCGTAAGAATCACTCCATTACGATCTCTAGAACTCCCGATATGCTCAAAATACCAAATGAACATAGTCTGAGATTTTTATAACAGTACATGGCTGTTATGCACCAGAAAAACAGCAGTTAATCTTTCACTAAAAAGGCCGTAATTCCCTCATACGATAGCGAAATGACCCGATTCTTTTTTTGTAAATGTCTTAAATAATGATACGGACCTGCTCGTTCAATCGGAGCTCAATTTCATGCTCGTTTGCCCAGTCAAATATCATTTCTACTCGGTAAATAATTATTTCTTATTTGCGATAAAAGTCCAATCTCGGGTTAGCGAAAATGCACCAAAATTTGCAGATAAGTCTTATAATTCATGCTCAAAATTTCAGAACCTTCGGAATAATTTTTCGACCTTTAAATGAACCCTTTAGTTGTCACAATTTGCTGAAATAGTGTCAAAGCATCCAAGAAGCTTAAAAGCTCACCCAAAACTCATTTGGCACTTCCCGAACACAACCCAAATATGCTACTAGCTTGAAAATGACATTTCGGACTCAATGAAATCGTCGGAATTTGAATTCGAGGTCTCCTTGACCCGGTATCCGATAAGGCGTCAAGAAACTAACTTTAGGCTCAAAAACTCGAAACGCACTCGGGGCCTCTAAAAATTCAACCAAGACTCATTCTAGACTTAGAATCACCCCCTGAATCCAACGGTGCCCTCGGAATTCCATTTCGAGCACCGGAACCTCGTTTGTTGACCAAAGTCAACTCTTGATCAAAATTTCACAATTTTTGCAACTTAGGACCTCAAATCTTCGTTTTAACTCCAAATTCGACTCCGTGAATTCTCATTGACCCGTTTCGACATTCTAAAACTGCTGGAATCGACGGAAATCCGATTCGAGTCTCGAAACTCCAAATGACTCGAAATAGCACTTTTAACCAAACTTTAACTCTTAAAAAACTCAACTTTCCAAAAACTCAATTTTTCATCAATTTTCCTTCAAACCAACTTCGAAAATACAATAATTAGGACTCGGGGCAACTATCGGGAGGGGTAAAACGGTCATTTTATGAAAATTTCCAAAAATGACCTTTAGGGTCATTACACTCATCTATTCAACAAAAGAGGGGGCATCATAATACTTCAAATATATAATGAAGATAAAATAGGTACTTGTGATTGCTCAGAATCAGCTCCTTACGTTGAACACTTGAAGTCACAACGCCTTTTACGTATTAAGGGTAAATAAATTGTACTTAAGTATGTCTTACCAAGCAAATTATTTCTATTTAAATAATAGTAATAGTAAAAATAAAAGAGAGGAAAAAGTAAGAAAACTTCCATATTATTTTTTATTCCCTCCCTTTTAACCTAGTAAATCATATCTACGGTTTTATTCCCTCCATAATCCCACCTTCAGCGCCATATTCCCACCTTCCCCTCCATGTTTCCACTTTCCCCTGTTCTCCCCTTTTCTTGGTGAAAACTTCCCTTTCCAGAGCTATAAATTCCCAAATAGTTCCTTTGGGAGAGATGGAATTCAGATTATCGATCAACATAAGGTAAAAAATTTTGTTGTACTTAAATTCTTCTAAGTTTCTGTTTTATCCTCATCTATATGATTGTTGGACAAACGTTTGTGCTTTATAATTTGGATGTAAATGTGTATTTTATTTCATTCATTGTTAAGCTTTATTAGTATTGAGACATAGTTATCAGTATTGAGAGACATACTGTAGTTTTCAATTCTCTGTGCATTATAGTACATTCTGTCTGCCAACTACTTGGTTATTACTGTATCATCTCATCATAGTCCTTCATATTTGATTCACCTCTCTTTTTTCTAATGAATATGCAGCCATGCCAAAGGTGAAACGTTTCAAGAATCCACTAAAGGTTGCTAATGGACGTGCTTCATCATCAACTACTCAAGCGGCACAAGCCCTCCCAGATGTTTCAGCAATGCCCTCGCAAGCTCATGAAGAACAAGCTCCAATCCTCCTACAAGAAGAACAAGCTTCAATTCCACCGCAACAAGAACAAGCTCCAATTCTACCGCAACAAGAACAAGTTCACGTTCTGCCTTCTAATTCAAGTGTACCCCTTATGAACCAACGTATATATTCAAAATATTGGAATGTAGACGCAAGAGGTATGCTTTATAGAATTTTTACTTCAAGCTATGGTATCTTAGTTTTTTTCCTTTTTGGTTGAGTAACTTGTTTTCTTGTTAAAGACTCAGAAAACGCTATCAAGCAAATTCATGTCAAGGCCAATGAGGTTAATAACCTAACTGTTGGAGAGCGCATTATTGTGAAATTTGATGACTATAACGCAGCATATGGTGAAGCACAAGGATTGCTCGCTGGATATTGTGGATCTTTGGCAATTGATTGTAATTTGTTTCCAATTAGTTTTGAGAGGTGGTCAGGACCATTAGGCATGCCTAAGAAGTACATGGAAGACTGCTTTGAAACAATATTGAAGGTACAAGTGTTTTTAGATATATATTTACTTATTTCACCATGACTATAGTAGACGTGAGAAAACTAACTTTTATTTTTTTAAGCCTCGGTTTCTTTTTGAGGTAAGAGAGTCCATTGCATACAGATATTGCAATGCTAGTATTTCAAAGAAGTGGGCTACACATAGACAAAGGCTGTGGAATGAATATTTTGACCCAGCCAAAAGCAAAAATGAGATTCTAAGTAATGTACCATCTGGTATAAATAAAGATCAATGGGCTAGTTTTGTTGGTTATCGTATGAAACCATCAACAATGGTAAGATTCAGATTATATTAATAAGTTTCATTTCATTATAGTTAAATAAAGTTAAAAAATTTAAGTTGTACTTATTTTGTTGATAGGAGATTTGTAGAAGAAATAAGGAAATTCAGAAGATGCAAAAAATGCCACATACTGGTGGTTCAAAAGCTAACTCGAGAAGACGACATGAACTAGTATGCGCAATAACTTAATAATTCTTCTTTTTCTTTAGTTAAACTATTTTAGGATAACTTTTTTTATAACTTTTCTTTCTTAGTTTCTGGAAACTGGAAAAACTCCCAGTCGGGCAAAAATGTTTATTGAAACTCATAAGAGAAGGAATGGATCATTTGTGAATGATGAAGCACGAACTATAGGGGTAAGTACAACAATGGTGCATTTTTTTTATACATTTAACTTCATCTTTACTGTCTCATAATCTGCATCTCAAATCTTAATATTGATATCTATATGCTCGTAGGAACAAATTGAACTGAATATGACTCAAGGCGACACCAATGAGATTGAAGTTTCCCCAAATGATACTATTGGGAAGATGCTAGGGGCAGAGCACTCTGGGAGAGTAAGATGTATGGGTATGGGAGCATCTCCTTCAAACACATTCTTGAATACCAAACGACGACTTAGTGAACTGAGCATTTCTTCGTTTAGCTATGGTGCATCGTCCACAAATTCTACCTATTTGCATCAAAAGGTCGCGCGTTTGGAGTCCCAATTAGAAGGAACCTTGACTGCGTTAAAGGATTACATGTTATCAAAGGATGGTGGAGTTCCTGAACAATTTTCTACTCTGTTTTCTCCTCAGCCAGAAGTAAGATGTAAATATTGTTTGTACTTCTTCTATTACAGTCAATTCTGATTAGTTTAATAATAGTGTACTTCATTATTTCAGCCTGCTGATTCGGAGAATGACCCTTTTTCACCGGTGGATATTAGGGGATCATCGGTCGATAACAACACAAATCAGCAATGAACTGCTTAATGTTTTATTTGTGGACTACTTTAGCTTTTTACGAATCTGAATTTTTAATGATTGTCTAGACTTGTTTTCCATACTTGACATCCGTACTTAAATTTATGACTTGTTATTTTGGGTATTTTAATAGTAATGTATTTATGATTTAACGTATGATGCCTAAGTTGATATCTGATGTGCTCTTTAGTTGATGGGGTTGCGGCAATTTGCTCAAGCCGATACTCTATTGCTGTCCAAATCTGAATTCTCTATGCAGATGTGATTTGTGGATTTTCGAAGCTCAAGCAGCACATTAATAGCAGATGTTGATGATCGGAGGAGGTGCTTTCCTTGGTAATCTTGTTACAGCCCAGATGTTGTTCATAGAAATAAAAAACAAGATGAAATATCAAAATCTATTCATATTTGTAGAGAACCTGCACATTTTTGTAGCCTTAAAGAATTGCAGTTCAGTATTGACATTAGATGGAGCAACGGAGAGATTCAGTTGAAGAAATTTATGGCATGGCTTATCCTTGTCCCTTTTCTAGCTTGTTGTAATTTTTATTTGTTCATTTGTACTAAGATATTCAGTTTGCCATGACAAGTTAGAGCAATTTACTATCTCTAATTAATTGAATCTGTGATTTATTATTTTTGCAAGTGTTTAAGTTCTCTTGGACAGCTTGATCTTGCATAAACAATCTCTTCTTTTTTCCTTATTATGCCATGTAAATTTAGAGTTTAGTGGAAGTTTTTAAATAGAAATAAAACAGAACTTAATAGAAAAGCTACATTCTTTGGATTATCTGCATCAATTAAATGAGTAATAGCTTCCCTCTGTCTATCAACTCATGAGCAATACAAAACTTTAAAAGGATGAAACAGAGAGACCTACTCAAGTGATATGTTTCATATTTACAGTATAGATTCCAGTTGCTTCAGATCAGGTCCAATCTCTCAGGTGTTAGATCTTTATTATTAGCAAAAAAAAGTGAACCAGACGCAAATTATCCCTTCTAAAACACATCAGCTGGGTCAATTTTAAGAAGATTTTCGAATGCATTTAGGGGAGTAACAATATGTGCCTTCATTGAGTAAATTGAGGCCCTTGGATCCTTTATTGATGCATGCAAAAGCAACGAGTCAAGTTCATCCAACATGACTGAAAGATGATTTACCATTGCCACCCTTATCTGCATATTGTGTTACTGCTAGAACATTGACACGAAAAGATGATACAGGACCAAAATGCGTGCTATATATTCTGGCAATCTCCACATTTAGGTTGAAGCAGGACTCCAAGGGCTATGTCGACCAATCATCTGGACAACATGCACAAGAGTGCAGAAGTTAATTGTCATCTCGTTGGAATGTTTGGCAACGGAGAAGAGTAGAATATTGTGATAAGACTCTTATCCACTAAGCACTCAATCAAAATGAGAATTTTTTGTTGATAATGGGGTTAGAACCAACAAAGCTAGCGCGGAAAGCACTGCCACACCTCTTTTCTTACCACTAAGTACTCAATCAATTTTGATAAAGGGTTTCACAAATTAAAATGCATATATATTCATTTAATTTCTTAATCCAAATACAAGGTCCACGGAAATGTTATTTGGTTTTTATACGAGTTTTAGTGTTTGGGAGCTTATGAACCTTGAACGATCATTTTCGATCAAAAGTTCAAGAAGATGACATATGAATCCAATTTTGACAATTCCATCAGCTCCAGAAGGGTCTTTTTAGGTTAGTAGCATGGTCGGCATGACTCCCGAGGTTTTCAGTATGAGTTGGTGCGATTAGGCGTTTTATCTTTAAAGTTTAAGCCTAAGTTTGACTTTAGTCAACATTCTAAGTAGACGTGCTAGGATGAGAATTCAGTTAGCGCGGTTAACTCCAGAATATCGAGTTTGGTCTAGATTGACCCTTCGTTCGTGTCCCGAGGATTTCGAGCCCCTTTGTGGTTTTGACTTAAATTGGTGGTTGGGTGTGGGACCCACTTTTTTATCGAAAAGACCTCGTATGGAAATTTCAATTGCGCCATTGAGTCCAAAATATCGAATTTGGTATGGTGTATATAATGCAGAAAAACAGCATTTTCCCAAAAACTTAAAAACTCCGACGGGGTGCTCCAAACTTGTTCGGAATCCCGTGCACGCAAAGAAGGTATGCAACCATACCAAATTCGATATTCCAAACTCAATGGCGCTGTCAAAACTTTCATACGAGTTCATCTCGATAAAAAAGTGGATCCCACACCCAACCACCAATTTAAGTCAAAACCACAAAGGGGCTTGAAAAAATCTCGAAATCCTCGAGACATGAACGAAGGGTCAATCTAGACCAAACACGACATTTCGGAGCTAACCGCGTTGACCGAATTGTCATCCGAGCGCGTCTACTCAGAATGTTGACTAAAGTCAAACTTATGAGTTTATCATGAAATTTGAATTCAATTATAGTTTGGTAAGTTAGCGTTAGATCATACATATATTTTGGTATTCGATTTGATTATCGATGGTAAATGTATGTGTTGTTTGGATTTTTGTTTTTCATCAAGATTTTACTGTAGAACTATTATACTATTGATATTTGCTTTATATGTTTGAGAATTTCTGTATAACAATATTCTTCTTTTGTGAATCGGGCTAAATAATATCAAATTAATCATTTTGAAGAACTTAATTATACTTATTTTTATTTTATAACTCAAATATATTACTTTATTATATTATTTGATTTTTATCATATAATTATTTGTATCCGTGTATATATATATATATATATATATACACAAAATCCTAAGTTTAAAATTTATGAGAACTAAAATTGTCCTAAAATAAATAAATAGAGGAAAAAGGTATTTAATGCCTCAAATATATAACTCTTATTCCTATATATTATTTTCCAATTTTCAAAATGGTACAAAATCCTTGGGGTTTTTATTTGAGAAATTAAAAAATTCTACATACTTTAAGATTCTCTTTAAAATATAGAACTCCACAAGTGAAAATTTTCATATACTAATAATTAATAAATATCATAAAATAATTTGAAGCTTTTATATGTTTTGGGTAAATGAGGCTTTTATAATTAATTATTACATCTCAGGTGGGTTTAGCAGATTGAGCAAAAATTAGAGCGCAAGTCCTCCTCCATAACTGTACCGTAGAAATCTACAACTTCTTTCCTCTGATTAGGTTTAGGAGATAAAGAAAAAATTAGAGCACAAGTCCTCCTCCATAACCTCAATTGTACAAATCTACAACTTGTTTCCTCTAGTTAGTTTTTTTTGGTTTGAAGTTCACACGCTCCTTTCTATTCGGCTTGTTCCATCGTTTCCTTATAGACGAAGAGCCATATACACAGGAAGCCCTTCGTGGTGATTCTTTCATAGGTTCTTCCGTCCTCTGTCAATTTCTCGAATTAGTTTGATTTGAAAGAGAAATTTGATTCTTGGAGTTGATTGCCAGTACAACAAATCTGAAGGCTGCACTTTGGAGGATTTCTTTTGGAGGTATACCCATTTTAATTTATTTTTATTAATTGTTCAATGGATAAATCGTGGATTGGAAAGCCCCAGACCTCAAACGAATACTTGCTTGGTTTGGATAAATTTCTTGATTTTGCATTTAAGAATTCATTTGTGGAAGATACAATTAGATGTCCATGTCCTATATGTCATTTTAGCAAGTGAAAAACTAAAGTGGAAGTGCAGGATCATTTGATTTGCAAGCCATTCCCTCATAATTATGTTACTTGGAATATTCATGGTGAGAAAAAGGTGTTAGAGCCTTCTGGAGATAGAGCTGTTACGCAAGAGACGTTTCATCTAGAAAACCCAATAGAAACAATGATTAATGATGCATTTGGGCAGTATAGGCAGCAAGTAGTTGATGTAGGGACTTCTCAACCATTGGGTTCAACTGGAATATCAAATGAGGGGCATAGAGAGGGTTCTGGTGACTTTCATGATTTTCTCAAAGATGGAAGTGAAACACTGTACGAAGGAAGCAAGTACACAAAGCTAGAGTTTTTAATAAAATTGTATCATATATAGGTCTATTGTCGAATGAGTGACAAGGCAATGACCATGATCTTGGATTTGTTGAGAGATGCATTTGAGGATGCAAAGTTACCTCCTTCTTTTTATGAGGCCTAAAAAACAATTAAGAAACTTGGCCTTGACTACACTAAGATTCCAGAATGTCCAAATAATTGTATGCTATTCTGGGAAGGTGATTCAGAATTGGAAGTATGTAAACATTGTGGTACATCTAAATGGAGTCCTAATAAGAAAAAAAAGCAAACTGCAAAGGTTTTGCGTTACTTTCCATTGAAGCCAAGGTTGAAAAGGTTATTTATGTGCAGTAAGACTGCTAAGCATATGAGATGGCATGCTTCGGAAAGTAACCCAGATGGGCTTATGAGGCATCCAAGGGATGGTGAGGCATGGAAGACATTTGATCAGATTCACTCTGGATTTTCTTCTGATCCTCGAATCGCTTGGGCCTTGCTACTGATGATTTCAATCCTTTTGGAACAATGAGTTCTACCTATAGTATTTGGCCAGTCTTCTTGATTCCATACAATCTTCCTCCTTGGATGTGTATGAAACACACCTCCTTCATCTTATCAATGATCATCCCAGGCAAGCAAACGCCTGGAAATAATATAGATGTATACTTACAGCCGCTTGTGAAGGAATTGCGTGAGTTATGAAATGATGGTGTTGAAACATTTGACTTATCATTGAATGAAACTTTTAGAATGCATGCAGCTCTTATGTGGACAATTAGCGATTTTCGGGATTAGGTATCTTATCCGGCCGGGAACACATATCTTTGGGTTTGCCTGTCCAACTTGTAACTTTGACACTAAACCTTGTCGTCTCCATCATGGTAAAAAGTGGTGTTTTATGGGTCATCGACGTTTTCTGAGAAGAAATCATAGGTTTAGATTAAGCCGAGTACGCTTTAATGGAAGCACAAAGGAGAGGAATCCACTATTAAAATTAACAGATTCTAACATTTTGAGACAAATTGCTGAAGGGAGAGGAGTAGAGTTGGATGGTAGAAGGAAAAGATCTAGACGAACAACTAAACAATGGAACAAGAGAAGTATATTCTTTGAACTTCCATATTGGGAGTCCAACTTATTGCGTCATAATCTAGATTTTATGCATATTGAAAAAAATATATGTGACAATATCATATATACGTTGCTGGATGATAAATCAAAGTCAAAAGATAATGCTAATGCTCGCAAAGATCTAAGAGAAATGAAAATAAGGCCTGATCTTTGGCTGAAGGATGATGGATCGTATAACCTAGCTGTGTTTTCACTTATGACTGATAACAAAAAGAAGGTGGACACCAAAAAGTTGTTTCTTACAACTTTGAAGAATATTAAAGTACCAGATGGCTACTCAAGTAACATTTCCAGATGCGTTGATCTTGCACAGAAAATTTTTTTTGGGTTGAAAAGTCATGATAGTAATGTTCTTTTAGAGCAGTTACTACCATTGGCAATTCGCAATGTGTTGCCAGATCACGTAGTTACAGTTTTGGTGGAATTTTCCTCATTTTTCAGAGCCCTATCTAGCAAAACTTTGAATCCTTCGGAGCTTGATATTCTCCAGGAGCGCTTTATAATCACACTTTGTCACCTAGAGATGCTATTTCCTCCATCATTCTTTACTGTAATGGTTCATTTATCAGTTCATCTAGTAGATGAAGCAAAACTCGGAGGTCCAGTGCATTACCGAAACATGTATCTTGTGGAGAGGTAAAACACTAACATTTTTTCTAATTTAAAGTTATGTGTTTTTACGGAAATACTAACATTTATAATTTATAGATGTTTATGTTCTGGTCACCTTAAATAGTATGTACACTTACTGTATATTAATTTTCTAGGGAATTAGGTTATTATAAGCCCTATGTACGGAATAAATCACAACCAGAGGGTTGTATAGTTGAGGGTCATATAGCTGAAAAGACTCTTACCTTTTGTTCTTGGTATATTGAGGATATTGAGACAAGGTTCAACAGACCTAGGCGTGTCCGTGATAAACCAACTGATATGCCTTCTGGAATGTCATCTCTCTTCCCTCAATTGGGTAAACCTGCATCAGCTTCAGAAAACTTCCCTTTAAATCCTATGCAGAAACTACAAGCTCATCGATATATTCTTCTAAATTGTGCAATAGTCACGCCATTTGTGGAGTAACTCATACAAACTTTATGTTCTTTGTCTTTGTAATGTTTGAAGTAGGCTAATCATACTCTTTAACATTAACTTAATAATTTCATATGGCGAATTTAGAGAATACATAAAGAGGAGTTCAAGGGAAAGAAGACCTTCACCTACAGAGATAGAGAGGAGAGTTAATAAAGAGTTTGTTGATTGGTTTCAAAAGTGGGTGAGTAAGCAATCGTTATTTATTGTTTATATTTGATTTGGATGAACAAGTTTGACTAAGTCTATTTTATTTTGATTTAGATTATGAATCAAGACACAATAGATACAATGTCTATCGATCTAAAGTTTTTAGCACGAGGTCCATTTGTAAATGCAAGAAGATTTACTGCATATATCATCAATGGGTCCAAATTTCGAACTTTGGCTCGAGAAGAAGGTTTGAAAACACAGAATAGTGGAGTTTTCTTAACCTCCAAAACATCATGTGTTGCAAGCAGTGTTGACGGAAATTTAAGGCAAACAGAGTTACCATATTATGGAAAGTTAGAAGATATTATTGAGATTAATTACAATGGACGGTTCAAGGTTGTTCTTTTCAAATGTAAATGGGCTGATACGACTCGAGATAGAGGGTATCAAAAGGATGGTTGGAATTTTAATTGTGTTAATTTTGATAGATTGATTCATACTGGTGAACGTGAAGAACATGAGCCTTACATCGAAGCATCTCAAGCACAAACAGTGTACTGTGTGGATGATATTGTCAATAAAGGGTGGAGTGTTGATGTGCATCTAAAGCCAAGAGATTTATATGATATGGGAGAAGTAATGGAAGAACAAGTATATGAGAATGAACCATACCAAGAGTAAGAACTCGACCAATTTTTCACTGATGGTGATGAGTATGTTCAGCTAGCTACAGATTATATAGTTGATGATACAGTAGAGGCAAATTTTGCTACTAACCTAGCAACAGATGCAATTTCTGACTGAGTTTTACTAAAGATTTTCGTTAATTCTGTTTTTTTATTGAAATTTTCTATGTTGATATATTTATTGGCTTTTAATGGATATGCTTGATTCATTAGAAAAAGATTGAACTTTTGATTGGAGAAAGATTTGATTTTAAATTTCAAAGGACTTAATTATGATAAAACTGTGTATAGTTCTTTCTATAGATAAAAAAAGTTTAGCCAAGTCTAGTTAATTGATGTGTTTAACTATCTGCTCAAAGCAACCGCGAGCGAACAGGGAGAAAGGACATGTCTGCTCGAGGAGATGGACTGACAGATCAGTAGTTGAAGACTTATTGTATGGCTATGAGGTTCGTATACTTATTGTGATATTTGTTTAGAATGTTCATTAACTGTGAAATTCCTTTTCAAAAAATATATTGGAATCCTTTCCTTTTCGAATACATGTTATTTGATAATTGGACGTGTGTTTGCAATAACTATTCCATGTTTATAAGCAAGATTGTATTTCATCTTGAAAGAGGGTACGTAAGTCTCAGTTTGTGATCCCCATAATCCATTCCCTGTTTTGAATCCTCAACTACATAATAATGGTTCCAACTATGGTATTTCTCATAATTAATTTCTCACTATAGCTTCTGATATTTCTCAACATGGTGAGATACATGACGTGAATGGTGAGAAGGTTGTTGTAATTTATTATGCTGGTGAAAAACAAACCATGGAAGAAGAGAAAGACGAGAAACCAAGCTTTAAGATGTGAAACCATCAATATCTTGCTCCTCTGGATTTTAACTTCCTTAATTTATTGGTGTATTTTTTTTCAAAGGTCGTACTTTAAAGCTCCTTCCTTTGATGTGGTATTTGGGAATAGTGAAGGCTGGTTACTAAGTGCGGATGATATTGAGGAATCAAGATGTGTTTGAAGGTACAAACATCTTCTACATTTTATTGGTATTATGTCTATATTGTGACTCTTTGAAATGATCTTATACATATTTACTTATATTGCGCTTAGTATTACTTAATGATAAGAAATCCTTGCTTGACATTTGTTTTTTTAAAACATAGTCAATCTGCCGCATTTCACTTTTAAAAGGCCTCGAGATACTTAATACAAGCAAATAAAGCATAAAACAACCATAGTCAACATCAGGGGAGTTTTATTGAAGGAGAATTCCTGTGATGAAGTCTCCAGGCCAGAAAAGAGATCTTGAAAGGAACTGACTTATGACATAACTTGTTTAGGAAATTATCCCTCTGTCTGATATTCTGGATAAATACAAAGCTGATTTGTTAGACTAATGATCATGCTCTGTACATTTGCTACGCATCCCCTTGTTCAACTAGTATAATGTTAATGTTTATATCTTCTTGTACAATACTGATAGGTAAAATACAAGATTGAGTTTGTTCATCCAATTTTTCATTCAACATAATGTCTTTGACACATAGTTTAGCAAGCAGTCATCACAAGAAATTAAACAATAGGAAGAAAAGCCAATGGACCATTGTTTGTCTCACTTTCCCACCAAAATTTGCATTTACCATTGTTGATATTCCACTTGATATGTTGTTTTGCTTTGTTCCTTGACCATACTAAGTTTTTCCAAGCTTGAAAATTGGTAGCGAAATTCCTTGTTAGGTAAGTTTTGATCCGCACAAAAGGCGTAATGATATTGCTAGGAATCCATTTATTTTGCACAACATGCTTGTTAGCACAATATTTCCTTTTCAGCCCATTTTTTCCAAGACATAGCTCCCTTTGATTGTAGCAAGCAGTTGGTGGTAAGTGTAAAAATGCTGAGTTTCATCAGTGTTGTGACCATCTTTTGAGAGGAAATCTGCAGTACTATTAGCCTCTCTAAATGTGTGCTTGCACTGGAAAAACTCAAGTTGGTTGATGAGTCTGTGAATGTCCTTGATCAGCTCCTGCAACTTCCAGGGAGGTTGGCTGCTGTGTGTGATCCATTTTCTAAGTTGCTCTGATTCAACCTCTAGGATGATTCTTTTGAATCCATCTTTGTGTGCACCCGTATAAACCATGAGCTGCTGCCTGAACCTCTGCCAAGTTATTGGTACCAGTTCCTAAGGAAACAGTGTATGCATAAATCATGTCACCTTGTGAATCTCTTAAGATACCTCCCCCCACCTATTTTTCCAGGAGTACTCAAGGCACTCCCATTAGTGTTAAGTTGAAAGGTGTTTGGTGGAGGTCTTTCCCAGTTAACTTTCCATACCCTCAACTCATGCTTGCATCCTTCTATAAGCTTGATCAGATCAATCCAAGAACTAGGCCAGTTGATGTATGGATATACAAAGTGGAGTAAGTAAAACATATCTTTAAAAGCGAGGCACTTGACCCTTGCATCACTTGATCCCCGCCCAAGGTCAGCAGAAGGTTTCTCAAGGAAGTATGTCTATGGTGAATACCAACCATAAAAATAATTTGGTCTCAATATCCACCACTTACCGTTAGAAATAGTGTTATACCTGATTTTGGTTCCTTATATATGAAAACCGTGTTAAGTTGTTCTATGCTTTATGTTTCTTAAGACGAATGTATTATTTGTGCTAATGAAACAATTTGGTAAGTTAGTCATGATAGAGATGTATCAATTCTGCATGTTCCCTGCAAAAGACTAGCTGATACAGAGGATATGCAGACTACATGACTCAATCATCACTATTAAACAAACTATAGTAAGTTTTCTTATAAACAGAGTTAAGCTTTGGTATAAAATATCAAAACCTAAGATGTCTACCAGCTGTGGTTAATTGGTGATTTTCAAGTTAGGATCTGTTACCTGGTAGTGGTTTAATGTACAATTCCTTTCGTTAAAGTCACAATTAGAAGTATATTACAGTCTGATTCTAGAAAAGCTAAAAGTATGTTTCTACTATTTATCTTTGGTGTTGAACCTGCAGATTAGATCTCCATTCCCATGGAGACACTACTTTCAAAACACACATCGTCTCATCTTTGTGGTTGATAGAAATGACAACGACCATGTTGTTGAGGCAAGGGACAAGCTTCACAGGGTGTTAAATGAGGTAATTTTGATATTACTATATAGTTTTTTTTTTTGGGTATCAATTAAAGAAGTTATATATTAACGACCAACTATCACATCCAAGGGCATGTGCCCCAAATTCCAAAGGACAGGCTCAAAAGGTTGCAATACTAGTAGGAGTAGTAAAAGCTGTAACAACAATAGTATTTACAGGCTCAAAATGGTAGGCACTACACTGCCTATTTCTTGACATATTCAATAAACTATGCAGGTAAGTACTTTCTTCTTTATCAGCCCGGGTGCCTCAAGTGTACATTCTGGATCATTATAAAAAAACTTCCAGTGGAGTAGGTTGTGGGGATTGGGTACCCATGCACACTAACTTGTCAGCCACTGATGGATTATATAGTGAAGTACAAGCACTTGCAATCATTAATAAGATGTGAGTAAAGCTCATTTGGTGTTGTAAGCATATGTATAACATATAAGAAGTCTCCTTCAATTTGTAATGACCGTAGGTGGTAAGACTTGGCATAAAGTCCTTCCAGTAGAGCATGCATTTCAACAATAGTAATGGATTCTTTTAGGATTGTTCCAGCAAGTCGGGAATCCAATCACTCAAAGTTAAATGTTTGTTCAGTCTATTTTATTAGTTCAATCAGTCATATGTGAATAATTCTATTCCTTTCTTAGATTTTGTTATTTCTTTAACTCTAGACCACTCATAGTCATGTTTAAGTCTCCTCTAGATTATTTGATTTTGTAGCTAAGCTTTGCTGGAATTTTTGAAGACCCCGGAAGTAAGCATACATGTCAGTGGGATTTTGCATAGGTCTTGTGCATAAAAAGGATGTCATGAAAGCTAGTGTTATGCTTGAGAAGAAGAAAGAGTATGCAACCATCTTGGCCTTTGATGTTAAAGTGACACAGGAAGCTCGGGAACTTTCAGATGAACAGGAGGATTAGTTTAGAGTCTACATTGACACTATCAAGGAAGAAAAAAAAGGAAGGAAGTTGCTGAAGAAGCAGTCTATCCCTGATTGTACTAAATTGTGTCTTCAACATGAGGGAAAATAGATAATTAAATTTTAAATAAAAAGTAATTTTCAGTAGCAACAATATTTGTGGCGGATATAAGCTGCCACTAATTATTTATTTTAATTTATTCGTTCATATAATTAAATTTCAAATGGAAATAAATTTTCAGCAATAAAAATATGAAGGCAAAATGAAACTGCCACTAATTTTTTTTTTTAAAACATTTAAATCATATTGTAGCGGTTGAAAACTTCCACGTAATGTTTTTTAAAAATTTGAAATTATGTTGTGGAGTTTTATAGACCCCCACAATTTTTTTTTGGTAACATTATGATATATTGTGGGAGTTTAAATACTCCTACAATATTTTTTTCGAAACATCAATATCATATTGCGAGGGTTCTAAACTGCCATTGATTAATTTTAAAATCCCCCACAACTTCAAAATTCATTTTGTGGCATACGTCATGGAGGTTAAAAAAACCGCCGTAGTATGCTCGTGGCAAGGCTAATTGGGGCACTTTTAAAAACCGCCAAAATTCTTTTTGTTGCAGTCAAAAACCATCACAACTTGACCAAAAACCCGCCACAATTTAACTGTTTTTTGGTAGTGTAAGGGTTTACCATTTAGGGTTTCTTAAGGTTTAGGGTTCAAGGTTTAGAGTTTGGGATTCAGGGTTCCTTAGGTTTAGGGGTTTTAAAGTTTTTTTTTAAATGTTTTTTTGGTTTTAGGTTTTCTTAGTGATTTTCAGGGTTTAGCTTTGCTTAGTGATCTTTAGGATTTCATAGAGTTTAGGGTTTTTTTAAAATAATTTTTACGTAAATTATGGTGTAGAGCTTTCTGTTTTTTCAGGATTTTTTAGGTTTAAGGTTTCTAGGGGTTTTAAAAAGTTTTTTTTTTTTTTAGAATTTTTAAGTTTAGAGTTTTTAAAAGTTTTTTAAGGTTTCAAAAGGTATTAGGGTTTCTTTGGCATAAGATTTTTTAGGCTTTAGGGTTTAGGATCTTAGGTTTTAGGGCATTAGGGTTTATAGGGGTTTAAGGTTTAGAGTTTCTTAGGGTTTAGTGTTTCTTCTGGTTTCTTGGTTTAGGGTTTAGGGCTTAGAGATTTAGGTTTAAAGATTTTTTTTTTGAGTTTTTTTAGGGTTTATAAGGGCTTATAATTTCTTAAGGATTTTTTAGGTTTAGGGTTTTAAAAGGTTTTATTTATGTTTAGGGTTAAGGCCCAAGGATTAGGGTGTAGGGTTTAGGTTTTTTTTAGGTTTATGATTTTTTGGTTAAGTGTATTTTAGGGTTTATGATTTTTTTAGGCTTATGATTTTATGTTTAGGGTTTTAAATGTTTTAGGGTTTCTTAAGAATTTGAATTTCTTAAGATTTAGGGTTACGTAGGCCTAATTTAGGGCATAGGATTTTATGTGTAGGGTTTTTTTTGGGGCTTAGGGTTTTAAAGTGATTTTTTTCCTCGGGTATTATAGTTTTAGGAGTTTTAATGGATTTTAGGGTTTAGGGTTTGTTAATGTTTCATATGGTTTGGGGCTTAGGGTTTAGCCCTACGATTTAGAGTGAAGAATTTAGAGTTTCTTTGGTATATGATTTAGCATTTAGGATTTCTTAGGGTTTTGTTTCTTTAAGGATTTTTAACATTTAGGGTTTTGGGCATAAGATTTTCTAGGGTTTTATTAGGTTTAGAGGAATTTTTAGGTTTAGGGTTTTAAAGGGTGTTTAGGATTTTTATAATTTTCTATGACTAAGGGGCTCTTAGAGCATAGGGGTTTTATATGGTTTTTGTGGTTTAGGGTTTTTAAAAGTTAAGTGTTTAGGGGTTTTAAAAGTATTTTAGGGTTTTCTTTTATTTCTTAGGGTTTAGCCCTATGGTTTAGGGTGGAGGGTGTAGGGTTTCTTTGGGTATAGAGTTTTGCATTTAGGGTTTCTTTGGGTATAGAGTTTTGCATTTAGGGTTTCTTTGGGTATAGAATTTAGCATTGAGGGTTTCTTAGGATTTAGGGTTTAAGGTTTAGGATTTCTTTGGATTTATCCCTAACATTTAGGGTGAAGAGGTTAGGGTTTCTTTGGGTATAGAGTTTAGCATTTATGGTTTCTTAAGATTTTGGGTTTAAGGTCCAAGTTTTTTATTTAAGGAATTTTAAGATTTAGGGCTAAGTCTTACGTTTTTGTAGAATTTTTTAGGTTTAGAGTTCTTTTAGGTTTAGGATTTTAAAAGGGTTTTTCAATATTTTTATGATTTTTCATGATTTCGGAGTTCTTAGGGCTACGAGTTTCTTTGGGTTTAGCTCTTAGGATTTTAGACTTAGGGTTTTTTGGGGTTAGGGGCTTTAAGGGTTTTTCTTAGGTTTAGTGTTTTACAAGGTGTTTGAAGGGTTTAGGATTTCTTTGGGTTTAGGGTTTGTTGGTGTTTCATAAGTCTTGGGGTTTAGGGGTTTCCCTAAGATTTAAGGCTTAATGTTTCTTAGGGTTTAGGGTTTATGATTTAGGGATTCTTAGGGGTTCCAAATTTTTTAGGTTTAGGCTGTTAAAGATTTTTTAAGGTGTTGATCTAATATGCTTATGACAGGTCAACTCAAGGTTAGCTTGGGGTCACTAGTGATCCTAGGTCCCGTGTTACGTCATGGGGATAACCTCGGGGTGTGACAAAAATAATGTCTGAATAAAAGCCTCTAACTAACTAGAGATGATGGGACATGCCCCCAACTAACTCTAGCAAAACTGAAACTAAAATGAAAGGCTGAATATAAAATGTTTCAAGAACTCACCACAGACATTGCTGAATACGGAATTGAGAACCGATCTCCACGTGATCTGAATGCTGAGGACTTGTACCTACATCACGAGAAGATGTAGCATAGAGCATGTATTAGTATATGAAAGGTATTGAGTATGCATGATATGATAAAGCTGAACAAATATATATAACTGAATAGAGAATATTGACTAATGATATAATCTGAACATAATGAATAAGAGTTTAGGTATTTGGTTAAGGAATTTTAGGTTAGGGTTTAGAGCTTAAGTTTTTCTAGGATTTTTTTAGGTCAAGAGTTTTTTTCAATTTAGGATTTATATAGATTTTTTGGAATCATTATTGTTTTTACGATTTAGGCGTTCTAAGGGCTTAGGACTTAGGGTTTTATATTAAGGAATTTTTTTAGGGTTTTTAAGGTTTGTTTTTGTGACTTTTAGTTTTAGGGTTTTAAAGGATCATAATGTTTAGTTTTTCTTAGGATTTAGGACTTCTTAGTGTTTAGGGCTTCTTAGAGTTTCATGAGGCCTAGGGTTGGAGGTTTATCCATTAGGTTTAGGGTTTAGGTTTCTTAGGGTTTGAGTTTAACATTTAAGGTCTCCTAAGTTTTTTTTGGGTCATTTAGGGTGTAGGGTTTAGGGTTTAGTGTTTTAGGTTTAGGGTTTTTGTAGGGTTTAGGTTTAAGATTTTTTAGTAATTTTTAGGGTTATTGAGGTTTGTTTTCGGGATTTTTTTAATCCTAAGGATTTAAAGGTTTTTAGTGTTTAGTTTTTGTTAGAATTTAGTATTTCTTAGGGTGTAGGGATTCTTAGAGTTTCATAAGGCTTAGGGTTAGGGTTTTATCCCTAAGGTTTAGGGTTTAGGTTTCTTAGCGTTTGAGTTTAACATTTAAGGTCTACTAGGTTTTTTTTGGTCATTTAGGGTGTAGGGTTTAGGGTTTAGTGTTTTAGTTTTATGGTTTTTCTAGGGTTTAGGGTTTAGGTTTGTTAAGTTTAAGATTATTTAGAGGTTTTTTAGGCTTAGAGTTTTTAATGCTTTTTTGTTATTTTTTTTGGTGTTTTTAGTGTTTAGTTTTTCTTAGGGTTTAGGGATCCTTAGAGTTTCACAAGGCTTAGGGCTGGGGGTTTATCCTTAAGGTTTAGGGTTTAGGTTTCTTAGGGTTTGTGTTTTACATTTAAGGTCTCCTTGGTTATTTTTGGGTCATTTAGGGTGTAGGGTTTTTCTAGGGTTTAGGGTTTAGGTTTGTTAGGTTTAAGATTTTTTAGAGGTTTTTTAGTTTTAGGGTTTTTAAAGTTTTTTTTGTTGTTTTTTAGGGTTTAGGGTTTCTTAGTGCTTTTTTGGGTTTTGGGTTTAGGGTTTTCTTAGGATTAGGGTTTGGGGTTATGATTATTAAGGGTTTACGATTTAGGGTTTCTTAGGGTTTAGGGTTCAAAGTTTAGAGTTTTGGATTTAGGGTGCCTTGGGTTTACGGGTTTTAAAGTTGTTTTTTTAAAGGTTTTTTTGGGTTTAGGTTTTCTTAGTGATTTTTCAGGGTTTAGCTTTTCTTAGTTATTTTTAGGATTTCATAGGGTTTAGGGTTTTTTAAAAATGATTTTTAGTTAAAATATGGTGTTGGGCTTACTGTTTTTTAAGGTTTTTTTAGATTTAAGGTTTCTAGGGATTTTATTACTTTTTGTTTAACGTTTTTAGGTTTGGAGTTTGTTAAAGGTTTTTAAGGTTTCATAGGGTATTGGGGTTTCTTACGTATAAGGTTTTTTAGGGTTTAGGATTTAGGATATTAGGTTTAAGGGCATTAGGGTTTGTAAGGGTTTAAGGTTTAGAGTTTCTTAGCGATTAGTGTTTGTTGGGTTTTCTTGGTTTAGGGTTTAGGTCTTAGAGATTTGGGTTTAAAGATTATTTTTTTTTGAGTTTTTTTAGTGTTTATAAAGGCTTATGATTTCTTAAGGATTTTTTAGGTCTAGGGTTTTAAAAGGTTTTCTTTATGTTTAGGGTTAAGGCCCAAGGATTAGGGTGTAGGGTTTAGGTTTTTTTTAGGTTTGTGATTTTTTGGTTAAGAGTATTTTAGGGTTTATGATTTTTATGATTAGGGTTTTTTAATGTTTTAGGGTTTCTTAGGTTTTTTAAGATTCGAATTTCTTAAGATTTAGGGTTATGTAGGCATAATTTAAGGGATACGATTTTATATTTAGGGTTTTTTAAGGGCTTAGGGTTTTAAAGAGACTTTTTTTCCCTTGGGTGTTATAGTTTAAGGAGTTTTAATGGATTTTAGGGTTTAGGGTTTAGGGTTTGTTAGTGTTTCATATGGTTTGGGGCTTAGGGTTTAGCCCTATGATTTAAAGTGAATTAGTTAGAGTTTGTTAGGTTTATGATTTAGCGTTTAGTATTCTTAGGGTTTTGTTTTTTCAAGAGTTTTTAGGATTTAGGGTTTTGGGCTTAAGATTTTCTAGGGTTTTATTAGGTTTAGAGGAATTTTTAGGTTTAGGGTTTTAAAGGGTCTTTAGGATTTTTATGGTTTTTTACGACTAAGGGGCTCTTAGAGCATAGGGGTTTTATATGCTTTTTAGGGTTTAGGGTTTTCAAAAGTTTAGTGTTTAGGGGTTTTAAAAGTATTTTTGGGTTTTTCTTATTTCTTAGGGTTTAGCCCAATAGTTTAGGGCGGAGGGTTTAGGATATCTTTGGGTGTAGAGTTTATCATTTGGGGTTTCTTTGGGTATAGAGTTTACCATTTAGGGTTTCTTAGGATTTTGGGTTTAAGGTCCAAGTTTTATATTTAAGGAACTTTAAGATTTACGGCTAAGACTTACGTTTTTGTAGAATTTTTTAGGTTTAGAGTTATTTTAGGATTAGGATTTTTATAGGGTTTTTCAAGATTTTTGTGATTTTTCATTACTTAGGAATTCTTAGGTATACGAGTTTCTTTGGGTTTAGGGCTTAGGATTTTAGATTTAGGGTTTTTAGGGGTTAGGGGCTTTAAGGGTTTTTTTTAGGTTTAGTGTTTTTCAAGGTGTTTTTAGGGTTTAGGATTTCTTTGGGTTTAGGGTTTGTTGGTGTTTAATAAGTCTTGGGGTTAAGGGGTTTCCCTAAAGTTTAAGGTTTAGTATCTCTTAGGGTTTAAGGTTTAGTGTCTCTTAGGTTTAGGGTTTTTAAAGGTATTTTAAGGTGTTGATTTAATATGCTTATGACATTTCAACTCAAGGTTAGCTTGGGGTCACTCGTGATCCTAGGTCTCGTGTTACGTCAAGGGGATAACCTCGGGGTGTGACAAAAATAATGTCTAAATAAAAGCCTCTAACTGACTAGAGATGCTGGGACATGCCCCCAGCTCACTCTAGCAAAACTGAAACTAAAATGAAAGACTGAATATAAAATATGTAAAATGTCCTCAAAAAACGAGAATTCACCGCAGACATTGCTGAATACGGAATCGAGAACCGATCTCCACATGATCTGAATGCTGAGGACCTGAACCTACATCACGAGAAGATGTAGCGTAGAGTATGTATTAGTATATGAAAGGTATTGAGTATGCATGATATGATAAAGCTGAACAAATATATATAACTAAATAGAGCATATTGAACAATGATATAATTTGAACATAATGAATAAGAGTTTAGTTATTTGGTTAAGGAATTTTAGGTCAGGGTTTAGAGCTTAAGTTTTTCTAGGATTTTTCAGGTCAAGAGTTTTTTTCAATTAAGGATTTTTAAAGATGTTTTGGGATCATTATTGTTTTTACGATTTAGGAGTTCTAAGGGCTTAGGACATAGGGTTTTAGATTAAAGAATTTTTTTAGGGTTTTTAAGGTTTGTTTTTGTGATTTTTAGTTTTAGTGTTTTAGTTATTCTTAGGATTTAGGATTTCTTAGGGTTTAGGGCTTCTTACAGTTTCATGAGGCCTAGGGTTGGGGGTTTATCCCTAAGGTTTAGGGTTTAGGTTTCTTAGGGTTTGAATTTAACATTTAAGGTCTCCTAGGTTTTTTTTGGGTTATTTAGGGTGTAGGGTTTAGGGTTTAGTGTTTTAGGTGTAGGGTTTTTCTAGGGTTTAGGTTTAAGATTTTTTAGTGATTCTTAGGGTTATTAAGGTTTTTTTCGGGATTTTTAATTTTAGGGATTTAAAGGTTTTTAGTGTTTAGTTTTTCTTAGAATCTAGGGTTTCTTAGGGTTTAGGGTTCTTAGAGTTTCATAAGGCTTAGGGTTATGGGTTTATCCCTAAGGTTTAGGGTTTAGGTTTCTTAGGGTTTGAGATTAACATTTAAGGTCTACTAGGTTTTTTTTGGGTTATTTATGGTGTAGGGTTTAGGGTTTAGTGTTTTAGGTTTATGGTTTTTCTAGGTTTTAGGGTTTAGGTTTGTTAGGTTTAATAATTTTTAGAGGTTTATTAGGTTTAGAGTTTTTAATGTTTTTTTTGTTGTTTTATTGGTGTTTTTCAGTGTTTAGTCTTTCTTAGTGTTTAGGGATTCTTAGAGTTTCACAAGACTTAGGGTTGGGGGTTTGTCACTAAGGTTTAGGGTTTAGGTTTCTTAGGGTTTGGGTTTTACATTTAAGGTCTCCTTGGTTATTTTTGGGTCATTTAGGGTGTAGGGTTTTTCTAGGGTTTAGAGTTTCGGTTTGTTAGGTTTATGATTTTTTAGAGGTTTTTTAGTTTTAGAGTTTTTTAGTTTTTTTTGTTATTTTTTTTAGGGTTTAGAGTTTCTTAGTGCTTTTCTGGGTTTAGGGTTTTCTTAGGATTAGGATTTTGGGTTATGATTTTTAAGGGTTTTCGAGTTAGGGTTTCTTAGGGTTTAGGGTTCAAGGTTTAGAGTTTGGGATTTAGGGTTCCTTAGGTTTAGGTGTTTTATAGTTTTTTAGGGTTTAGGTTCTCTTAGTGATTTTCAGGGTTTAGCTTTTCTTAGTGATTTTTAGGATTTCATAAGTTTTAGTGTTTTTTTTAAATGATTTTTAGGTAAATTATGGTGTAGGGCTTACTGTTTTTTTTAAGGTTTATTTAGGTTTAAGGTTTCTAGGGGTTTTAAAACATTTTTTTTAGAGTGTTTAGGTTTAGAGTTTTTTAAAGGTTTTTAAGGTTTCATAGGGTATTAGGGTTTCTTAGGTATAAGGTTTTTTAGGGTTTAGGGTTTAGGATCTTAGGTTTTAGGGCACTAGGGTTAATAAGGGTTTAAGGTTTAGAGTTTCTTTGGGTTTAGTGTTTCTTAGTTTTTCTTGTTTAAGGGTTTAGGGATTAGAGATTTAGGTTTAAAGATTTTTTTTTTGAATTTTTTCAGGGTATATAAGGGCTTGTGATTTATTAAGAATTTTTTAGGTTTAGGGTTTTAAAAGGTTTTCTTTATGTTTAGGGTTAAGGCCCAAGGATTAGGGTGTAGGGTTTAGGTTTTTTTTAGGTTTTTGATTTTTTTTAAGGTTTATGATTTTTATGATTAGGGTTTTAAAATGTTTTAGGGTTTTTGAGGTTTTTTAAGAATTTGAATTTCTTAGGATTTAGGGTTACATTGGCCTAATTTAGGGCATACAATTTTATGTTTAGGGTTTTTTTTTAGGGCTTATGGTTTTAAAGAGATTTTTTTTCCCTCGGGTATTATAGTTTTAGGAGTTTTAATGGATTTTAGGGTTTAGGGTTTGTTAGTGTTTCATATGGTTTGGGGCTTAGGGTTTAGCCCTACAATTTAAAGTGAATAATTTAGAGTTTCTTAGGTATATGGTTTAGCGTTTAGGATTTCTTAGGGTTTTGTTTTTTTAAGGGTTTTTAAGCTTTAGGGTTTTGGGTTTAAGATATTCTAGGGTTTTATTAGGTTTAGAGGAATTTTTAGGTTTAGGGTTTTAAAGGGTCATTAGGATTTTTATGGTCTTTTACGACTAAGGGGTTCTTAGAGCATAGGGGTTTTATATGGTTTTAGGGTTTAGGGTTTTTATAAGTTTAGTCTTTAGGGGTTTTAAAAGTATTTTTGGTTTTTTTTTTTTTTTTTTAATTTCTTAAGGTTTAGCCCTATGGTTTAGGGTGGAGGGTTTAGGGTTTAGTGATAGGTTTATTGTTTTTCTAGGGTTTAGGGTTTAGGTTTGTTAGGTTTGAGATTTTTTAGTGGTTTTTTAGGTTTAAAGTTCTTAATGTTTTTTTTGTTGTTTTTTTGGTGTTTTTAGTATTTAGTTTTTCTTAGTGTTTAGGGATTCTTAGAGTTTCACAAGGCTTAGGGTTGGGGGTTTATCCCTGAGATTTAGGGTTGAGGTTTCTTAGGGTTAGAATTTTACATTTAAGGTCTCCTTGGTTATTTTTGGGTCATTTATGGTGTAGGGTTTACGGTGTTTCTAGGGTTTAGGGTTTCGGTTTGTTAGATTTAAGAAGTTTTAGAGGTTTTTTAATTTTAGAATTTTTAAATCTTTTTTGTTGTTTTTTAGGGTTTAGGGTTTCCTAGTGCTTTTTTGGGTTTAGGGTTTGGGGTTTTCTTAGGATTAGGGTTTGGGGTTATGATTTTTAAGGGTTTACGATTTAGGGTTTCTTAGGGTTTAGCGTTCAAGGTTTAGAGTTTGGGATTTAGGGTTCCTTAGGTTTAGGGGTTTTAAGTTTGTTTTTTAGGGTTTAGGTTTTCTTAGTGATTTTCAGGGTTTAGCTTTTCTTAGTGATTTTGAGGATTTCATAGGGTTTAGGGTTTTCTTAAATGATTTTTAGATAAATTATGGTGTAAGGATTACTGTTTTTTTAGGTCTAATGTTTCTAGGGGTTTTAAAATGTATTTTTTAGTTTTAGAGTTTTTAGGTTTTGAGTTTTTTAAAGGTTGTTAAGGTTTCATAGGGTATTAGGGTTTCATAGGTATAAGGTTTTTTTTGGGTTTACGGTTTAGGATCTTAGATTTTAAGGTATTAGGGTTTATAAGGGATTAAGGTTTAGAATTTTTTAGGGTTTAGTGTTTCTTAGGGTTTCTTGGTTTAGGGTTTAGGGATTAGAGATTTAAGTTTAAAGATTTGTTTTTTTGAGTATTTTTTGGGTTTATAAGAGCTTATGATTTCTTAAGGATTTTTTAGGTTTAGGTTTCTAAAAGGTTTTTTTTATGTTTAGGGTTAATGCTCAAGGATTAGGATGTAGGGTTTAGGTTTTTTTAGGTTTATGATATTTTATTTAAGAGTATTTTAGGGTTTACGATTTTTATGATAAGGGTTTTTAAATGTTATAGGGTTTCTTAGGTTTTTTAAGAATTTGAATTTCTTAAGATTTAGGGTTACGTAGGCCTAATATAGGCCATAGGATATTATGTTTAGTGTTTTTTCTTAGGGCTTAGGGTTTTAAAGAATTTTTTTTCCCTCGGGTAATGTAGTCTTAGGAGTTTTAATGGATTTTAGTGTTTAGGGTTTATTAGTGTGTCATATGGTTTGGGGCTTAGGGTTTAGCCCTACGAGTTAGAGTGAAGAATTATAGTTTCTTAGGTATATGATTTAGCGTTTAGGATTTCTTAGGGTTTTGTTTTTTTAAGGGTTTTTAGGATTTAGGGTTTTGGGGTTACGATTTTCTAGGGTTTTATTTGGTTTAGAGGAATTTTTAGGTTTAGGGTTTTAAAGGGTGTTTAGGATTTTTATGGTTTCTTACGACTAAGGGGTTCTTAGAACATAGGGGTTTTATATGGTTTTTAGGGTTTAGGGTTTTTAAAAGTTTAGTGCTTAGGGGTTTTAAAACTATTTTGGAGTTTTTTTTTATTTCTTAGGGTTTAGCCCTTTGGTTTAGGGTTTCTTTGGGTATAGAGTTTTGCATTTAGGGTTTCTTTGGGAATAGAGCTTAGCATTTAGGGTTTCATAGGATTTAGAGTTTAAGGTTTAGGATTTCTTTGGATTTATTCCTAACGTTTAGGATGAAGGGTTTAGGGTTTCTTTGGATTTGTTCCTAACGTTTATGGTGAAGGGTTTGGGGTTTCTTTGGCTATAGAGTTTAGCATTTTGGGTTTCTTTGGGTATAGAGTTTAGCATTTAGGATTTCTTTGGAATTTGGGTTAAAGGTCCAAGTTTTTTATTTAAGGAATTTTAAGATTTAGGGTTAAGGCTTACGTTTTTGTTGAATTATTTATGCTTAGAGTTCTTTTAGGTATAGGATTTTAAGAGGGTTTTTCAAGATATTTATGATTTTTCATGATTTAGGAATTCTTACGGCTACGGGTTTCTTTGGGTTTAGGGATTAGGATTTTAGATTTAGTGTTTTTAGGGGTTAAGGGCTTTAAGGGTTTTTATTAGGTTTAGTGTTTTTCTAGGTGTTTGTAGGGTTTAGGATTTCTTTGGGTTTAGGGTTTGTTAGTGTTTCATAAGTCTTGGGGTTTGGGGGTTTCCCTAAGGTTTAAGGTTTAATGTTTCTTTGGGTTTAAGGTTTATGATTTAGGGTTTCTTAGGGGTTTCAAATTTCTTAGACCTAGGCTTTTAAAGGTTTTTTAAAGTGTTGATCTAATATGCTTATGACAGGTCAACTCAAGGTTAGCTTGAGGTCACTCGTGATCCTAGGTCCCGTGTTACGTCAAGGGGATAATTTCGGGGTGTGACAAAAATAATGTCTGAATAAAAGCCTCTAACTGACTAGAGATGCTGGGACATTCCCCCAGCTAACTTTAGCAAAACTGAAACTAAAATGAAATACTGAAATAAGACATGTAAATCATCCTCGAAAAACAAGGACTCACCACAGACATTGCTGAATACGGAATCGAGAACCGATCTCCACGTGATCTGAATGCTGAGGACCTGTACCTATATCACGAGAAGATGTAGCGTAGAGTATGTATTAGTATTTGAAAGGTATTGAGTATGCCTGATTTGATAAAGCTAAACAAATATATATAACTGAATAGAGCATATTGAACAATGATATAATTTGAACATAATGAATTAGAGTTTAGGTATTTGGTTAAGGAATTTTAGGTTAGGGTTTAGAGCTTAAGTTTTTCAAGGATTTTTTTAGGTCAAGAGTTTTTTTCAATTTAGGAATTTTAAAGATTTTTTGGGATCATTATTGTTTTTACGATTTAGGAGTTCTAAGGGCTAGGACTTAGGATTTTGGATTAAAGAATTTTTAGGGTTTTTAAGGTTTGGCTTCGTGATTTTTAGTTTTAGGGTTTTAAAGGATCTTAGTGTTTAGTTATTCTTAGGATTTAGGATTTCTTAGGGTTTAAGGCTTCTTAGAGTTTCATGAGGCCTAGGGTTGGGGGTATATTCGTAAGGTTTAGGGTTTAGGTTTCTTAGGGTTTGAGTTTAACATTTAAGGTCTCCTAGCTTTTTATTGGGTCATTTAGAGTCTAGGGTTTAGTTATTTTAGGTTTAGGGTTTTTATATGGTTTAGGTTTAAGATTTTTTAGTGATTTTTAGGGTTATTAAGGTTTGTTTTCGGGATTTTTAATTTTAGGGATCTAAAGGTTTTTAGTGTTTAGTTTTTCTTAGAATTTAGAATTTCTTAGGGTTTAAGGCTTCTTAAAGTTTCATAAGGCTTAGGGTTAGGGGTTAATCCCTAACGTTTAGGGTTTAGGTTTCTTAGGGTTTGAGTTTAACATTTAAGGTCTGCTAGGTTTTTTTTGGGTCATTTAGGGTGTAGGGTTTAGTGTTTTGTGTTTTAGGTTTATGGTTTTTCTAGGGTTTAGAGTTTAGGTTTGATAGGTTTTAGATTTTTTTGAGGTTTTTTAGGTTTATAGTTTTTAATGTTTTTTTTGTTCTTTTTTTGGTGTTTTTAGTGTTTAGTTTTTCCTAGGGTTTAGGGATTCTTAGAGTTTCACAAGGCTTAGGGTTGGGGGTTTATCCCTATGGTTTAGGTTTCTTAGTGTTTGAGTTTTACATTTAACGTCTCTTTGGTTATTTTTGGGTCATTTAGGGTGTAGGGTTTAGGGTTTTTATGGGGTTTAAGGTTTATGTCTGTTAGGTTTATGATTTTTTAGACGTTTTTTAGTGTTAGAGTCTTTAAAAAGTTTTTGTTGTTTTTTAGGGTTTAGGGTTTCTTTGTGCTTTTTTGGGTTTAGGGTTTGGGGTTTTATTAGGATTAGGGTTTGGGTTTATGATTTTTAACGGTTTACGATTTAGGGTTTCTTATGGTTTAGGGTTAAAGGTTTAGAGTTTGGGATTTAGGGTTCCTTAGGTTTAGGGGTTTTAAAGTTTTTTTTAAAGGTTTTTTAGGGTTTAGGTTTTCTTAGTGATTTTTAGGGTTTAGCTTTTCTTAGTGATTCTTATGATTTCATAGGGTTTAGGTGTTTTTTAAAATGAGTTTTAGGTAAATTATGGTGTAGGGCATACTGTTTTTTTAGGGTTTTTTAGGTTTAAGGTTTCTAGGGGTTTTAAAAAGTTTTTTTTTAAAAGAGTTTTTAGGTTTAGTGTTTTTTAAAGGTTTTGAAGGTTTCATAAGGTATTAGGGTTTCTTAGGTATAGTGTTTTTTAGGGTTTAGGGTTTAGGATCTTAGGTTTTAGGGTATTAGGGTTTATAAGGGTTTAATGTTTAGAGTTTCTTAGGGTTTAGTGTTTCTTAGGGTTTCTTGGTTTAGGGTTTAGGGCTTAGAGATTTAGGTTTAAAGATATTTTTTTTTTGAGTTTTTTTAGGGTTTATAAGTGCTTATGATTTCTTAAGGATTTTTTAGGTTTAGGGTTTTAAAAGGTTTTCTTTGTGTTTAGGGTTAAGGCCCAAGGACTAGGGTGTAGGGTTTAGGTTTTTTTTAGGTTTATGATTTTTTGGTTAAGAGTATTTAGGGTTTATGATTTTATGATTACGGTTTTTTAAATGTTTTAGGGTTTCTTACGTTTTTTAAGAATTTGAATTTCTTAAGATTTAGGGTTACGTAGGCCTAATTTAGGCCATAGGATTTTATGTTTAGGGTTTTTTTTAGGGCTTAGGGTTTTAAAGAAAAAAAATTTCCCTTGGGTATTATAGTTTTAGGAGTTTTAATGGATTTTAGGGTTTAGGGTTTGTTAGTGTTTCATATGGTTTGGGGCTTAGGGTTTTGCCCTACGATTTAGAGTGAAGAATTTAGAGTTTCTTGGGTATATGATTTAGCGTTTATGATTTCTTAGGGTTTTGTTTCTTTAAGGGTTTTTAGGATTTAGGGTTTTGGACTAAAGATTTTCTAGGGTTTTATTAGGTTTAGAGGAATTTCTAGGTTTAGTGTTTTAAAGGGTGTTTAGGATTTTTATGGTTTTTTACGACTATGGGGCTCTTAGAGCATAGGGGTTTTTTGTATGGTTTTTATGGTTTAGGGTTTTTAAAAGTTTAGTGTTTAGGGGTTTCAAAAGTATTTTAGGGTTTTTTCTATTTCTTAGGGTTTAGCCCTATGGTTTAGGGTGGAGGGTTTAGGGTTTCTTTGGATAGAGAGTTTTGCATTTAGGGTTTCTTTGGGTATAGAGTTTAGCATTTGGATTTAGGGTTTAAGATTTAGGATTTCTTTAGATTTATCCCTAACGTTTATGGTGAAGGGTTTAGGATTTCTTTGGGTATAGAGTTTAGCATTTAGGGTTTCTTAGGATTTTGGGTTTAAGGTCCAAGTTTTTTATTTAAGGAATTTTAAGATTTAGGGCTTAGGCTTACGTTTTTGTAGAATTGTTTAGGTGTAGAGTTCCTTTAGGTTTAGGATTTTAAAAGGGTTTTTCAAGATTTTTATGATTTTTCATTATTTAGGAGTTCTTAGGGCTACGGGTTTCTTTGGGTTTAGGGCTTAGGATTATAGATTTAGGGTTTTTGGGGTTAGGGTCTTTAAGGGTTTTTTTTAGGTTTAGTATTTTTCGAGGTGTTTTTAGGGTTTAGTATTTCTTTGGGTTTAGGGTTTGTTAGTGTTTCATAAGTCTTGGGGTTTGGGGGTTTCCCTAAGGTTTAAGGTTTAATGTTTCTTTGGGTTTAAGGTTTATGATTTAGGGTTTCTTAGGGGTTTCAACTTTCTTAGACCTAGGCTTTTAAAGGTTTTTTAAAGTGTTGATCTAATATGCTTATGACAGGTCAACTCAAGGTTAGCTTGGGTTTAGGGTTTATGATTTAGGTTTCTTAGGGTTTGAGTTTTACATTTAAGGTCTCCTTGGTTATATTTGGGTCGTTTAGGGTGTAGGGTTTGGGGTTTTTCTAGGGTTTAGGGTTTAGGTTTGTTAGGTTTAAGATTTTTTAGAGGTTTTTTAGTTTTAGAGTTTTAAAAGTTTTTTTAGTTGGTTTTTAGGGTTTAGGGTTTCTTAGTGCTTTTTTGGATTTAGGGTTTGGGGTTATGATTTTTTAGGATTTACAATTTTGGGTTTCTTAGAGTTTAGGGTTTCTTAAGGCTTAGGGTTCAGGGTTTAGAGTTTGGGATTTTGGGTTCTTTAGGTTTAGGGGTTTTAAAGTTTTTTTTAAAGGTTTTTTAGGGTTTAGGTTTTCTTAGTGATTTTCAGGGTTTAGGGTTTAGGTTTGTTAGGTTTAAGATTTTTTAGAGGTTTTTTAGTTTTAGAGTTTTTAAAGTTTTTTTTGTTGTTTTTTAGGGTTTAGGGTTTCTTAGTGCTTTTTTGTGTTTAGGGTTTGGGGTTTTCTTAGGATTAGGGTGTAAGGTTTAGGGTTTTTCTAGGGTTTAGGGTTTAGGGTGTAAGGTTTAGGGTTTTTCTAGGGTTTAGGGTTTTGGGTTTAGGTTTGTTAGGTTTAAGATTTTTTAGAGGTTTTTTAGTTTTAGAGTTTTTAAAGTTTTTTTTTATCGTTGTTTAGGATTTAGGGTTTCTTAGTGCTTTTTTGGGTTTGGGGTTTTCTTAGGATTAGGGTTTGCGGTTATGATTTTAAGGGTTTACGATTTAGGGTTTCTTAGGGTTTTGGGTACAAGGTTTAGAATTTGGGATTTAGGGTTCCTTAGGTTTAGGGGTTTTAAAGTTTTTTTTATAGGTTTTTTAGGGTTTAGGTTTTCTTAGTTATTTTCACGGTTTAGCTTTTCTTAGTGATTTTTAGGATTTCATAGGGTTTAGTGTTTTTAAAAATGATTTTTAGGTAAATTATGGTGTAGGGCTTACTGGTTTTTTAGGTTTTTTTAGGGTTAAGGTTTCTAGGGGTTTTTAAATATTTTTTTTTTAGAGTTTTTTAAAGGTTTTTAAGGTTTCATAGGGTATTACGATTTCTTAGGTATAAGGCTTTTTAGGGTTTAGGGTTTAGGATTTGAAGTTTTAGGGCATTAGGGTTTATAAGGGGTTAAGGTTTAGAGTTCCTTTGGGTTTAGTGTTTCTTAGGGTTTCTTGGTTTAGGGTTTGGGGCTTAGAGATTCATGTTTAAGTATTTTTTAGGTTTAGGGTTTTAAAAGGTTTTCTTTGTGTTTAGGGTTAAGGTCCAAGGATTAGGGTGTAGGGTTTAGGTTTTTTTTAGGTTTATGATTTTTTGGTTTAAAGTATTTTGGGGTTTATGGTTTTTTTTAGGTTTATTATTTTTATGATTAGTGTTTTTAAATGTTTTAGGGTTTCTTAGGTTTTGTAAGAATTTAAATTTATTAAGATTTAGGGTTACGTAGGCCTAATTTCGGGCATAGGATTTTATGTTTAGGGTTTTTTCTAGGGATTAGGGTTTTAAGGAGATTTTTTTTCCTCAGGTATTATAGTTTTAGGAGTTTTAATAGATTTTAGGGTTTAGGGTTTGTTAGTGTTTCATATGGTTTGGGGCTTAGGGTTTAGCCCTACGATTTAGAGTGAAGAATTTAGAGTTTCGTAGGTATATGATTTAGCATTGAGGATTTCTTAGGGTTTTGTTTGTTTTAGGGTTTTGGGCTAAAGATTTTATAGGGTTTTATTAGGTTTAGAGGAATTTTTAGGTTTAGGGTTTTGAAGGGTGTTTAGGATTTTTATGGTTTTTTACGACCAAGGGTCTCTTAGAGCATAGGGGTTTTATATGGTTTTTAGGGTTTAGGATTTTTAAAAGTTTAGTATTTAGGGGTTTTAAACGTCTTTTAGGGTTTTCTTTTAATTCTTAGGGTTTAGCCCTATGGTTTAGGGTTTATTTGGATATTGAGTTTGGCATTTAGGCTTTCTTTGGGTATAGAGTTTAGCATTTAGTGTTCCTTAGGATTTCGGGTTCAAGGTTTAGGATTTCTTTGGATTTATGCCTAACGTTTAGGGTGAAGGGTTTAGGGTTTCTTTGGGTATAGAGTTTAGCATTTAGGGTTTCTTAGGATTTTGGGCTTAAGGTCCAAGTTTTTTATTTAAGGATTTTTAAGATTAAGGACCAAGGCTTACGTTTTTGTAGAATTTTTTAGGTTTAGAGTTCTTTTAGGCTTAAGATTTTAAAAGGGTTTTTCAAGATTTTTTTGATTATTCCTGATTTAGGAGTTCTTACGGCTATGGGTTTCTTTGGGTTTAGGGCTTAGGATTTTAGATTTAGGGTTTTTAGGGTTAAGGGGCTTTAAGGGGTTTTTTTAGGTTTAGGTTAGGGTTTCATAAGTCTTGGGGTTTAGGGGTTTCCCTAAGGTTTAAGGTGTAGTGTTTCTTACGGCTTAGGATTTATGATTTAAGGTTTCTTAGGGATTTCAAATTTCTTAGGTTTAGGCTTTTAAATGTTTTTTAAGGTGTTGATCTAATATGCTTATGACAGGTCAACTCAAGGTTAGCTTGGGGTCACTCGTGATCCTGGGTCAAGTTTTACGTCAAGGGGATAACCTCGGGGTGTGACAAAAATAATGTCTGAATAAAAGCCTATAACTGATTAGAGATGCTGGTACATGCCCCGAGCTAACTCTTGCAAAACTGAAACTAAAATGAAAGACTGAATATAAAACATGTAAATCGTCCTCGAAAAATGAGGACTCACCACAAACATTGCTGAATACGGAATCGAGAACCAATCTCCACGTGATGTGAATGCTGAGGACCTGTACCTACATCACGAGAAGATGTAGCGTAAAGTATATATTAGTATTCAAAAGGTATTGAGTATGCATGATATGATAAAGTTGAACAAATATATATAACTGAATAGAGCATATTGAGCAATGATATAATATGAACATAATCAATAATAATATAGGTATTTGGCTATGGAATTTTAGGTTAGGTTCGAGCTCAAACTTTTCTAGGATTTTTTTAGGTCAAGAGATTTTTTCAATTTAGGATTTTTAAAGATATTTTGGGATCATTATTGTTTTTATGATTTAGGAGTTCTAAGGGCTTAGGACTTAGGGTTTTAGATGACATAGTTTTTTTAGTGTTTTTAAGGTTTGTTTTCGTGATTTTTAGTTTTAGGGGTTTAAAGGTTTTTAGTGTTTAGTTTTTCTTAGTGTTTAGGGTTTCTTAGGGTTTATGGCTTCTTAGAGTTTCATGTGGCCTAGGGTTGGGTTTTATCCCTAAGGTTTAGGGTTTAGGTTTCTTAGGGTTTGAGTTTAACATTTAAGATGTCCTCACGAATTTTTGGGTCATTTAGGGTGTAGGGTTTAGGGTTTAGTGTTTTAGGTTTTGGGTTTTCTAGGGTTTAGGTTTAAGATTTTTAGTGATTTTTGGGTTATTAAAGTTTGTTTTCGGGATTTTTAATTTTAGGGATTTAAAGGTTTTTAGTGTTTAGTTTTTCTTAGAATTTAGGATTTCTTAGGGTTTAGGGCTTCTTAGAGTTTCATAAGGCTTAGGGTTAGGGGTTTATCCGTAAGGTTTAGGGTTTAGGTTTTTTAGGGTTTGAGTTTAACATTTAAGGTCGACTAGGTTTTTTTTGGGTCATTTAGGGTGTAGGGTTTAGTGTTTTAGGTTTATGGTTTTTCGAGGGTTGAGGGTTTAGGTTTGTTAGGTTTAAGATTTTTTAGAGGTTTTTTAGGTTTACGGTTTTTAATGTTTTTTTTGGTGTTTTTAGTATTTAGTTTTTCTGATGGTTTAGGGATTCTTAGAGTTTCACAAGGCTTAGGGCTGGGGGTTTGTCCCTAAGGTTTAGGGTTTCGGTTTCTTAGGGTTTGAGTTTTACATTTAAGATCTCCTTGGTTATTTTTGGGTCATTTAGGGTGTAGGGTTTTTCTAGGGTTTAGGGTTTAGGTTTGTTTGGTTTAAGATTTTTTAGAGGATTTTTAGTTTTAGAGTTTTTCATTTTTTTTGTTGTTTTTTAGGGTTTTGGGTTTCTCATTGCTCTTTTCGGTTTAGGGTTTGGGGTTTTCTTAGGATTAGGGTTTGGGGATATGATTTTTAAGGGTTTACGATTTAGGGTTTCTTAGGGTTTAGGGTTCATGGTTTAGAGTTTTGGAGTTAGGGTTCCTTAGGTTTAGGGGTTTTAAATTATTTTTTTTGGTTTTTTAGGGTTTAGGTTTTCGTAGTGATTTTCAGGGTTTAGCTTTTCTTAGTTATTTTTAGGATTTTATAGGGTTTAGGGTTTTTTTAAAATGATTTTTAGGTAAATTATGGTGTTGGGATAATTGTTTTTTTAGGGTTTTTTAGATTTAAGGCTTCTAGGTGTTTTAAAACATTTTTTAAAAAAAGTTTTTAGATTTAGAGTTTTTTAACGGTTTTAATGTTTCATAGGGTATTATGGTTTCTTAGGTATAAGGTTCTTTAGGGTTTAGGGTTTAGGATCTTAGGTTTTAGGGCATTAGGGTTTGTGAGGGTTTAAGGTTTAGAGTTTCTTAGGGTTTAGTGTTTCTTAGGTTTCTTGGTTTAGGGTTTAGGGCTTAGGTTTTAGAGATTTAGGTTTAAAGATAAAAAAATTTTGAAATTTTTTAGGGTTTTTAAGGGCTTATGATTTCTTAAGGATTTTTTAGGTTTAGGGTTTTTAAAGGTTTTCTTTAGGTTTAGGATTAAGGCCCAAGGATTAGAGTGTAGGGTTTAGGATTTTTTTTTAGGTTTATGATTTTTTGGTTAAGAGTATTTTGGGTTTTATGATTTTTATGATTAGGGTTTTTAAATGTTTTAGGGTTTCTTAGGTTTTTTAAGAATTTAAATTTCTTAAGATTTAGGATTACGTAGGCCTAATTTAGGGCATAGGATTTTATGTTTAGTGTTTTTTTTTTAGGGTTTAGGGTTTTAAAGAGAGTTTTTTTCCATCGGGTATTATAGTTTTAGGAGTTTTAATGGATTTTAGGGTTTACGGTTTGTTAGTGTTTCATATGGTTTGGGGCTTAGGGATTAGCCCTCTGATTTAAAGTGAATAATTCAGAGTTTCTTAGGTATATGGTTTAGCGTTTAGGATTTCTTAGGGTATTGTTATTCTAAGGATTTTTAGTATTTAGGGTTTTGGGGTTAGGATTTTCTAGGGTTTTATTAGGTTTAGAGGAATTTTTAGGTTTAGGGTTTTAAAGGGTCTTTAGGATTTTTATGGTTTTTTACGACTAAGGGGCTCTTACAGCGTAGGGGTTTTATATGGTTTTTAGGGTTAGGGTTTTTAAAAGTTTAGTGTTTAGGGGTTTTAAAAGTATTTTTGGTTTTTATTTTTATTTTTTAGGGTTTAGCCCTATGGTTTAGGGTGGAGGGTTTAGGGTTTCTTTGGGAATAGAGTTTAGCATTTAGGGTTTCTTAGTATTTAGGGTTTAAGGTTTAGGATTTCTTTGGATTTATCCCTACCATTTAGGGTGAAGGCTTTAGGGTTTCTTTGGATATAGAGTTTAGCATTTAGGGTTTCTTTGGGTATAGAGTTTAGCATTTAGGGTTTCTTAGGATTTTGGGTTTAAGGTCCAAGTTTTTTATTTAAGGATTTTTAAGATTTAGGGCTAAGGCTTACGTTTTTGTAGAATTTTTTAGGTTTAGAGTTCTTTTAGGTTTAGGATTTTAAAAGGATTTTTCAAGATTTTTATGATTTTTCATGATTTAGGAGTTCTTACGGCTATGGGTTTCTTTGGGTTTAGTGCTTAGGATTTTAGATTTTGGGTTTTTAGGGGTTAGGGTCTTTAAGGGGTTTTTTTAGGTTTAGTGTTTTTCAAAGTGTTTTTAGGGTTTAGGATTTCTTTTGGTTTAGGGTTTGTTGGTGTTTCATAAGTCTTGGGGTTTAGGGGCTTCCCTAAGGTTTAAGGTTTAATGTTTCTTAGGGTTTAGGGTTTATGATTTAGGGTTTCTTAGGGGTTTCAAAGTTCTTAGACCTAGGCTTTTAAAGGTTGTCTAAGGTGTTGATCTAATATGCTTATGACAGGTCAACTCAAGGTTAGCTTGGGGTCACTCGTGATCCTAGGTCACGTGTTACTTCAAGGGGATAACCTCAGGGTGTGACAAAAATAATGTCTGAATAAAAGCCTCTAATTGAATAGAGATGTTGGGACATGCCCCCAGCTAACTCTAGCAAAAGTGAAACTAAAATGAAAGGCTGAATATAAGACATACAAATCGTCCTCGAAAAACAAGGACTCAATACAGACATTGCTGAAAACGAAATCAAGAACTGATCTCCACTTTTCTGAATGCTGAGGACCTGTACCTACATCACGAGAAGATGTAGCGTAGAGTATGTATTAGTATTTGAAAGGTATTGAGTATGCATGATGTGATAATGCTGAACAAATATATATAACTGAATAGAGCATATTGAACAATGATATAATCTGAACATAATGAATAAGAGTTTAGGTATTTGGTTACGGAATTTTAGCTTAGGATTTAGAGATTAAGTTTTTCTAGGATTTTTTTAGGTCAAGAGTTTTTTTCAATTCAGGATTTTTAAAGATTTTTTGGGACCTTAATTGTTTTTACGATTTTGGAGTTCTAAGGGATTAGGACTTAGGGTTTTAGATTAAAGAAGTTTTTTAAGGTTTTTAAGGTTTGTTTCCGTGATACTTAGTTTTAGGGTTTTAAAGCATTTTAGTGTTTAGTTTTTCTTAGAATTTAGGATTTCTTAGGGTTTAGGGCTTCTTAGAGTTTCATTAGGCCTAAGGTTGGGGGTTTATCCCTTAGGTTTAGGGTTTAGGTTTCTTAGGGTTTGAGTTTAACAGTTATAGTTTCTTAGGGTTTCTTTGTTTCGGGCTTAGAGATTTAGGTTAAAATATTAGTCTTTTTGAGTTTTTTTGGGGTTTATAAGGGCTTATGATTTCTTAAGGATTTTTTAGGTTTAGGGTTTTAAAAGATTTTCTTTATGTTTAGGGTTAAGGTCCAAGGATTAGGGTGTAGGGTTTAGGTTTTTTTTAGGTTTATGATTTTTTGGTTCAGAGTATTTTAGGGTTTATGATTTTGTTTAGGTTTATGATTTTTATAATTAGGGTTTTTTTATGTTTTAGGGTTTCTTAGGTTTTTTAAGAATTTGAATTTCTTAAGATTTAAGGTTACGTAGGCCTAATTTATGGGCATAGGATTTTTTGTTTAAGGTTTTTTTTAGAACTTAGTGTTTTAAAGAGTTTTTTTTTCCATGGGTATTGTAATTTTAGTTGTTTTAATGGATTTAAGGGTTTAGGGTTTGTTAGTGTTTTATATGGTTTGGGGCTTAGTGTTTTGCCCTACGATTTAGAGTGATGAATTTAGAGTTTCTTAGGTATATGATTTCGTGTTTAGGATTTCTTAGGGTTTTGTTTTTTTAAGGGATTTTAGGATTTAGGGTTTTATTTGGTTTAGAGGTATTTTTAGGTTTAGGGTTTTAAAGGGTGTTTATGAGTTGTATGGTTTTTTACGACTAAGGGGCTCTTGGAGCATAGGGGTTTTATATAGTTTTTAGGGTTTAGGGTTTTTAAAAGTTTAGTGTTTAGGGGTTTTAAAAGTCTTTTAGGGTTTTTTCTTTATTTCTTAGGGTTTAGCCCTATGGTTTAGGGTGGAGTGTTTAGGGTTTCTTTGGGTATAGAATTTTGCATTTAGGGTTTCTGTGGGTATAGAGGTTAGCATTTAGGGTTTCTTAGGATTTAGGGTTCAAGGTTTAGGATTTCTTTGGATTTATCCCTAACGTTTAGGGTGAAGGGTGAAGGGTTTCTTTGGGTATACAATTTAGCATTTAGGGTTTCTTTGGGTATAGAGTTTAGCATTTATCGTTTCTTAAGATTTTGGATTTAAGGTCCATGTTTTTTATTTAAGGATTTTTAAAATTTAGGGCTAGGGTTGACGTTTTTATAGAATTTTTTAGGTTTAGAGTTCTTTAAGGTTTAGGATTTTAAAAGGGTTTTTCAAGATTTTTATGATTTTTCAAGATTTAGGAGTTCTTACGGCTACGAGTTTCTTTGGGGTTAGGGCTTAGGATATTAGATTTAGGCTTTTGAGGGGTTAAGGGTTTTAAGGGTTTTTTTAGGCTTAGTGTTTTCAAGGTGCTTTTAGGCTTTAGGATTTCTTTGGGTTTAGGGTTTGTTGGTGTTTCAAAAGTCTTGGGTTTAGGTTTTCGTAACTGTGTTACGTCAAGGTGATAACCTCGGAGTGTGATAAAAATAATTTCTAAATAAAAGCCTCTAACTGACTAGAGATGCTAGGACATTCCCCCAGCTAGCTCTAGCAAAACTGAAACTAAAATGAAATACTGAATATAAAACAAGTAAATCCTCTTCGAAAAACGAGGACTCAGCACAGACATTGCTGAATACGGAATCGAGAACCGATCTCCATGTGATCTGAATGCTGAGTACCTCTACCTATATCATGAGATGATGTAGCGTAGATTATGTATTAGTATTTGAAAGGTATTGAGTATGCATGATATGATAAAGCTGAACAAATATATATAATTGAATAGAGCATATTGAACAATGATATAATCTGAACATAATGAATAAGAGTTTAGGTATTTGGTTAAGGAATTTTAGGTTAGGGTTTAGAGCTGAAGTTTTTCTAGGATTTTTTTAGGTCAAGAGTTTTTTTCAATTTAGGATTTTTAAAGATTTTTTGTGATCATTATTGTTTTTACGATTTAGGAGTTCCGAGGGATTAGGACTTAGGGTTTTTAAGGTTTGTTTTCGTGATTTTAGGGTTTATGATTTTTTTAAGGTGTATTATAGGGTTTATGATTTTTTTAGGCTTATGATTTTATGATTAAGGTTTTAAATGTTTTAGGGTTTCTTAGGTTTTTTAAGAATTTGAATTTCTTAAGATTTAGGGTTACGTAGGCCTAATTTACGGCATAGGACTTTATGTTTAGGGTTATTTTAGGGCTTACGGTTTTAAAGAGATTTTGTTTCCTCGGGTCTTATAGTTTTAGGAGTTTTCACTAATTTTAGGGTTTAGGGTTTGATAGTGTTTCATATGGTTTTGGTGCTTAGGGTTTAGCCTTACGATTTAGAGTGAAGAATTTAGTGTTTCTTAGGTATATGATTTAGCCTTTGGGATTTCTTAGGTTTTTGGTTTTTTACGGTTTTTAGTGTTGAGGGTTTTGGGCTTAAGATTTTCTAGGGTTTTATTAGGTTTAGAGGTATTTATAGGTTTAGGATTTTTATGGTTTTTTACTACTAAGGGGCTCTTAGAGCATAGGGGTTTTATATGGTTTTTAGGGTTTAGGGTTTTTAAAAGTTTAGTGTTTAGGGGTTATAAAAGTCTTTTAGGGTTTTTTTTATTTGTTAGGGTTTAGCCCTATGGTTTAGGATGGAGGGTTAAGGGTTTCTTTGATATAGAGTTTTGCATTTAGGGTTTCTTTGAGTATAGAGTTTATTATTTAGGGTTTCTTAAGATTTAGGGTTCAAGGTTTAGGATTTCTTTGGATTTATCCCTAATGTTTAGGGTGAAGGGTTTAGGGTTTCTATGGGTATAGAGTTTATCATTTAGGGTTTCTTTGGGTATAGAGTTTAGCATTTTCGGTTTCTTTGGGTGTAGAGTTTAGGTTTAGTGTTTTTCAAGGCGTTTTTAGGATTTAGGATTTCTTTGGGTTTAGGGTTTATTGGTGTTTCATAAGTCTTGGGGTTTAGGGGTTTCCCTAAGGTTTAAGGCTTAATGTTTCTTAGGGTTTAGGGTTTATGATTTAGGGTTTCTTAGGGATTTGAAATTTCTTAGGTTTAGGCTTTTAATGGTTTTTGAAGGTATTGATCTAATATTCTTATGACAGGTCAACTCAAGGTTAGCTTGGGGTCACTCGAGATCTTAGGTCCCATGTTATGTCAAAGGGATAACCTTGGGGTGTGACAAAAATAATGTCTGAATAAAAGCCTCTAACTGACTAGAGATGCTGGGACAGGCCCCCAGCTAACTCTAGCAAAACTGAAACTAAAATGAAATACAGAATATAAAACATATAAATAGTTCTTGAAAAATGAGGACTCACCATAGACATTGCTGAATACGGAATCAAGAACCGATCTCCACGTGATCTGAATGCTACGGACCTGAACCTACTTTACGAGAAGATATAGCGTAGAGTATCTATTAGCATTTGAAAGGTATAGAGTTTTGCATTTGAAAGGTTTAGTGTTTTTCAAGGTGTTTTTAGGGTTTAGGATTTCTTTGGCTTTAGGGTTTGTTGGTGTTTCATAAGTCTTTGGGGTTTAAGGTTTAGTGTTTCTTAGGGTTTGGGGTTTATGATTGAGGGTTTCTTAGGGGTTTCAAATTTCTTAGGTTTAGGCTTTTAAAGGTATTTTAATGTGTTGATCTAATATGCTTATGACAGGTCAACTCAAGGTAAGCTTGGGGTCACTCGTGTTCCTAGGTCCCGTGTTACGTCAAGGGGATAACCTCGGGGTGTGACAAAAATAATTTCTGAATAAAAGCTTCTAAATGACTAGAGATGCTGGGATATGCCCCCAGCTAACTCTAGCAAAACTGAAACTAAAATGAAAGACTGAATATAAGACATGTAAATCGTCCTTGAAAAATGAGGACTCACCACCGACATTGCTGGATACGAAATCGAGAATAGATCTCCACGTGATCTGAATACTGAGTACCTTTACCTACATCACGAGAAAATGCAGCGTAGTGTATGTATTAGTATTTGAAATGAATTGAGCATGCTTGATATGATAAAGCTGAACAAACATATATAACTGAATAGAGCATATTGAACAACGATATAATCTTAACATAATGACTAAGAGTTTAGGTATTTGGTTAAGAAATTTTAGGTTAGGATTTAGAGATTAAGTTTTTCTAGGAGTTTTTTAGGTCAAGAGTTTTTTCAATTTAGGATTTTTAAAGTTTTTTTGGGATCATTAATGTTTTTATGATTTAGGAGTTCTAAGGGCTTAGGACTTAGGGATTTAGATTAAAGAATTATTTTCGGGTTTTTAAGGTTTGCTTTCGTGTTTTTTAGTTTTACAGTTTTAAAGGATTTTAGTGTTTTGTTTGTCTTAGAATTTAGGATTTCTTATCGTTTAGGGCTTCTTAGAGTTTCCTGAGGTCTAGGGTTGGGGGTTTATCCCTAAGGTTTAGGGTTTACGTTTCTTAGGGTTTGAGTTTAACATTTAAGGTCTCCTAGGTTTTTTTTGGGTCATTTAGGGTGTAGGGTTTAGTGTTTTAGGTTTAGCGTTATTGGGTCATTTAGGGTGTAGGGTTTAGGTTTGTTATATTTTAGATTCTTTAGAGGTTCTTTAGTCTTAGAGTTTTCAAAGTTTTTTTTTGTTGTTTTTTAGGGTTTAGGATTTTTTAGTGCTTTTTTGGGTTTAGGATTTTTTAGTGCTTTTTTGGGTTTAGGGTGTAGGGTTTAGGGTTTTTCAAGGGTTTAGGGTTTCTTAGTGCTTTTTTGGGTTTAGGGTTAAGGGTTTTCTTAGGATTAGGGTGTAGGTTTAAGGTTTTTCTAGGGTTTCTTATTGCTTTTTTGGGTTTAGGGTTTGGGGTTATGATTTTTAAGGGTTTACAATTTAAGGTTTCTTAGGGTTTAGGGTTCAAAGTTTAGAATTTGGGATTTAGGGTTCCTTAGGTTTAGGGGTTTTAAAGTTTTTTTTTTTTTAGGGTTTTTAGGGTGTAGGGTTTCTTGGTTTATGGTTTAGGGCTTAGAGATTTAGGGTTAAAGATTTTTTTTGAGGTTTTTTGGGGTTTATAAGGGCTTATGATTTCTTAAGGATTTTTTAGGCTTAGGGTTTTAAAAGGTTTTCTTTATGTTTAGGGTTAAGGCCCAAGGATTAGGGTGTAGGGTTTAGATTTTTTTTAGGTTTATGATATTTTGGTTAAGAGTATTTTGGGGTTTATGATTCCTTTTAGGTTTATGATTTTTATGATTAGGGTTTTTAAATGTCTTAGGGTTTCTTAGGTGTTTGAAGAATTTGAATTTCTTAAGATTTAGGGTTACGTAGGCCTAATTTAGGGCATAGGATTTTATGTTTAGGGTTTTTTTGGGGCTTAGGGTTTTAAAGAGATTTTGTTTTTCCTCAGGTATTATAGTTTTAGGAGTTTTAATGGATTTTAGGGTTTAGGGTTTGTTAGTGTTTCATATGGTTTGGGGCTTAGGGTTTAGCCCTACGATTTAAAGTGATGAAGTTAGAGTTTCTTTGGTATATGATTTAGCGTTTAGGATTTCTTAGGGTTTTGTTTTTTTTTACGGTTTTTAGTATTTAGGGTTTTGGGCTTAAGATTTTCTAGGGTTTTATTTGGTTTAGAGGAATTTTTAGGTTTAGGGTTTCAAAGGGTCTTTAGGATTTTTATGGTTTTTTACGACTAAGGGGATCTTAGAGCATAGGTTTTTTTTTTATGGTTTTTAGGGTTTGGGGTTTTTAAAAGTTTAGTGTTTAGGGGTTTCAAAAGTCTTTTAGGGTTTTTTTTTTTAATTCTTAGGGATTAGACCTACGGTTTAGGGTAGAATGTTTAGGGTTTCTTTGGATATAGAGTTTTGCATTTTGGGTTTCTTTGGGTATAAAGTTTAGCATTTAGGGTTTCTTAGGATTTAGGGTTCAAGGTTTTGGATTTCTTTGGATTTATCCCTAACGTTTAGGGTAAAGACTTTAGGATTTCTTTGGGTATAGAGTTTAGCATTTAGGGTTTCTTAGGGTATAGAGTTTAGCATTTAAGTTTTCTTAGGGTATATAGTTTAAGGTCCATATTTTTCATTTAAGGATTTTTAAGATTTAGGGCTACGACTTATGTTTTTGTAGAATTTTTTAGGTCTAGTGTTTTTCAAGGCATTTTTAGGGTTTATGATTTCTTTGGGTTTAGGGTTTGTTGGTGTTTCATATGTCTTGGGGTTTAGGGATTTCCTTAAGGTTGGAGGTGTAGTGTTTCTTAGGGTTTAGGGTTTATGATTTAGGGTTTCTTAGGGGTTTGAAATTTCTTAGGTTTAGGCTTTTATATGTTTTTTAAGGTGTTGATCTAATGTGCTTATGATAGGTAAACTCTAGGTAAGCTTGAGGTCATTCATGATCCTGGGTCCCGTGTTACGTCAAGGGGTTAATCTCGGGGTGTGACAAAAATAATATCTGTATAAAAGCCTCTAACTGACTAGAGATGATGGTACATTCCACCAGCTAACTCTTGCAAAACTGAAACTAAAATGAAAGACTGAATATAAAACATGTAAATAGTCCTTGAAAAACGAGGACTCACCACAGACATTGCTGAATACGGAATCGAGAACGGATCTCCATGTGATCTGAATGCTGAGGAACTGTACCTACATCAGGAGAAGATGTAGGATAGAGTATGTATTAGTATTTGAAAGGTATTGAGTATGCATGATATGATAAAGCTGAACAAATATATATAACTGAATAGTGCAGATTAAACAATGATATAATCTTAACATAAAGAATAAGAGTTTAGGTATTTGTTTAAGGAATTTTAGGTTAGGGTTTCGTCTTTAAATTTTTCTAGGATTTTTTTAGGTCAAGAGTATTTTTCAATTTAGGATTTTTAAAGATTTTTTGAGATCATTATTGTTTTTACGATTTAGGAGTTCTAAGGGCTTAGGAATTAGGGCGTTAGATTAGACAATTTTTTTAGGGTTTTTATGGTTTGTTTTCGTGATTTTTAGTTTTAGGGTTTTAACGGATCATAGGGTTTAGTTTTTCTTAGGATTTAGGATTTCTTAGGGTTTAGGGCTTCTTAGAGTTTCATGAGTCCTAGGGTTGGGGGTTTGTCCCTAAGGTTTAGGGTTTAGGTTTCTTAGGGTTTGAGTTTAACATTTAAGGTCTCCTAGGTTTTTTTTTTGGGTCATTTAGGGTGTAGGATTTAGGGTTTAGTGTTTTAGGTTTAGGGTTTTTCTAAGGTTTAGATTTAAGATTTTTTAGTGATTTTAGGGTTATTAAGGTTTATTTTCAGGATTTTTAATATTAGGGATTTAAAGGTTTTTAGTGTTTAGTTTTCCTTAGTATTTAGGATTTCTTAGGGTTTAGGGCTTCTTAGAGTTTGATAAGGCTTAGGGTTAGGGGTTTATCCCTAATGTTTAGGGTTTACGTTTCTTAGGGTTTGAGTCTAACATTTAACGTCTACTAGGTTTTTTTGGGTCATTTAGGGTGTAGGGTTTAGGGTTTAGTGTTTTAGCTTTGCTTAGTGATCTTTAGGATTTCATAGGGTTTAGGGTTATTTTAAAATGATTTTTACGTAAATTATGGTGTAGAGCTTACTGTTTTTTCAGGATTTTTTAGGTTTAAGGTTTCTAGGGGTTTTAAAAAGTTTTTTTTTTTTTAAAGTTTTTAGGTTTAGAGTTTTTTAAAGTTTTTTAATGTTTCATAAGGTATTAGGGTTTCTTTGGCATAAGATTTTTTAGGCTTTAGGGTTTAGGATCTTAGGTTTTAGGGCATTAGGGTTTATAAGGGTTTAAGGTTTAGAGTTTCTTAGGGTTTAGTGTTTCTTATGGTTTCTTGGTTTAGGGTTTAGGGCTTAGAGATTTAGGTTTAAAGATTATTTTTTTGAGTTTTTTTAGGGTTTATAAGGGCTTATAATTTCTTAAGGATTTTTTAGGTTTAGGGTTTTAAAAGGTTTTATTTATGTTTAGGGTTAAGGCCCAAGGATTAGGGTGTAGGGTTTAGGTTTTTTATAGGTTTATGATTTTTTGGTTAAGTGTATTTTAGGGTTTATGATTTTTTTAGGCTTATTCTTTTATGTTTAGGGTTTTAAATGTTTTAGGGTTTTTTAGGTTTTTTAAGAATTTGAATTTCTTAAGATTTAGGGTTACGTAGGCCTAATTTAGGGCATAGGATTTTATGTTTAGGGTTTTTTTTAGGGCTTAGGGTTTTAAAGAGATTTTTTTTCCTCGGGTATTATAGTTTTAGGAGTTTTAATGGCTTTTAGGGTTTAGGGTTTGTTAATGTTTCATATGGTTTGGGGCTTAGGGTTTAGTCGGACGATTTAGAGTGAGGAATTTAGAGTTTCTTTGGTATATGATTTAGCATTTAGGAGTTCTTAGGGTTTTGTTTTTTTAAGGATTTTTAGCATTTAGGGTTTGGGCATAAGATTTTCTAAGGTTTTATTAGGTTTAGAGGAATTTTTAGGTTTAGGGTTTTAAATGGTGTTTAGGATTTTTATAATTTTCTATGACTAAGGGGCTCTTAGAGCATAAGGGTTTTATATGGTTTTTGTGGTTTTGGGTTTTTAAAAGTTTAGTGTTTAGGGGTTTTAAAAGTATTTTAGGGGTTATTTTTATTTCTTAGGGTTTAGCCCTAAGGTTTAGGGTGGAGGGTTTAGGGTTTCTTTGGGTATAGAGTTTTGCATTTAGGGTTTTTTTGGGTATAGAGTTTAGCATTGAGGGTTTCTTAGGATTTAGGGTTTAAGGTTTAAGATTTCTTTGGATTTATCCCTAACATTTAGGGTGAAGGGTTTAGGGTTTCTTTGGGTATAGAGTTTAGCATTTATGGTTTCTTAGGATTTTGGGTTTAAGGTCCAAGTTTTTTATTTAAGAAATTTTAAGATTTAGGGCTAAGTCTTACGTTTTTGTAGAATTTTTTAGGTTTAGAGTTCTTTTAGGTTTAGGATTTTAAAAGGGTTTTTCAATATTTTTATGATTTTTCATGATTTAGGAGTTCTTAGGGCTACGAGTTTCTTTGGGTTTAGCTCTTAGGATTTTAGATTTAGGGTTTTTTGGGGTTAGGGGCTTTAAGGGTTTTTCTTAGGTTTAGTATTTTTCAAGGTGTTTTAAGGGTTTAGGATTTCTTTGGGTTTAGGGTTTGTTGGTGTTTCATAAGTCTTGGGGTTTAGGGGTTTCCCTAAGATTTAAGGTTTAATGTTTCTTAGGGTTTGGGGTTTATGATTTAGGGATTCTTAGGGGTTCCAAATTTCTTACGTTTAGGCTTTTAAAGATTTTTTAAGGTGTTGATCTAATATGCTTATGACAGGTCAACTCAAGGTTAGCTTGGGGTCACTAGTGATCCTAGGTCCCGTGTTACCTCATGGGGATAACCTCGGGGTGTGACAAAAATAATGTCTAAATAAAAACCTCTAACTGACTAGAGATGATGGGACATGCCCCCAACTAACTCTAGCAAAACTGAAACTAAAATGAAAGGCTGAATATAAAATGTTTCGAGAACTCACCACAGACATTGCTGAATATGGAATTGAGAACCGATCTCCACGTGATCTGAATGCTGAGGACTTGTACCTACATCACGAGAAGATGTAGCACAGAGCATGTATTAGTATATGAAAGGTATTGAGTATGCATGATATGATAAAGCTGAACAAATATATATCACTGAATAGAGCATATTGACTAATGATATAATCTGAACATAATGAATAAGAGTTTAGGTATTTGGTTAAGGAATTTTAGGTTAGGGTTTAGAGCTTAAGTTTTTCTAGGATTTTTTTAGGTCAAGAGTTTTTTTCAATTTAGGATTTATATAGATTTTTTGGAATCATTATTGTTTTTACGATTTAGGCGTTCTAAGGGCTTAGGACTTAGGGTTTTATATTAAGGAATTTTTTTAGGGTTTTTTAGGTTTGTTTTTGTGACTTTTAGTTTTAGGGTTTTAAAGGATCATAGTGTTTAGTTTTTCTTAGGATTTAGGATTTCTTAGTGTTTAGGGCTTCTTAGAGTTTCATGAGGCCTAGGGTTGGAGGTTTATCCATTAGGTTTAGGGTTTAGGTTTCTTAGGGTTTGAGTTTAACATTTAACGTCTCCTAAGTTTTTTTTTGGGTCATTTAGGGAGTAGGGTTTTAGGTTTAGGTTTAAGATTTTTTAGTTATTTTTAGGGTTATTAAGGTTTGTTTTTGGGATTTTTAATTTTAGGGATTTAAAGGTTTTTGGTGTTTAGTTTTTCTTAGAATTTAGTATTTGTTAGGGTTTAGGGCTTCTTAGAGTTTCATAAGGCTTAGGGTTAGGGGTTTATCCCTAAGGTTTAGGGTTTAGGTTTCTTAGCGTTTGAGTTGAATATTTAAGGTCTACTAGGTTATTTTTGGTCATTTAGGGTGTAGGGTTTAGGGTTTAGTGTTTTAGTTTTATGGTTTTTCTAGGATTTAGGGTTTAGGTTTGTTAAGTTTAAGATTGTTTAGAGGTTTTTTAGGTTTAGAGTTTTTAATGCTTTTTTTTTTTGGTGTTTTTAGTGTTTAGTTTTTCTTAGGGTTTAGGGATTCTTAGAGTTTCACAAGGCTTAGGGCAGGGGGTTTATCCTTAAGGTTTAGGGTTTAGGTTTCTTAGGGTTTGCATTTTACATTAAAGGTCTCCTTGGTTATTTTTGGGTCATATAGGGTGTAGGGTTTTTCTAGGGTTTAGGGTTTAGGTTTGTTAGGTTTAAGATTTTTTTTAGAGGTTTTTTAGTTTTAGAGTTTTTAAAGTTTTTATTGTTGTTTTTTAAGGTTTAGGGTTTCTTACTGCTTTTTTGGGTTTAGGGTTTGAGGTTTTCTTAGGATTAGGGTTTGGGGTTATGATTATTAAGGGTTTACGATTTAGGGTTTCGTAGGGTTTAGGGTTCAAAGTTTAGAATTTTGGATTTAGGGTTCCTTAGGTTTACGGGTTTTAGAGTTTTTTTTTTAAAGGTTTTTTTGGGTTTAGGTTTTCTTAGTGATTTTTCAGGGTTTAGCTTTTCTTAGTTATTTTTAGTATTTCATAGGGTTTAGGTTTTTTTAAAAATGATTTTTAGTTAAATTATGGTGTTGGGCTTACTGTTTTTTAAGTATTTTTTAGATTTAAGGTTTCTAGGGATTTTATAACTTTTTGTTTAACGTTTTTAGGTTTACAGTTTTTTAAAGGTTTTTAAGGTTTCATAGGGTATTGGGGTTTCTTACGTATAAGGTTTTTTAGGGTTTAGGGTTTAGGATATTAGGTTTAAGGGCATTAGGGTTTGTAAGGGTTTAAGGTTTAGAGTTACTTAGCGATTAGTGTTTGTTAGGTTTTCTTGGTTTAGGGTTTAGGTCTTAGAGATTTGGGTTTAAAGATTTTATTTTTTTTGAGTTTTTTTAGTGTTTATAAGGGCTTATGATTTCTTAAGGATTTTTTAGGTCTAGGGTTTTAAAAGGTTTTCTTTATGTTTAGGGTTAAGGCCCAAGGATTAGGGTGTAGGGTTTAGGTTTTTTTTAGGTTTGTGATTTTTTGGTTAAGAGTATTTTAGGGTTTATGATTTTTATGATTAGGGTTTTTAAATGTTTTAGGGTTTCTTTGGTTTTTTAAGATTCGAATTTCTTAAGATTTAGGGTTATGTAGGAATAATTTAGGGAATACGATTTTATATTTTGGGTTTTTTTAGGGCTTAGGGTTTTAAAGAGACTTTTTTTCCCTTGGGTGTTATAGTTTTAGGAGTTTTAGTGGATTTTAGGGTTTAGGGTTTGTTAGTGTTTCATATGGTTTGGGGCTTAGGGTTTAGCCCTATGATTTAAAGTGAATAAGTTAGAGTTTGTTAGGTTTATGATTTAGCGTTTAGGATTCTTAGGGTTTTGTTTTTTCAAGAGTTTTTAGGATTTAGGGTTTTGGGCTTAAGATTTTCTAGGGTTTTATTAGGTTTAGAGAAATTTTTAGGTTTAGGGTTTTAAAGGGTCTTTAGGATTTTTATGGTTTTTTACGACTAAGGGTCTCTTAGAGCATAGGGGTTTTATATGCTTTTTAGGGTTTAGGGTTTTCAAAAGTTTAGTGTTTAGGGGTTTTAAAAGTATTTTTGGGTTTTTCTTATTTCTTAGGTTTAGCCCAATGATTTAGGCCGGAGGGTTTAGGATTTCTTTGGGTGTAGAGTTTATCATTTGGGGTTTCTTTGGGTATAGAGTTTACCATTTAGGGTTTCTTAGGATTTTGTGTTTAAGGTCCAAGTTTTATATTTAAGTAACTTTAAGATTTACGGCTAAGACTTACGTTTTTGTAGAATTTTTTAGGTTTAGAGTTATTTTAGGATTAGTATTTTTATAGGGTTTTTCAAGATTTTTGTGATTTTTCATTACTTAGGAATTCTTAGGTATACGGGTTTCTTTGGGTTTAGGGCTTTGGATTTTAGATTTAGGGTTTTTAGGGGTTAGGGGCTTTAAGGGTTTTTTTTAGGTTTAGTGTTTTTCAAGGTGTTTTTAGGGTTTAGGATTTCTTTGGGTTTAGGGCTTGTTGGTGTTTAATAAGTCGTGGGGTTAAGGGGTTTCCCTAAAGTTTAAGGTTTAGTGTCTCTTAGGGTTTAAGGTTTAGTGTCTCTTAGGTTTAGGTTTTTTAAAGGTATTTTAAGGTGTTGATTTAATATGCTTATGACATTTCAACTCAAGGTTAGTTTGGGGTCACTCATGATCCTAGGTCCCGTGTTACGTCAAGGGGATAACCTCTGGGTGTGACAAAAATAATGTCTAAATAAAAGCCTTTAACTGACTAGAGATGCTGGGACATGCCCCGAGCTAACTCTAGCAAAACCGAAACTAAAATGAAAGGCTGAATATAAAATATGTAAATTGTCCTCAAAAAACGAGAATTCGCCGCAGACATTGCTGAATACGGAATCGAGAACCGATCTCCACATGATCTGAATGCTGAGGACCTGTACCTACATCACAAGAAGATGTAGCGTAGAGTATGTATTAGTATATGAAAGGTATTAAGTATGCATGATATGATAAAGCTGATCAAATATATATAACTAAATAGAGCATATTGAACAATGATATAATTTGAACATAATGAATAAGAGTTTAGTTATTTTGTTAAGGAATTTTATGTCAGGCTTTAGAGCTTAAGTTTTTCTAGGATTTTTCAGGTCAAGAGTTTTTTTCAATTAAGGATTTTTTAAAAAATTTTGGGATCATTATTGTTTTTACGATTTAGGAGTTCTAAGGGCTTAGGACTTAGGGTTTTAGATTAAAGAATATTTTTAGGGTTTTTAAGGTTTGTTTTTGTGATTTTTAGTTTTAGTGTTTTAGTTTTTCTTAGGATATAGGATTTCTTAGGGTTTAGGGCTTCTTATAGTTTCATGAGGCCTAGTGTTGGGGGTTTATCCCTAAGGTTTAGGGTTTAGGTTTCTTAGGGTTTGAATTTAACATTTAAGGTCTCCTAGGTTTTTTTTGGGTCATTTAGGGTGTAGGCTTTAGGGTTTAGTGTTTTAGGTGTAGGGTTTTTCTAGGGTTTAGGTTTAAGATGTTTTAGTGATTCTTAGGGTTATTAAGGATTTTTTTCGAGATTTTTAATTTTAGGGATTTAAAGGTTTTTAGAGTTTAGTTTTTCTTAGAATCTAGGGTTACTTAGGGTTTAGGGCTTCTTAGAGTTTCATAAGGCTTAGGGTTACGGGTTTATCCCTAAGGTTTAGGGTTTAGGTTTATTAGGGTTTGAGATTAACATTTAAGGTCTACTAGGTTTTTTTTTTTGGGTCATTTAAGGTGTAGGGTTTAGGGTTTAGTGTTTTAGGTTTATGGTTTTTCTAGGTTTTAGGGTTTAGGTTTGTTAGGTTTAATAATTTTTAGAGGTTTATTTGGTTTAGAGTTTTTAATGTTTTTTTTGTTGTATTTTTGGTGTTTTCAGTGTTTAGTTTTTCTTAGTGTTTAGGGATTCTTAGAGTTTCACAAGGCTTAGGGTTGGGGGTTTGTCACTAAGGTTTAGGGTTTAGGTTTCTTAGGGTTTGAGTTTTACATTTAAGGTCTCCTTGGTTATTTTTGGGTCATTTAGGGTGTAGGGTTTTTCTAGGGTTTAGAGTTTCGGTTTGTTAGGTTTAAGATTTTTTAGAGGTTTTTTAGTTTTAGAGTTTTTGAAGTTTTTTTTGTTGTTTTTTTTAGGGTTTAGAGTTTCTTAGTGCTTTTCTGGGTTTAGGGTTTGGGGTTTTCTTAGGATTAGGATTTTGGGTTATGATTTTGAAGGGTTTACGAGTTAGGGTTTCTTAGGGTTTAGGGTTCAAGGCTTAGAGTTTGGGATGTAGGGTTCCTTAGGTTTAGGTGTTTTAAAGTTTTTTAGGGTTTAGGTTTTGTTAGTGATTTTCAGGGTTTAGCTTTTCTTAGTGATTTTTAGGATTTCATAAGTTTAGGGTTTTTTTAAAATGATTTTTAGGTAAATTATGGTGTAGGGCTTACTGTTTTTTTTAAGGTTTTTTTAGGTTTAAGGTTTCTAGGGGTTTTAAAACATTTTTTTTTAGAGTGTTTAGGTTTTGAGTTTTTTAAAGGTTTTTAAGGTTTCATAGGGTATTAGGGTTTCTTAGGTATAAGGTTTTTTAGGGTTTAGGGTTTAGGATATTAGGTTTTAGGGCATTAGGGTTAATAAGGGTTTAAGGTTTAGAGTTTCTTAGGGTTTAGTGTTTCTTAGGTTTTCTTGTTTAAGGGTTTAGGGATTAGAGATTTAGGTTTAAAGTTTTTTTTTTTGAGTTTTTTTAGGGTTTATAAGGGCTTGTGATTTATTAAGAATTTTTTAGGTTTAGGGTTTTAAAAGGTTTTCTTTATGTTTCGGGTTAAGGCCCAAGGATTAGGGTGTAGGGTTTAGGGTTTTTTTAGGTTTTTGATTTTTTTTAATGTTTATGATTTTTATGATTAGGTTTTTTAAATGTTTTAGGGTTTTTTAGGTTTTTTAAGAATTTGAATTTCTTTGGATTTAGGGTTACGTTGGCCTAATTTAGGGCATACGATTTTAATTTTAGGGTTTTTTTTAGGGCTTATGGTTTTAAAGAGATTTTTTTTCCCTCGGGTATTATAGTTTTAGGAGTTTTAATGGATTATAGGGCTTAGGGTTTGTTAGTGTTTCATATGGTTTGGGGCTTAGGGTTTAGCCCTACAATTTAAAGTGAATAATTTAGAGTTTCTTAGGTATATGATTTAGCGTTTAGGATTTCTTAGGGTTTTGTTTTTTTAAGTGTTTTTAAGCTTTAGGGTTTTGGGTTTAAGATATTCTAGGGTTTTATTAGGTTTAGAGGAATTTTTAGGTTTTGGGTTTTAAAGGGTCATTAGGATTTTTATGGTCTTTTACGACTAAGGGGTTCTTAGAGCATAGGGGTTTTATATGGTTTTTAGGGTTTAGGGTTTTTATAAGTTTAGTCTTTAGGGGTTTTAAAAGTATTTTTGGTTTTTTTTTTTAATTTCTTAAGGTTTAGCCCTATGGTTTAGGGTGGAGGGTTTAGGGTTTAGTGATAGGTTTATTGTTTTTCTAGGGTTTAGGGTTTAGGTTTGTTAGGTTTGAGATTTTTTAGAGGTTTTTTAGGTTTAAAGTTCTTAATGTTTTTTTTGTTGTTTTTTTGGTGTTTTTAGTATTTAGTTTTTCTTAGTGTTTAGGGATTCTTAGAGTTTCACAAGGCTTAGGGTTGTGGGTTTATTCCTAAGATTTAGGGTTTAGGTTTCTTAGGGTTAGAATTTTACATTTAAGGTCTCCTTGGTTATTTTTGGGTCATTTATGGTGTTGGGTTTACGGTGTTTCTAGGGTTTAGGGTTTCGGTTTGTTAAATTTAAGAAGTTTTAGAGGTTTTTTAATTTTAGAATTTTTAAATTTTTTTTGTTGTTTTTTAGGGTTTAGGGTTTCTTAGTGCTTTTTTGGGGTTAGGGTTTGGGGTTTTCTTAGGATTAGGGTTTGGGGTTATGATTTTTAAGGGTTTACGATTTAGGGTTTCTAGGGTTTAGGGTTCCTTAGGTTTAGGGGTTTTAATGTTTTTTAGGGTTTAGGTTTTCTTAGTGATTTTCAGGGTTTAGCTTTTCTTAGTGATTTTGAGGATTTCATAGGGTTTAGGGTTTTTAAAAATGATTTTTAGATAAAGTATGGTGTAGGGATTACTATTTTTTTAGGTCTAATGTTTCTAGGGGTTTTAAAATGTTTTTTATAATTTTACAGATTTTAGGTTTTCAGTTTTTTAAAGGTTTTTAAGGTTTCATAGGGTATTAGGGTTTCATAGGTATACTGTTTTTTTAGGGTTTACGGTTTAGGATCTTAGGTTTTAAGGCATTAGGGTTTATAAGGGATTAAGGTTTAGAATTTTTTAGGGTTTAGTGTTTCTTAGGGTTTCTTGGTTTAGGGTTTAGGGATTAGAGATTTAGGTTGAAATATTTGTTTTTTTGAGTATTTTTAGGGTTTATAAGGGCTTATGATTTCTTAAGGATTTTTTAGGTTTAGGTTTCTAAAAGGTTTTCTTTATGTTTAGGGTTAATGCTCAAGGATTAGGATGTAGGGTTTAGTTTTTTTTTAGGTTTATGATATTTTATTTAAGAGTATTTTAGGGTTTATGATTTTTATGATTAGGGTTTTTAAATGTTTTAGGGTTTCTTAGGTTTTTTAAGAATTTGAATTTCTTAAGATTTAGGGTTACGTAGGCCTAATATAGGCCATATGATATGATGTTTAGGGTTTTTTTTTAGGGCTTAGGGTTTTAAAGAATTTTTTTTTCCCTCGGGCAATATAGTTTTAGGAGTTTTAATGGATTTTAGTGTTTAGGGTTTATTAGTGTTTCATATGGTTTGGGGCTTAGGGTTTAGCCCTACGAGTTAGAGTGAAGAATTATAGTTTCTTAGGTATATGATTTAGCGTTTAGGATTTCTTAGGGTTTTGTTGTTTTAAGGGTTTTTAGGATTTAGGGTTTTGGGGTTACGATTTTCTAGGGTTTTATTTGGTTTAGAGGAATTTTTAGGTTTAGGGTTTTAAAGGGTGTTTAGGATTTTTATGATTTTTTATGACTAAGGGGTTCTTAGAACATAGGGGTTTTATATGGTTTTTAGGGTTTAGGGTTTTTAAAAGTTTAGTGCTTAGGGGTTTTAAAACTATTTTAGGGTTTTTTTTATTTCTTAGGATTTAGCCCTATGGTTTAGGGTTTCTTTGGGTATAGAGTTTTGCATTTAGGGTTTCTTTGGGAAAAGAGTTTAGCATTTAGGGTTTCATAGGATTTAGAGTTTAAGGTTTAGGATTTCTTTGGATTTATTTCTAACATTTAGGGTGAAGGGTTTAGGGTTTCTTTGGGTATAGAGTTTAGCATTTAGGATTTCTTAGGATTTTGGGTTAAAGGTCCAAGTTTTTTATTTAAGGAATTTTAAGATTTAGGGTTAAGGCTTACGTTTTTGTTGAATTATTTAGGCTTAGAGTTCTTTTAGGTATAGGATTTTAAAAGGGTTTTTCAAGATTTTTATGATTTTTCATGATTTAGGAGTTCTTACAGCTACGGGTTTCTTTGGGTTTAGGGATTAGGATTTTAGATTTAGTGTTTTTAGGGGTTAAGGGATTTAAGGGTTTTTATTAGGTTTAGTGTTTTTCTAGGTGTTTTTAGGGTTTAGGATTTCTTTGGGTTAAGGGTTTGTTAGTGTTTCATAAGTCTTGGGGTTTAGGGGTTTCCCTAAGGTTTAAGGTTTAATGTTTCTTTGGGTTTAAGGTTTATGATTTAGGGTTTCTTAGGGGTTTCAAATTTCTTAGACCTAGGCTTTTAAAGGTTTTTTAAAGTGTTGATCTAATATGCTTATGACAGGTCAACTCAAGGTTAGCTTGAGGTCACTCGTGATCCTAGGTCCCGTGTTACGTTAAGGGGATAACTTCGGGGTGTGACAAAAATAATGTCTGAATAAAAGCCTCTAACTGACTAGAGATGCTGGGACATTCCTCCAGCTAACTCTAGCAAAACTGAAACTAAAATGAAAGACTGAATATAAGTCATGTAAATCATCCTCGAAAAACGAGGACTCACCACAGACATTGCTGAATACGGAATCGAGAACCGATCTCCACGTGATTTGAATGCTGAGGACCTGTACCTATATCACGAGAAGATGTAGCGTAAAGTATGTATTAGTATTTGAAAGGTATTGAGTATGCCTGATTTGATAAAGCTAAACAAATATATATAACTGAATAGAGCATATTAAACAATGATATAATTTGAGCATAATGAATTAGAGTTTAGGTATTTGGTTAAGGAATTTTAGCTTAGGGTTTAGAGCTTAAGTTTTTCAAGGATATTTTTAGGTCAAGATTTTTTTTCAATTTAGGAATTTTAAAGATTTTTTGGGATCATTATTGTTTTTACGATTTAGGAGTTCTAAGGGCTAGGACTTAGGATTTTGGATTAAAGAATTTTTTTAGGGTTTTTAAGGTTTGTCTTCGTGATTTCTAGTTTTAGCGTTTTAAAGGATCTTAGTGTTTTGTTATTCTTAGGATTTAGGATTTCTTAGGGTTTAAGGCTTCTTAGAGTTTCATGAGTCCTAGGGTAGGGGGTATATCTGTAAGGTTTAGGGTTTAGGTTTCTCAGGGTTTGAGTTTAACATTTAAGGTCTCCTAGCTTTTTTTTGGGTCCTTTAGAGTGTAGGGTTTAGGGTTTAGTTATTTTAGGTTTAGGGTGTTTATATGGTTTAGGTTTAAGATTTTTTAGTGATTTTTAGGGTTATTAAGGTTTGTTTTCGGGATTTTTAATTTTAGAGATTTAAAGGTTTTTAGTGTTTTGTTTTTCTTAGAATTTAGAATTTCTTAGGGTTTAGGGCTTCTTAAAGTTTCATAAGGCTTAGGGTTAGGGGTTTATCCCTAACATTTAGGGTTTAGGTTTCTTAGGGTTTGAGTTTAACATTTAAGGTCTACTAGGTTTTTTTTGGGTCATTTAGGGTGTAGGGTTTAGTGTTTTGTGTTTTAGGTTTATGATTTTTCTAGGGTTTAGAGTTTAGGTTTGATAGGTTTTAGATTTTTTAGAGGTTTTTTATGTTTATAGTTTTTAATGTTTTTTTTGTTCTTTTTTTGGTGTTTTTAGTGTTTAGTTTTTCCTAGGGTTTAGGGATTCTTAGAGTTTCACAAGGCTTAGGGTTGGGGGTTTATCCCTAAGGTTTAGGTTTCTTAGGGTTTGCGTTTTACATTTAAGGTCTCTTTGGTTATTTTTGGGTCATTTAGGGTGTAGGGTTTAGGGTTTTTATGGGGTTTAAGGTTTAGGTCTGTTAGGTTTATGATTTTTTAGACGTTTTTTAGCGTTAGAGTCTTTAAAAAGTTTTTGTTGTTTTTTAGGGTTTAGGGTTTCTTTGTGCTTTTTTGGGTTTAGGGTTGGGGTGTTATTAGGATTAGGGTTTGGGTTTATGATTTTTAACCATTTACGATTTAGGGTTTCTTACGGTTTAGGGTTCAAGGTTTAGAGTTTGGGATTTAGGGTTCCTTAGGTTTAGGGGTTTTAAAGTTTTTTTTAAAGGTTTTTTAGGGTTTAGGTTTTCTTAGTGATTTTTAGGGTTTAGCTTTTCTTAGTGATTCTTATGATTTCATAGGGTTTAGTTTTTTTTTTAAATGAGTTTTAGGTAAATTATGGTGTAGGGCATGTTTTTTTTTTTTAGGCTTAAGGTTTCTAGGGTTTTAAAAGTTTTTTTTAAAAGAGTTTTTAGGTTTAGAGTTTTTAAAGGTTTTGAAGGTTTCATAGGGTATTAGGGTTTCTTAGGTATAGTGTTTTTTAGGGTTTAGGGTTTAGGATCTTAGGTTTTAGGGTATTAGGGTTTATAAGGGTTTAATGTTTAGAGTTTCTTAGGGTTTAGTGTTTCTTAGGGTTCCTTAGGTTTAGGTGTTTTAAAGTTTTTTAGGTTTTTGGTTTTCTTAGTGATTTTCAGAGTTTAGCTTTTCTTTGTGATTTTTAGGATTTCATAAGTTTTAGGGTTTTTTTAAAATGATTTTTAGGTAAATTATGTTGTAGGGCTTACTGTTTTTTTTAAGGATTTTTTAGGTTTAAGGTTGCTAGGGGTTTTAAAACATTTTTTTTTAGAGTGTTTAGGTTTAGAGTTTTTTAAAGGTTTTTAAGGTTTCATAGGGTATTAGGGTTTCTTAGGTATAAGGTTTTTTTGGGTTTAGGGTTTAGGATCTTAGGTTTTAGGGCATTAGGGTTAATAAGGGTTTAAGGTTTAGAGTTTCTTAGGGTTTAGTGTTTCTTAGGTTTTCTTGTTTAAGGGTTTAGGGATTAGAGATTTAGGTTTAAAGATTTTTTTTTTGAGTTTTTTTAGGGTTTATAAGGGCTTGTGATTTATTAAGAATTTTTTAGGTTTAGGGTTTTAAAAGGTTTCTTTATGTTTAAGGTTAAGGCCCAAGGATTAGGGTGTAGGGTTTAGGTTTTTTTTAGGTTTATGATTTTTTGGTTAAGAGTATTTAGGGTTTATGATTTTATGATTACGATTTTTTAAATGTTTTAGGGTTTCTTATGCTTTTTAAGAATTTGAATTTCTTAAGATTTAGGGTTACGTAGGCCTAATTTAGGCCATAGGATTTTATGTTTAGGGTTTTTTTTAGGGCTTAGGGTTTTAAAGAATTTTTTTTTCCCTTGGGTATTATAGTTTTAGGAGTTTTAATGGATTTTAGGGTTTAGGGTTTGTTAGTGTTTCATATGGTTTGGGGCTTAGGGTTTAGCCCTACGATTTAGAGTGAAGAATTTAGAGTTTCTTGAGTATATGATTTAGCGTTTATGATTTCTTAGTGTTTTGTTTTTTTAAGGGTTTTTAGGATTTGGGGTTTTGGACTAAAGATTCTCTAGGGTTTTATTAGGTTTAGAGGAATTTCTAGGTTTAGTGTTTTAAAGGGTGTTTAGGATTTTTATGGTTTTTTACGACTATGGGGCTCTTAGAGCATAGGGGTTTTTTATGGTTTTTAGGGTTTAGGGATTTTAAAAGTTTAGTGTTTAGGGGTTTTAAAAGTATTTTAGGGTTTTTTTTTTCTTAGGGTTTAGCTCTATGGTTTAGGGTGGAGGGTTTAGGGTTTCTTTGGATAGAGAGTTTTGCATTTAGGGTTTCTTTGGGTATAGAGTTTAGCATTTGGATTTAGGGTTTAAGATTTAGGATTTCTTTAGATTTATCCCTAACGTTTATGGTGAAGGGTTTAGGATTTCTTTGGGTATAGAGTTTAGCATTTAGGGTTTCTTAGGAGTTTGGATTTAAGGTCCAAGTATTTTACTTAAGGAATTTTAAGATTTAGGGCTAAGGCTTACGTTTTTGTAGAATTTTTTAGGTTTAGAGTTCCTTTAGGTTTAGGATTTTAAAAGGGTTTTTCAAGATTTTTATGATTTTTCATTATTTAGGAGTTCTTAGGGCTATAGGTTTCTTTGGGTTTAGGGCTTAGGATTAAAGATTTAGGGTTTTTAGGGGTTAGGGTCTTTAAGGGTTTTTTGAGGTATTTTTAGGGTTTAGTATTTCTTTGGGATTGGGGTTTGTTGGTGTTTCATAGGTCTTGGGGTTTAGGGTTTTCCCTAAGGTGTTAGGTTTAATGTTTCTTAGGGTTTAGGGTTTATGATTTAGGGATTCTTAGGTGTTTCAAATTTCTTAGGTTTAGGCTTTTAAAGGTTTTTTAAGGTGTTGATCTAATATGCTTATGGCAGGTCAACTCAAGGTTAGCTTGGGTTTAGGGTTTATGATTTAGGGTTCTTAGGGTTTGAGTTTTACATTTAAGGTCTCCTTGGTTATATTTGGGTCGTTTAGGGTGTACGGTTTGGGGTTTTTCTAGGGTTTAGGGTTTAGGTTTGTTAGGTTTAAGATTTTTTAGAGGTTTTTTAGTTTTAGAGTTTTAAAAGTTCTTTTAGTTGTTTTTTAGGGTTTAGGGTTTCTTAGTGCTTTTTTGGGTTTAGGGTTTGGGGTTTTCTTAGAATTAGGGTTTGGGGTTATGATTTTTTAGGATTTACAATTTTGGGTTTCTTAGAGTTTAGGGTTTCTTAGGGCTTAGGGTTCAGGGTTTAGAGTTTGGTATTTTGGGTTCTTTAGGTTTAGGGGTTTTAAAGTTTTTTTTTACAGGTTTTTTAGGGTTTAGGTTTTCTTAGTGATTTTCAGGGTTTAGCTTTTCTTAGTGATATTTAGGTTTAGAGTTTTTGAAAGATTTTAAAGGCTTCATAGGGTATTAGGGTTTATTAGGTATAAGGTTTTTTATGGTTTAGGGTTTTGGATTTTAGATTTTAGGGCAATAGAGTTTATAGGGATTTAAGGTTTAGAGTTTTTTAGGGTTTAGTGTTTCTTAGGGTTTCTTGCTTTAGAGTTTAGGGCTTAGAGTTTTAGGATTAAAGATTTTTTCTTTGAGTTTTTTTAGGGTTTATAAGGGCTTATTATTTCTTAAGTACTTTTTAGGTTAATGGTTTTAAAAGGTTTTCTTTATGTTTAGGGTTAAGGCCCAAGGATGAGGGTCTAGGGTTTAGGTTTTTTTTAGGTTTATGATTTTTTGGTTAAGAGTATTTTAGGGTTTATGATTTTATGATTACGGTTTTTAAATGTTTTAGGGTTTCTTAGGTTTTTTAAGAATTTGAATTTCTTAAGATTTAGGGTTACGTAGGCCTAATTTAGGCCATAGGATTTTATGTTTAGGGTTTTTTTTAGGGCTTAGTGTTTTAGAGAGATTTTTTTTTCCTCGGGTATTATAGTTTTAGGAGTTTTAATGTATTTTAGGGTGTAGGGTTTGTTAATGTTTCATATGGTTTGGGGATTAGGATTTAGCCCTACGATTTAGAGTGAAGAATTTAGAATTTCTTAGGTATATGATTTAGCGTTTAGGATTTCTCAGGGTTTTGTTGTTTTAAGGGTTTTTTGGATTTTGGGTTTTGGGCTTAAGATTTTTTAGGATTTTATTTGGTGTAGAGGAATTTTTTGGTTTAGGGTTTTAAAGGGTGTTTAGGATTTTTATGGTTTTTTACGACTAAGGGGCTCTTAGGGCATAGGAGTTTTATATGGTTTTTAGGGTTTAGTGTTTTTAAAAGTTTAGTGTTTAGGTGTTTTAAAAGTATTTTAGTGTTTTTTTTATTTCTTAGGGTTTCTTTGGGTATAGAGTTTTGCATTTAGGGTTTCTTTGGGTATAGAGTTTAGCATTTAGGGTTTCTTAGGATTTAGGGTTTAAGGTTTAGGATTTCTTTGGATTTATCCCTAACATTTAGGGTGAAGGTTTAGGGTTTCTTTGGATATAAAGTTTATCATTTAGGGTTTCTTAGGATTTTGGGTTTAAGGTCCAAGTTTTTTATTTAAGGAATTTTAAGATTTAGGGCTAAGGCTTATGTTTTTGTAGAATTTTTTGAGGTTTAGAGTTCTTTTAAGTTTAGGATTTTAAAAGGGTTTTTCAAGATTTTTATGATCTTTCATGATTTAGGAGTACTTAGGGCTATGGGTTTCTTTGGGTTTAGGGCTTAGGATTTTAGATTTAGGGTTTTTAGGGGTTAGGGGCTTTAAGGGTTTTTTTTAGGCTTAGTGTTTTTCAAGGTGTTTTTAGGGTTTAGGATTTCTTTGGGTTTAAGGTTTGCTGTTGTTTCATAAGTCTTGGGGTTTAGGGGTTTCCCTAAGGTTTAAGGTTTAGTGTTTGTTAGGGTTTAGGGTTTATGATTTAGGGTTTCTTAGGGGTTTCCAATTTCTTAGGTTTAGTCTTTTAAAGGTTTTTTAAGGTGTTGATTTAATATGCTTATGACAGGTCAACTCAAGGTTTGCTTGGGGTCACTCGTGATCCTAGGTCCCGTGTTACGTCAAGGGATAACCTCGGGGTGTGACAAAAATCATGTCTAAATAAAAGCCTCTAACTGACTAGAAATGCTGGGACATTCCCCCAGCTAACTCTAGCAAAACTGAAACTAAAATGAAAGACTGAATATAAGACATGTAAATCGTGCTCGAAAAATGAGGACTCGCCATAGACATTGCTTAATACAGAATCGAGAACCAATCTCCACGTGATTTGAATGCTGAGGACTTGTACCTACATCACGAGAAGATGTAGCGTAGAGTATGTATTAGTATTTGAAAGGTATTTAGTATGCATGATATTATAAAGCTGAACAAATATATATAACTAAATAGAGCATATTGAGCAATGATATAATCTAAACATAATGAATAAGAATTTAGGTATTTGGTTAAGCAATTTTAGGTTAGGGTTTAGAACTTAAGTTTTTCTAGTATTTTATTGGGTCAAAAGTTTTTTTCAATTTAGGATTTGAAAAGATTTTTTGGGATGATTATTGTTTTTACGATTTAGTATTTCTAATGGTTTAGGACTTTGGGTTTTAGATTAAAGAATTTTTTTAGGGTTTTTAAGGTTTCTTTTCGTGATTTATAGTTGTATAGTTTTAAATGATTTTAGTGTTTAGTTTTTCTTAGGATTTAGGATTTCTTAAGGTTTAGGGCTTCTTAGAGTTTCACAAGGCTTAGGGTTGGGGGTTTATTCGTAAGGTTTAGGGTTTAGGTTTCTTAGGGTTTGAGTTTTACATTTAAGGTTTCCTTGGTTATTTTTGGGTCATTTAGGGTGTAGGGTTTAGTGTTTTAGGGTTAGGGTATTTCTAGGGTTTAGGTTTAAATTTTTTTAGCGATTTTTAGCGTTATTAGGGTTTAGGTTTGTTAGGTTTAAGATTTTTTTGAGGTTTTTTAGTTTTAGAGTTTCTGAAGATTTTTTTGTTGTTTGTTAGGGTTTAGGGTTTCTTAGTGCTTTTTTGGGTTTAGGGTTTGCGGTTTTCTTAGGATTAGGGTCTTGGGTTATGATTTTTAAGGGTTTACGATTTAGGGTTTCTTAGGGTTTAGGGTTCAAGGTTTAGAGTTTGGGATATAGGGTTCTGTGGGTTTAGGGGTTTTAACGTTTTTTTTAAAGGTTTTTTTAGGGTTTAGGTTTTTTTAGTGATTTTCAAGATTTCATAGGCTTTAGGGTTTTTTTTTAATGACTTTTTGGTAAATTATGGTGTAGGGCTTATTGTTTTTTTAGATTTTTTTAGGTTTAAGATTTCTTGGGGATTTAAAACATATTTTTTTTGTAGAGTTTTAAGGTTTAGAGTTTTTTAAAAGTGTTTAATGTTTCATAGGGTATTAGGGTTTCCTAGGTATAGGGTTTTTTAGGGTTTAGGGTTTAGGATCTTAGGTTTTAGGGCATTAGGGTTTATAAGGGTTTAAGGTTTAGAGTTTCTTAGGGTTTCTTGGTTTAGGGTTTAGGGCTTACAGATTTAGGTCTAAATATTTTTTCTTTTGAGTTTTTTTAGGGTTTATAAGGGCTTATGATTTCTTAAGGATGTTTTAGGTTTAAGGTTTTAAAAGGTTTTTATTATGTTTAGGGTTAAGGACCAAGGATTAGGGTGTAGGGTTTAGGTTTTTTTTAGGTTTATGATTTTTTGGTTAAGAGTATTTTAGGGTTTATGATTTTTATGATTAGGGTTTTTAAATGTTTTAGGGTTTCTTAGGTTTTTTAAGAATTTGAATTTCTTAAGATTTAGGGTTACGTAGGCCTAATTTAGGGCATAGGATTTTATGTTTAGGGTTTTTTTTAGGGCTTAGGATTTTAAAGATATTTTTTTTCCTCGGGTATTATAGTTTGAGGAGTTTTAATGGATTTTAGGGTTTAGGGTTTGTTAGTGTTTCATATGGTTTGGGGTTTAGGGTTTAGCCCTACGATTTAGAGTGAGGAATTTAGAGTTTCTTAGGTATATGATTTAGCGTTTAGGAATTCTTTGGTTTTTGTTTTTTTAAGGGTTTTTAGGATTTAGGGTTTTGGGCTGAACATTTTCTAGGGTTTTATTAGGTTTAGAGGAATTTTTAGGTTTAGGGTTTTAAAGGGTGTTTAGGATTTTTATGGTGTTTTACGACTAAGGGGCTCTTAGAGCATAGGGGTTTTATGTGGTTTTTAGGGTTTAGGGTTTTTAAAAGTCCTTTACCGTTTTTTTTATTTCTTAGGGTTTAGCCCAATGGTTTAGGGTGGAGCGTTTAGGGTTTCTTTGGGTATATAGTTTTGCATTTATGGTTTCTTTGGGTATAGAGTTTAGCATTTGGATTTAGATTTTAAGGATTAGGATTTCTTTGGATTAATCCCTAACGTTTAGGGTGAAGGGTTTAGGGTTTCTTTGGGTATAGAGTTTAGCATTTAGGGTTACTTATAATATTTTGTTTAAGCCCAAGTTTTTTATTTAATGAATTTTAAGATTTAGGGCTAAGGCTTAAGTTTTTGTAGAATTTTTTAGGTTAAGAGTTCTTTTAGGTTTAGGATTTAAAAGGATTTTTCAAGATTTTTATGATTTTTCATGATTTAGGAGTTCTTAGGGCTTCGGATTTCTTTGGGTTTAGGGCTTAGGATTTTAGATTTAGGGTTTTTAGGGGTTAGGGGCTTTAAGGGTTTTTTCAGGTTTAGTGTTTTTCAAGGTGTTTTTAGGGTTTAGGATTTCTTTGGGTTTAGGGTTTGTTGGTGTTTCATAAGTCTTGGGGTTTAGGGGTTTCCCTAAGGTTTAAGGTATAATGTGTCTTAGGGTTTAGGGTTTATGATTTAGTGTTTCTTAGGGGTTTCAAATTTCTTAGGTTTAGGCTTTTAAAGATTTTTTGGGATCATAATTGTTTTTACGATTTAGCAGTTTTAAGGCCTTAGGACTTAGGGTTTTAGAATAAAGAGTTTTTTTTAGGGTTTTTAAGGTTTGTTTCCGTGATTTTTAATTTTAGGGATTTAAAGGTTTTCAGTGTTTAGTTTTTCTTTGGGTTTAGGGCTTCTTAGAGTTTCATAAGGCTTAGGGTTAGGGGTTTATCCCTAAGGTTTAGGGTTTAGGTTTCTTAGGGTTTGAGTTTAACATTAAAGGTCAACTAGGTTTTTTTTGGGTCATTTAGAGTGTAGGGTTTAGGGTTTAGTGTTTTAGGTTTATGGTTTTTCTATGGTTTAGGGTTTAGGTTTGTTAGGTTAAAGATTTTTTATAGGTTTTTTAGGTTTAGAGTTTTTAATGTTTTTTTTTTGTTGTTTTTGTGGTGTTTTTAGTGTTTAGTTTTTCTTAGGGTTTAGGGATTCTTATAGTTTCACAAGGCTTAGGGTTGGGGGTTTATCCCTAAGGTTTAGGGTTTAGGTTTCTTAGGGTTTGAGTTTTACATTTAAGGTCTCGTTGGTCATATTTGGGTCGTTTAGGTTGTAGGGTTTGGAGTTTTCCTAGGGTTTGGAGTTTTCCTAGGGTTTAGGTTTGTTAGGTTTAAGATTTTTTGGAGGTTTTTTAGTTTTAGAGTATTAAAAGTTTTTTTAGTTGTTTTTTAGGGTTTAGGGTTTCTTAGTGCTTTTTTGGGTTTAGGGTTTGGGGTTTTCTTAGGAATAGGGTTTGGGGTTATGATTTTTTAGGATTTACAATTTTGGGTTTCTTAGAGTTTAGGGTTTCTTAGGGCTTAGGGTTCAGGGTTTAGAGTTTAGGATTTTGGGTTCTTTTGGTTTAGGGGTTTTAAAGTTTTTTTTAAAGGTTTTTTAGGGTTTAGGTTTTCTTAGTGATATTTAGGGTTTAGCTTTTCTTAGTGATTCTTATGATTTCATAGGGTTTAGTTTTTTTTTTAAATGAGTTTTAGGTAAATTATGGTGTAGGGCATACTGTTTTTTTAGGTTTAAGGTTTCTAGGGGTTTTAAAATTTTTTTTTTTAAAAGAGTTTTTAGGTTTAGAGTTTTTTAAAGGTTTTGAAGGTTTCATAGGGTATTAGGGTTTCTTAGGTATAGTGTTTTTTAGGGTTTAGGGTTTAGGATCTTAGGTTTTAGGGTATTAGGGTTTATAAGGGTTTAATGTTTAGAGTTTCTTAGGGTTTAGTGTTTCTTAGGGTTCCTTAGGTTTAGGTGTTTTAAAGTTTTTTAGGTTTTTGTTTTTCTTAGTGATTTTCAGAGTTTAGCTTTTCTTTGTGATTTTTAGGATTTCATAAGTTTTACGCTTTTTTTTAAAATGATTTTTAGGTAAATTATGTTGTAGGGCTTCTTTTTTTTTAAGGATTTTTAGGTTTAAGGTTGCTAGGGGTTTTAAAACATTTTTTTTTAGAGTGTTTAGGTTTAGAGTTTTTTAAAGGTTTTTAAGGTTTCATAGGGTATTAGGGTTTCTTAGGTATAAGGTTTTTTTGGGTTTAGGGTTTAAGATCTTAGGTTTTAGGGCATTAGGGTTAATAAAGGTTTAAGGTTTAGAGTTTCTTAGGGTTTAGTGTTTCTTAGGTTTTCTTGTTTAAGGGTTTAGGGATTAGAGATTTAGGTTTAAGTATTTATTAGGTTTAGGGTTTTAAAAGGTTTTCTTTGTGTTTAGGGTTAAGGCCCAAGGATTAGGGTGTAGGGTTTAGGTTTTTTTTAGGTTTATGATTTTTTGGTTTAAAGTATTTTGGGGTTTATTATTTTTATGATTAGTGTTTTTAAATGTTTTAGGGTTTCTTAGGTTTTGTAAGAATTTAAATTTATTAAGATTTAGGGTTACGTAGGCCTAATTTCGGGCATAGGATTTTATGTTTAGGGTTTTTTCTAGGGATTAGGGTTTTAAGAAGATTTTTTTTCCTCAGGTATTATAGTTTTAGGAGTTTTAATAGATTTTAGGGTTTAGGGTTTGTTAGTGTTTCATATGGTTTGGGGCTTAGGGTTTAGCCGTACGATTTAGAGTGAAGAATTTATAGTTTCGTAGGTATATGATTTAGCATTGAGGATTTCTTAGGTTTTTGTTTGTTTTAGGGTTTTTAGGATTTAGGGTTTTGGGCTAAAGATTTTATAGGGTTTTATTAGGTTTAGAGGAATTTTTAGGTTTAGGGTTTTGAAGGGTGTTTAGGATTTTTATGGTTTTTTACGACTAAGGGTCTCTTAGAGCATAGGGGTTTTATATGGTTTTTAGGGTTTAGCATTTTTAAAAGTTTAGTATTTAGGGGTTTTAAACGTCTTTTAGGGTTTTCTTTTCATTCTTAGGGTTTAGCCCTATGGTTTAGGGTTTATTTGGATATAGAGTTTGGCATTTAGGCTTTCTTTGGGTATAGAGTTTAGCATTTAGTGTTCCTTAGGATTTCGGGTTCAAGGTTTAGGATTTCTTTGGATTTATGCCTAACGTTTAGGGTGAAGGGTTTAGGGTTTCTTTGGGTATAGAGTTTAGCATTTAGGGTTTCTTAGGATTTTGGGCTTAATGTCCAAGTTTTTTATTTAAGAATTTTTAAGATTAAGGACCAAGGCTTACGTTTTTGTAGAATTTTTAAGGTTTAGAGTTCTTTTGGGCTTAAGATTTTAAAAGGGTTTTTCAAGATTTTTTTGATTTTTCCTGATTTAGGAGTTCTTACGGCTATGGGTTTCTTTGGGTTTAGGGCTTAGGATTTTAGATTTAGGGTTTTTAGGGTTAAGGGGCTTTAAAGGTTTTTTTTAGGTTTAGGTTAGGGTTTCATAAGTCTTGGGGTTTAGGGGTTTCCCTATGGTTTAAGGTGTAGTGTTTCTTACGGCTTAGGATTTATGATTTAAGGTTTCTTAGGGATTTCAAATTTCTTAGGTTTAGGATTTTAAATGTTTTTTAAGGTGTTGATCTAATATGCTTATGACAGGTCAACTCAAGGTTAGCTTGGGGTCACTCGTGATCCTGGGTCACGTTTTACGTCAAGGGGATAACCTCGGGGTGTGAAAAAAATAATGTCTGAATAAAAGCCTATAACTGATTAGAGATGCTGGTACATGCCCCCAGCTAACTCTTCCAAAACTAAAACTAAAATGAAAGACTGAATATAAAACATGTAAATCATCCTCAAAAAATGAGGACTCACCACAAACATTGCTGAATACGGAATCGAGAACCAATCTCCACGTGATCTGAATGCTGAGGACCTGTACCTACATCACGAGAAGATGTAGCGTAAAGTATATATTAGTATTCAAAAGGTATTGAGTATGCATGATATGATAAAGTTGAACAAATATATATAACTGAATAGAGCATATTGAACAATGATATAATATGAACATAATCAATAATAATATAGGTATTTGGCTATGGAATTTTAGGTTAGGGTTCAGAGCTCAAACTTTTCTAGGATTTTTTTAGGTCAAGAGTTTTTTTCAATTTAGGATTTTTAAAGATATTTTGGGATCATTATTGTTTTTATGATTTAGGAGTTCTAAGGGCTTAGGACTTAGGGTTTTAGATGACATAGTTTTTTTAGTGTTTTTAAGGTTTGTTTTCGTAATTTTTAGTTTTAGGGGTTTAAAGGTTTTTAGTGTTTAGTTTTTCTTAGTGTTTAGGGTTTCTTAGGGTTTATGGCTTCTTAGAGTTTCATGTGGCCTAGGGTTGGGTTTTATCCCTAAGGTTTAGGGTTTAGGTTTCTTAGGGTTTGAGTTTAACATTTAAGATCTCCTACGAATTTTTTGGGTCATTTAGGGTGTAGGGTTTAGGGTTTAGTGTTTTAGGTTTTGGGTTTTCTAGGGTTTAGGTTTAAGATTTTTTAGTGATTTTTAGGGTTATTAAAGTTTGTTTTCGGGATTTTTAATTTTAGGGATTTAAAGGTTTTTAGTGTTTAGTTTTTCTTAGAATTTAGGATTTCTTAGGGTTTAGGGCTTCTTAGAGTTTCATAAGGCTTAGGGTTAGGGGTTTATCCGTAAGGTTTAGGGTTTAGGTTTTTTAGGGTTTGAGTTTAACATTTAAGGTCGACTAGGTTTTTTTTGGGTCATTTAGGGTGTAGGGTTTAGTGTTTTTCGAGGGTTGAGGGTTTAGGTTTGTTAGGTTTAAGATTTTTTAGAGGTTTTTTAGGTTTACGGTTTTTAATGTTTTTTTTGGTGTTTTAGTATTTAGTTTTTCTGAGGGTTTAGGGATTCTTAGAGTTTCACAAGGCTTAGGGCTGGGGGTTTATCCCTAAGGTTTAGGGTTTCGGTTTCTTAGGGTTTGAGTTTTACATTTAAGATCTCCTTGGTTATTTTTGGGTCATTTAGGGTGTAGGGTTTTTCTAGGGTTTAGGGTTTAGGTTTGTTTGGTTTAAGATTTTTTAGAGGATTTTTAGTTTTAGAGTTTTTCATGTTTTTTTTGTTGTTTTTTAGGGTTTAGGGTTTCTTATTGCTTTTTTGGGTTTAGGGTTTGGGGTTTTCTTAGGATTAGGGTTTGGGGATATGATTTTTAAGGGTTTACGATTTAGGGTTTCTTAGGGTTTAGGGTTCATGGTTTAGAGTTTTGGAGTTAGGGTTCCTTAGGTTTAGGGGTTTAAAATTTTTTTTTTTGGTTTTTTAGGGTTTAGGGTTCATTGTTTAGAGTTTTGGAGTTAGGGTTCCTTAGGTTTAGGGGTTTAAAATATTTTTTTTTGGTTTTTTTGGGTTTAGGTTTTCGTAGTGATTTTCAGGGTTTAGCTTTTCTTAGTTATTTTTAGGATTTTATAGGGTTTAGGGTTTTTTTAAAATGATTTTTAGGTAAATTATGGTGTTGGGATAATTGTTTTTTTAGATTTAAGGCTTCTAGGTGTTTTAAAACATTTTTTTTAAAAAGTTTTTAGATTTAGAGTTTTTTAACAGTTTTAATGTTTCATAGGGTATTATGGTTTCTTAGGTATAAGGTTCTTTAGGGTTTAGGGTTTAGGATCTTAGGTTTTAGGGCATTAGGGTTTGTGAGGGTTTAAGGTTTAGAGTTTCTTAGGGTTTAGTGTTTCTTAGGTTTCTTGGTTTAGGGTTTAGGGCTTAGGTTTTAGAGATTTAGGTTTAAAGATAATTTTTTTTTGAAATTTTTTAGGGTTTTTAAGGGCTTATGATTTCTTAAGGATTTTTTAGGTTTAGGGTTTTTAAAGGTTTTCTTTAGGTTTAGGATTAAGGCCCAAGGATTAGAATGTAGGGTTTAGGATTTTTTTTTAGGTTGATGATTTTTTGGTTAAGAGTATTTTAGGTTTTATGATTTTTATGATTAGGGTTTTTAAATGTTTTAGGGTTTCTTAGGTTTTTTAAGAATTTAAATTTCTTAAGATTTAGGATTACGTAGGCCTAATTTAGGGCATAGGATTTTATGTTTAGTGTTTTTTTTTTTAGGGTTTAGGGTTTTATAGAGATATTTTTTCCATCGGGTATTATAGTTTTAGGAGTTTTAATGGATTTTAGGGTTTAGGGTTTGTTAGTGTTTCATATGGTTTGGGGCTTAGGGTTTAGCCCTATGATTTAAAGTGAATAATTCAGAGTTTCTTAGGTATACGATTTAGCGTTTAGGATTTCTTAGGGTATTGTTATTCTAAGGATTTTTAGTATTTAGGGTTTTGGGGTTAGGATTTTCTAGGGTTTTATTAGGTTTAGAGAAATTTTTAGGTTTAGGGTTTTAAAGGGTCTTTAGGATTTTTATGGTTTTTTACGACTAAGGGGCTCTTACAGCGTAGGGGTTTTATATGGTTTTTAGGGTTAGGGTTTTTAAAAGTTTAGTGTTTAGGGGTTTTAAAAGTATTTTTGGTTTTTATTTTTATTCTTTAGGGTTTAGCCCTATCGTTTAGGGTGGAGGGTTTAGGGTTTCTTTGGGAATAGAGTTTAGCATTTAGGGTTTCTTAGTATTTAGGGTTTAAGGTTTAGGATTTCTTTGGATTTATCCCTACCATTTAGGGTGAAGGCTTTAGGGTTTCTTTGGATATAGAGTTTAGCATTTAGGGTTTCTTTGGGTATAGAGTTTAGCATTTAGGGTTTCTTAGGATTTTGGGTTTAAGGTCCAAGTTTTTTATTTAAGGATTTTTAACATTTAGGGCTAAGGCTTACGTTTTTGTAGTATTTTTTAGGTTTAGAGTTCTTTTAGGTTTAGGATTTTAAAAGGATTTTTCAAGATTTTTATGATTTTTCATGATTTAGGAGTTCTTACGGCTATGGGTTTCTTTGGGTTTAGTGCTTAGGATTTTAGATTTTGGGTTTTTAGGGGTTTTTTTTAGGTTTAGTGTTTTTCAAAGTGTTTTTAGGGTTTAGGATTTCTTTTGGTTTAGGGTTTGTTGGTGTTTCATAAGTCTTGGGGTTTAGGGGTTTCCCTAAGGTTTAAGGTTTAATGTTTCTTAGGGTTTAGGGTTTATGATTTAGGGTTTCTTAGGGGTTTCAAAGTTCTTAGACCTAGGCTTTTAAAGGTTGTCTAAGGTGTTGATCTAATATGCTTATGACAGGTCAACTCAAGGTTAGCTTGGGGTCACTCGTGATCCTAGGTCACGCGTTACCTCAAGGGGATAACCTCAGGGTGTGACAAAAATAATGTCTGAATAAAAGCCTCTAATTGAATAGAGATGTTGGGACATGCCCCCAGCTAACTCTAGCAAAAGTGAAACTAAAATGAAAGGCTAAATATAAGACATACAAATCGTCCTCGAAAAACAAGGACTCAATACAGACATTGCTGAAAACGAAATCAAGAACTGATCTCCACTTTTCTGAATGCTGAGGACCTGTACCTACATCACGAGAAGATGTAGCGTAGAGTATGTATTAGTATTTGAAAAGTATTGAGTATGCATGATGTGATAATGCTGAACAAATATCTATAACTGAATAGAGCATATTGAACAATGATATAATCTGAACATAATGAAGAAGAGTTTAGGTATTTGGTTACGGAATTTTAGCTTAGGATTTAGAGATTAAGTTTTTCTAGGATTTTTTTAGGTCAAGAGTTTTTTTCAATTCAGGATTTTTAAAGATTTTTTGGGACCTTAATTGTTTTTACGATTTTGGAGTTCTAAGGGATTAGGACTTAGGGTTTTAGATTAAAGAAGTTTTTTAAGGTTTTTAAGGTTTGTTTCCGTGATACTTAGTTTTAGGGTTTTAAAGCATTTTAGTGTTTAGTTTTTCTTAGAATTTAGGATTTCTTAGGGTTTAGGGCTTCTTAGAGTTTCATTAGGCCTAAGGTTGGGGGTTTATCCCTTAGGTTTAGGGTTTAGGTTTCTTAGGGTTTGAGTTTAACAGTTATAGTTTCTTAGGGTTTCTTTGTTTCGGGCTTAGAGATTTAGGTTAAAATATTAGTCTTTTTGAGTTTTTTTGGGGTTTATAAGGGCTTATGATTTCTTAAGGATTTTTTAGGTTTAGGGTTTTAAAAGGTTTTCTTTATGTTTAGGGTTAAGGTCCAAGGATTAGGGTGTAGGGTTTAGGTTTTTTTTAGGTTTATGATTTTTTGGTTCAGAGTATTTTAGGGTTTATGATTTTGTTTAGGTTTATGATTTTTATAATTAGGGTTTTTTTATGTTTCAGGGTTTCTTATGTTTTTTAAGAATTTGAATTTCTTAAGATTTAGGGTTACGTAGGCCTAATTTATGGGCATAGGATCTTTTGTTTAGGGTTTTGTTTAGGACTTAGTGTTTTAAAGAGTTTTTTTTTCCATGGGTATTGTAATTTTAGTTGTTTTAATGGATTTTAGGGTTTAGGGTTTGTTAGTGTTTCATATGGTTTGGGGCTTAGTGTTTTGCCCTACGATTTAGAGTGATGAATTTAGAGTTTCTTAGGTATATGATTTCGTGTTTAGGATTTCTTAGGGTTTTGTTTTTTTAAGGGATTTTAGGATTTAGGGTTTTGGGCTTAAGATTTTCTAGGGTTTTATTTGGTTTAGAGGTATTTTTAGGTTTAGGGTTTTAAAGGGTGTTTAGGAGTTGTATGGTTTTTTACGACTAAGGGGCTCTTGGAGCATAGGGGTTTTATATAGTTTTTAGGGTTTAGGGTTTTTAAAAGTTTAGTGTTTAGGGGTTTTAAAAGTCTTTTAGGGTTTTTTTTTATTTCTTAGGGTTTAGCCCTATGGTTTAGGGTGGAGTGTTTAGGGTTTCTTTGGGTATAGAATTTTGCATTTAGGGTTTCTGTGGGTATAGAGTTTAGCATTTAGGGTTTCTTAGGATTTAGGGTTCAAGGTTTAGGATTTCTTTGGATTTATCCCTAACGTTTAGGGTGAAGGGTGAAGGGTTTCTTTGGGTATACAATTTAGCATTTTGGGTTTCTTTGGGTATAGAGTTTAGCATTTATCGTTTCTTAAGATTTTGGATTTAAGGTCCATGTTTTTTATTTAAGGATTTTTAAAATTTAGGGCTAAGGTTGACGTTTTTATAGAATTGTTTAGGTTTAGAGTTCTTTAAGGTTTAGGATTTTAAAAGGGTTTTTCAAGATTTTTATGATTTTTCAAGATTTAGGAGTTCTTACGGCTACGAGTTTCTTTGGGGTTAGGGCTTAGGATATTAGATTTAGGCTTTTGAGGGGTTAAGGGTTTTAAGGGTTTTTTTAGGCTTAGTGTTTTTCAAGGTGCTTTTAGGCTTTAGGATTTCTTTGGGTTTAGGGTTTGTTGGTGTTTCAAAAGTCTTGGGTTGAGGTTTTCGTAAGGTTTAAGGTTTAGTGTTTCTTAGGGTTTAGGGTTTATGATTTAGGATTTCTTAAGGGTTTCCAATTTCTTAGGTTTAGGCTTTTAAAGGTTTTTGAAGGTGTTGATCTAATATGCTTATGACAGGTCAACTCAAGGTTAGCTTGGGTTCACTCGTGATCCGACGTCCCGTGTTACGTCAAGGTGATAACCTCGGAGTGTGATAAAAATAATTTCTAAATAAAAGCCTCTAACTGACTAGAGATGCTAGTACATTCCCCCAGCTAGCTCTAGCAAAACTGAAACTAAAATGAAATACTGAATATAAAACAAGTAAATCCTCTTCGAAAAACGAGGACTCGGCCATGGACATTGCTGAATACGGAATCGAGAACCGATCTCCATGTGATCTGAATGCTGAGTACCTCTACCTATATCATGAGATGATGTAGCGTAGATTATGTATTAGTATTTGAAAGGTATTGAGTATGCATGATATGATAAAGCTGAACAAATATATATAATTGAATAGAGCATATTGAACAATGATATAATCTGAACATAATGAATAAGAGTTTAGGTATTTGGTTAAGGAATTTTAGGTTAGGGTTTAGAGCTTAAGTTTTTCTAGGATTTTTTTACGTCAAGAGTTTTTTTCAATTTAGGATTTTTAAAGATTTTTTGTGATCATTATTGTTTTTACGATTTAGGAGTTCCGAGGGATTAGGACTTAGGGTTTTTAAGGTTTGTTTTCGTGATTTTAGGGTTTATGATTTTTTTAAGGTGTATTATAGGGTTTATGATTTTTTTAGGCTTATGATTTTATGATTAAGGTTTTAAATGTTTTAGGGTTTCTTAGGTTTTTTAAGAATTTGAATTTCTTAAGATTTAGGGTTACGTAGGCCTAATTTACGGCATAGGACTTTATGTTTAGGGTTATTTTAGGGCTTACGGTTTTAAAGAGATTTTGTTTCCTCGGGTCTTATAGTTTTAGGAGTTTTCACTAATTTTAGGGTTTAGGGTTTGATAGTGTTTCATATGGTTTGGGTGCTTAGGGTTTAGCCTTACGATTTAGAGTGAAGAATTTAGTGTTTCTTAGGTATACGATTTAGCCTTTGAGATTTCTTAGGTTTTTGGTTTTTTACGGTTTTTAGTGTTGAGGGTTTTGGGCTTAAGATTTTCTAGGGTTTTATTAGGTTTAGAGGTATTTATAGGTTTAGGATTGTTATGGTTTTTTACTACTAAGGGGCTCTTAGAGCATAGGGGTTTTATATGGTTTTTAGGGTTTAGGGTTTTTAAAAGTTTAGTGTTTAGGGGTTATAAAAGTCTTTTAGGGTTTTTTTTATTTGTTAGGGTTTAGCCCTATGGTTTAGGATGGAGGGTTAAGGTTTTTTTGATATAGAGTTTTGCATTTAGGGTTTCTTTGAGTATAGAGTTTATTATTTAGGGTTTCTTAAGATTTAGGGTTCAAGGTTTAGGATTTCTTTGGATTTATCCCTAATGTTTAGGGTGAAGGGTTTAGGGTTTCTATGGGTATAGAGTTTAGCATTTAGGGTTTCTTTGGGTATAGAGTTTAGCATTTTCGGTTTCTTTGGGTGTAGAGTTTAGGTTTAGTGTTTTTCAAGGCGTTTTTAGGATTTAGGATTTCTTTGGGTTTAGGGTTTATTGGTGTTTCATAAGTCTTGGGGTTTAGGGGTTTCCCTAAGGTTTAAGGCTTAATGTTTCTTAGGGTTTAGGGTTTATGATTTAGGGTTTCTTAGGGATTTGAAATTTCTTAGGTTTAGGCTTTTAATGGTTTTTGAAGGTATTGATCTAATATTCTTATGACAGGTCAACTCAAGGTTAGCTTAGGGTCACTCGAGATCTTAGGTCCCATGTTATGTCAAGGGGATAACCTTGGGGTGTGACAAAAATAATGTCTGAATAAAAGCCTCTAACTGACTAGAGATGCTGGGACAGGCCCCAGCTAACTCTAGCAAAACTGAAACTAAAATGAAATACAGAATATAAAACATATAAATAGTTCTTGAAGAATGAGGACTCACCATAGACATTGCTGAATACGGAATCAAGAACCGATCTCCACGTGATCTGAATGCTGCGGACCTGAACCTACTTTACGAGAAGATATAGCGTAGAGTATCTATTAGCATTTGAAAGGTATAGAGTTTTGCATTTGAAAGGTTTAGTGTTTTTCAAGGTGTTTTTAGGGTTTAGGATTTCTTTGGCTTTAGGGTTTGTTGGTGTTTCATAAGTCTTTGGGGTTTAAGGTTTAATGTTTCTTAGGGTTTGGGGTTTATGATTGAGGGTTTCTTAGGGGTTTCAAATTTCTTAGGTTTAGGCTTTTAAAGGTATTTTAATGTATTGATCTAATATGCTTATGACAGGTCAACTCAAGGTAAGCTTGGGGTCTCTCGTGTTCCTAGGTCCCGTGTTACGTCAAGGGGATAACCTCGGGGTGTGACAAAAATAATTTCTGAATAAAAGCTTCTAAATGACTAGAGATGCTGGGATATGCCCCCAGCCTAACTCTAGCAAAACTGAAACTAAAATGAAAGACTGAATATAAGACATGTAAATCGTCCCTGAAAATGAGGACTCACCACCGACATTGCTGGATACGAAATCGAGAATAGATCTCCACGTGATCTGAATGCTGAGTACCTTTACCTACATCACGAGAAAATGCAGCGTAGTGTATGTATTAGTATTTGAAATGAATTGAGCATGCATGATATGATAAAGCTGAACAAACATATATTACTGAATAGAGCATATTGAACAACGATATAATCTTAACATAATGACTAAGAGTTTAGGTATTTGGTTAAGCAATTTTAGGTTAGGATTTAGAGATTAAGTTTTTCTAGGATTTTTTTAGGTCAAGAGTTTTTTCAATTTAGGATTTTTAAAGTTTTTTTGGGATCATTAATGTTTTTATGATTTAGGAGTTCTAAGGGCTTAGGACTTAGGGATTTAGATTAAAGAATTATTTTTGGGTTTTTAAGGTTTGTTTTCGTGTTTTTTAGTTTTACAGTTTTAAAGGATTTTAGTGTTTTGTTTGTCTTAGAATTTAGGATTTCTTATCGTTTAGGGCTTCTTAGAGTTTCCTGAGGTCTAGGGTTGGGGGTTTATCCCTAAGGTTTAGGGTTTACGTTTCTTAGGGTTTGAGTTTAACATTTCAGGTCTCCTAGGTTTTTTTTGGGTCATTTAGGGTGTAGGGTTTAGTGTTTTAGGTTTAGCGTTATTGGGTCATTTAGGGTGTAGGGTTTAGGTTTGTTATATTTTAGATTCTTTAGAGGTTCTTTAGTTTTAGAGTTTTCAAAGTTTTTTTTTGTTGTTTTTTAGGGTTTAGGATTTTTTAGTGCTTTTTTGGGTTTAGGGTTTGGGTTTTCTTAGGATTAGGGTGTAGGGTTTAGGGTTTTTCAAGGGTTTAGGGTTTCTTAGTGCTTTTTTGGGTTTAGGGTTAAGGGTTTTCTTAGGATTAGGGTGTAGGTTTAGGGTTTTTCTAGGGTTTCTTATTGCTTTTTTGGGTTTAGGGTTTGGGGTTATGATTTTTAAGGGTTTACAATTTAGGGTTTCTTAGGGTTTAGGGTTCAAAGTTTAGAATTTGGGATTTAGGGTTCCTTAGGTTTAGGGGTTTTAAAGTTTTTTTTTTTTTAGGGTTTTTAGAGTTTAGGGCTTCTTATAGTTTCATGAGTCCTAGGGTTGGGGGTTTATCCCTAAGGTTTAGGGTTTAGGTTTCTTAGGGTTTGAATTTAACATTTAAGGTCTCCTAGGTTTTTTTTGGGTCATTTAGGGTGTAGGCTTTAGGGTTTAGTGTTTTAGGTGTAGGGTTTTTCTAGGGTTTAGGTTTAAGATGTTTTAGTGATTCTTAGGGTTAGTAAGGTTTTTTTTCGGGATTTTTAATTTTAGGGATTTAAAGGTTTTTAGAGTTTAGTTTTTCTTAGAATCTAGGGTTACTTAGGGTTTAGGGCTTCTTAGAGTTTCATAAGGCTTAGGGTTACGGGTTTATCCCTAAGGTTTAGGGTTTAGCTTTCTTAGGGTTTGAGATTAACATTTAAGGTCTACTAGGTTTTTTTTTTGGGTCATTTAAGGTGTAGGGTTTAGGGTTTAGTGTTTTAGGTTTATGGTTTTTCTAGGTTTTAGGGTTTAGGTTTGTTAGGTTTAATAATTTTTAGAGGTTTATTTGGTTTAGAGTTTTTAATGTTTTTTTTGTTGTATTTTTTGGTGTTTTCAGTGTTTAGTTTTTCTTAGTGTTTAGGGATTCTTAGAGTTTCACAAGGCTTAGGGTTGGGGGTTTGTCACTAAGGTTTAGGGTTTAGGTTTCTTAGGGTTTGAGTTTTACATTTAAGGTCTCCTTGATTATTTTTGGGTCATTTAGGGTGTAGGGTTTTTCTACGGTTTAGAGTTTCGGTTTGTTAGGTTTAAGATTTTTTAGAGGTTTTTTAGTTTTAGAGTTTTTGAAGTTTTTTTTTTTTTTTTTTTTTTTTAGGGTTTAGAGTTTCTTAGTGCTTTTCTGGGTTTAGGGTTTGGGGTTTTCTTAGGTTTAGGATTTTGGGTTATGATTTTGAAGGGTTTACGAGTTAGGGTTTCTTAGGGTTTAGGGTTCAAGGCTTAGAGTTTGGGATTTAGGGTTCCTTAGGTTTAGGTGTTTTAAAGTTTTTTTAGGGTTTAGGTTTTGTTAGTGATTTTCAGGGTTTAGCTTTTCTTAGTGATTTTTAGGATTTCATAAGTTTAGGGTTTTTTTAAAATGATTTTTAGGTAAATTATGGTGTAGGGCTTACTGTTTTTTTTAAGGTTTTTTTAGGTTTAAGGTTTCTAGGGGTTTTAAAACATTTTTTTTTAGTGTGTTTATGTTTTGAGTTTTTTAAAGGTTTTTAAGGTTTCATAGGGTATTAGGGTTTCTTAGGTATAAGGTTTTTTAGGGTTTAGGGTTTAGGATATTAGGTTTTAGGGCATTAGGGTTAATAAGGGTTTAAGGTTTAGAGTTTCTTAGGGTTTAGTGTTTCTTAGGTTTTCTTGTTTAAGGGTTTAGGGATTAGAGATTTAGGTTTAAAGATTATTTTTTTTGAGTTTTTTTAGGGTTTATAAGGGCTTGTGATTTATTAAGAATTTTTTAGGTTTAGGGTTTTAAAAGGTTTTCTTTATGTTTAGGGTTAAGGCCCAAGGATTAGGGTGTAGGGTTTAGGTTTTTTTTAGGTTTTTAATTTTTTTTAAGGTTTATGAATTTTATGATTAGGTTTTTTAAATGTTTTAGGGTTTTTTAGGTTTTTTAAGAATTTGAATTTCTTTGGATTTAGGGTTACGTTGGCCTAATTTAGGGCATACGATTTTATGTTTAGGGTTTTTTTTAGGGCTTATGGTTTTAAAGAGATTTTTTTTCCCTCGGGTATTATAGTTTTAGGAGTTTTAATGGATTATAGGGTTTAGGGTTTGTTAGTGTTTCATATGGTTTGGGGCTTAGGGTTTAGCCCTACAATTTAAAGTGAATAATTTAGAGTTTCTTAGGTATATGATTTAGCGTTTAGGATTTCTTAGGGTTTTGTTTTTTTATGGGTTTTTAAGCTTTAGGGTGTTGGGTTTAAGATATTATAGGGTTTTATTAGGTTTAGAAGAATTTTTAGGTTTTGGGTTTTAAAGGGTCATTAGGATTTTTATGGTCTTTTAGGACTAAGGGGTTCTTAGATCATAGGGGTTTTATATGGTTTTTAGGGTTTAGGGTTTTTATAAGTTTAGTCTTTAGGGGTTTTAAAAGTATTTTTGGGTTTTTTTTTTATTTCTTAAGGTTTAGCCCTATGGTTTAGGGTGGAGGGTTTAGGGTTTAGGGTTTTAAAAGGTTTTCTTTATGTGTAGGGTTAAGGCCCAAGGATTAGGGTGTAGGGTTTAGGTTTTTTTTAGGTTTATAATTTTTTGGTTAAGAGTATTTTAGGGTTTTTGATTTTTATGATTAGGGTTTTTAAATGTTTTACGATTTCTTAGATTTTTTAAGAATTAGAATTTCTTAAGATTTAGGGTTATTTAGGCCTAATTTAGGGCATACGATTTTATGTTTAGGGTTTTTTTAGGGCTTAGGGTTTTAAAGAGATTTTTTTTCCCTTGGGTATTATAGTTTTAGGAGTTTTAATGAATTTTAGGGTTTAGGGTTTGTTAGTGTTTCATATGGTTTGGGGCTTAGTGTTTAGCCCTGCGATTTAAAGTTTATAATTTAGAGTTTCTTAGGTATATGATTACCGTTTAGGATTTCTTAGGGTTTTATTTTTTTTAGTATTTTTAGGATTTAGGGTTTTGGGGTTAAGATTTTTTAGGGTTTTATTAGGTTTAGAGGACTTTTTAGGTTTTGGGTTTTAAAGGGTGTTTAGGATTTTTATGATTTTTTACGACTTAGGGGCTCTTAGAGCATAGGGATTTTATATGCTTTTTAGGGTTCAGGTTTTTTTAAAGTTTAGTGTTTAGGGGTTTTAAAAGTATTTTTGGGTTTTTTTTATTTCTTAGGTTTATCCCTATGGTTTAGGGTGGAGGGTTTAGGGTTTCTTTGGGTATAGAGTTTTGCATTTAGGGTTTCTTTGGGTACAAAGTTTAGTATTTAGGGTTTCTTAGGATTTAGGGTTTAAGGTTTAGGATTTCTTTGGATTTATCCCTAATGTTTAGGGTGAAGGGTTTAGGGTTTCTTTGGGCATAGAGTTTAGCATTTAGGGTTTCTTTGGGTGTAGAGTTTAGCATTTGGGGTTTTGTAGGATTTTGGGTTTAAGGTCCAAGTTTTATATTTAAGGAATTTTAGGATTTACAGCTAAGGCTTACATTTTTGTAGAATTTTTTAGGTTTAGTGTTATTTTATGATTAGGATTTTTAAAGGGGTTTTCAAGATTTTTGTGATTTTCCATTATTTAGTAGTTCTTAGGGCTACGGGTTTCTTTGGGTTTAGGGCTTAGGATTTTAGATTTAGGGTTTTTAGGGGTTTGGTGCTTTAAGGGGTTTTTTTAGGTTTAGTGTTTTTCAAGGTGTTTTTAGGGTTTAGGATTTCTTTAGGGTTTAGGGTTTTTTAGTGCTTTTCTAGGTTTAGGGTTTGGGGTTTTCTTTGGATTAGGGTTTGGGGTTATGATTTTTAAGGGTTTACTATTTAGGGTTTCTTAGGGTTTAGGGTTCAATGTTTAGAGTTTGGGATTTAGGGTTCATTTGGTTTAGGGGTTTTAAAGTTTTTTTTTAAAGGTTTTTTAGGGTTTAGGTTTTCTTAGTGATTTTCAGGGCTTAGCTTTTCTTAATGATTTTTAGGATTTCATAGGGTTTAGAGTTTTTTTTAAATGATTTTAAGGTAAATTATGGTGTAGGGCTTACTGTTTTTTTAGGTTTAAGGTTTCTAGGGGTTTTAAAATGCTTTTTTTTTGTAAAAGTTTTTAGGTTTAGAGTTTTTTAAAGGTTTTTAAGATTTCATACGGTATTAGGGTTTATTAGGTATAAGGCTTTTTAGGGTTTAGGGTTTAGGATCTTAGATTTTTGGGCATTGGGGTTTATAAGTGTTTAAGGTTTAGAGTTTCTTAGGTTTTAGTGTTTCTTAGGGTTTCTTGGTTTAGGGTTTATGGCTTAGAGATTTAGGTTTAAAGTTTTTTTTTTTCGTGTTCTTTTAGGGTTTATAAGGGCTTATGATTTCTTAAGGATTTTTTAGGCTTAGGGTTTTAAAAGGTTTTCTTTATGTTTAGGGTTAAGGCCCATGGATTAGGGTGTAGGGTTTAGGTTTTTTTTAGGTTTATGATTTTTGGTTAAGAGTATTTTAGGGTTTAATTTTTTTTTTAGGTTTATGATTTTTATTATTTGGGTTTTTAAATTTTTTAGAGTTTCTTAGGTTTTTTGAGAAATTGAATTTCTTAAGATTTAGGATTACGTAGGCCTAATTTTGGGCATAGGATTTTATGTTTATGGTTTTTTCTAGAGCTTAGGGTTTTAAAGAGATTTTTTATTCCTCGAGTATTATAGTTTTAGGAGTTTTAATGGAATTTACGGTTTAGGGTTTGTTAGTGTTTCATATGGTTTGGGGCTTAGGGTTTAGCCTTACGATTTAGAATGAAGAATTTAGAGTTTCATAGGTATATGATTTAGCGTTTAGGATTTCTTAGGGTTTTGTTTTTTAAGGGTTTTTAGGATTTAGGGTTTTGGGCTTAAGATTTTCTAGGGTTTTATTAGGTTTAGAGGAATTTTAAGGTTTAGGGTTTTAAAGGGTGCTTAACATTTTTATGGTTTTTACGACTAAGGGGCACTTAGAGCATAGGAGTTTTAAATGGTTTTTAGGGTTTAGGGTTTTTAAAAGTTTAGTGTTTAGGGGTTTTAAAATTATTTTAGGGTGTTTTTTATTTCTTAGGGTTTAGCCCTATGGTTTAGGGCGGAGGGTTTAGGGTTTCTTTGGGTATAGAGTTTTGCATTTAGGGTTTCTTTGGGTATAGAGTTTAGCGTTTAGGGTTTCTTAGGATTTAGGGTTTAAGGTTTAGGATTTCTTTGGATTTATCCCTAACGTTTAGGGTTTCTTTGGGTATAGATTTTAGCATTTAGGGTTTCTCTGTTTATAGAGTTTAGCATTTAGGGTTTCTTAGAATTTTGGGTTTTAGGTCCAAGTTCTTTACTTAAGGATTTTTAAGATTTAGGGCTAAGGCTTACGTTTTTGTAGAATTATTTACGTTTAGAGTTCTTTTATGTTTAGGATTTTGAAAGGGTTTTTCAAGATCTTTATGAATTTTCATGATTTCGGAGTTCTTAGGGCTATGGGCTTCTTTGGGTTTAGGGCTTAGGATTTTAGATTTAGGGTTTTGAGGGGTTATGGACCTTAAGGGTTTTTTTAGGTTTAGTGTTTTTCAAGGTGTTTTTAGGGTTTAGGATTTCTTTGGGTTTAGGGTTTGTTGGTGTTTCATAAATCTTGGGGTTTAGGGGTTTCCTTAAGGTTTAAGGTTTAATGTTTCTGAGGGTTTAAGGTTTATGATTTATGGTTTCTTAGGGGTTCCAAATTTCTCAGGTTTAGGCTTTTAAAGGATTTTTTAAGGTGTTGATCTAATATGCTTATGGCAGGTCAAGTCAAAGTTAGCTTGGGGACACTCGTGATCGTAGGTCCCGTGTTACGTCAAGGGAATAACCTCAGGGTTTGACAAAAATAAAGTCTAAATAAAAGCCTCTAACTAACTAGAGATGTTGGGACATACCCCTAGCTAATTCTAGCAAAACTGAAACTAAAATGAAAGACTGAATATAAAACATGAAAATCGTCCTCGAAAAATGAGGACTCACCATAAAAATTGCTGAATACAGAATCGAGAAGCGATCTCCACGTGATCTGAAAGCTGAGGACCTGTACCTACATCACAAGAAGATGCAGCGTAGAGTATGTAATAGTATTTGAAAGGTATTGAGTATGCATAATATGATAAAGCTGAACAAATATATATAATTGAATAGAGCATATTGAACAATGATATAATCTGAACAGAATGAATAAGAGTTTAGGTATTTGGTTAAGGAATTTTAGGTTAGGGTTTAGAGCTTAAGTTTTTCTAGGATTTTTTTAGGTCAAGAGTTGTTTTCAATTTAGGATTTTTAAAGATTTTTTGAGATCATTATTGTGTTTACGATTTAGGATTTCTAAGGTCTTAGGACTTTGGGTTTTAGATTAAAGAGATTTTTTTAGGGTTTTTATGGTTTGTTTTCGTTATTTTTAGTTTTATGGTTTCAAAGGATTTTAATGTTTAGTTTTTCTTAGGATTTAGAATTTCTTAGGGTTTAGGGCATCTTAGAGTTTCATGAGGCCTAGGGTGGGGGTTTATCCCTAAGGTTTAGGGTTTAGGTTTCTTAAGGTTTGAGTTTAACATTTAAGGTCTCCTAGGATTTTTTTGGGTCATTTAGTGTGTAGGGTTTATGGTTTAGTGTTTTAGGTTTAGGGTTTTTCTAGGGTTTAGGTTTAAGATTTTTTTGTGATTTTTAGGGTTATTAAGGTTTCTTTTCGAGATTTGTAATTTTAGGGATTTAATGGTTTTTAGTGTTTAGTTTTTCTTAGAATCTAGGATTTCTTAGGGTTTAGGGCTTCTTAGAGTTTCATAAGGCTTATGGTTAGGGGTTTATCCCTAAGGTTTAGGGTTTAGGTTTCTTAGGGTTTGAGTTTAACAATTAAGATCAACTAGGTTTTTTTTGGGTCATTTTGGGTGTAGGGTTTAGGCTTTAGTGTTTTAGGTTGATGGTTTTTCTAGGGTTTAGGGTTTAGGCTTGTTAGGTTAAAGATTTTTTAGGTTTAGAGTTTTTAATGTTTTTTTTGTTGTTGTTTTTGTGGTGTTTTTAGTGTTTAGTTTTTCTTAGGATTTAGGGATTCTTAGAGTTTCACAAGGCTTAGGGTTGGGGGTTTATCCCTAAGGTTTAGGGTTTAGGTTTCTTAGTTGTTTTTTAGGATTTAGGGTTTCTTAGTGCTTTTTTGGGTTTAGGGTTTGGGGTTTTCTTAGGATTATGGTTTGGGGTTATCACTTTTAAGGGTTTACGATTTAGGGTTTCTTAGGGTTTAGGGTTCAAGGTTTAGAGTTTGGGATTTAGGGTTCCTTTGGTTCAGGGGTTTTAAAGTTTTTTTTAAAGGTTTTTTACGGTTTAGGTTTTCTTGGTGATTTTTAGGGCTTAGGTTTTCTTAGTGATTTTTAGGATTTCATAGGGTTTAGAGTTTTTTTTAAATGATTTTTTGGTAAATTATGGTGTAGGGCTTACTGTTTTTTTAGGTTTAAGGTTTCTAAGGGTTTTAAAACGTTTTTTTTTTGTCAGAGTCTTTAGGTTTAGAGTTTTTTAAAGGTTTTTAAGGTTTCATAGGGTATTAGGGTTTCTTAGGTATAAGGTGTTTTAGGGTTTAGGGTTTAGGATCTTAGGTTTTTGGTCATTGGGGTTTATAAGGGTTTAAGGTTTAGAGTTTCTTAGGGTTTAGTGTTTCTTAGGGTTTCTTGGTGTAGGGTTTATAAAGGCTTATTATTTCTTAAGGATTTTTTAGGCTTGGGGTTTTAAAAGGTTTTCTTTATGTTTAGGGTTGAGGCCCAAGGATTAGTGTGTAGGGTTTAGTTTTTTTTTAGGTTTATGATTTTTTGGTTAAGAGTATTTTAGGGTTTATGATTTTTATGATTAGGGTTTTGAAATGTTTTAGGGTTTCTTAGGTTTTTTAAGAATTTGAATTTCTTAAGATTTAGGGTTACGTAGGCCTAATTTAGGGTATAGGATTTTATGTTTAGGGTTTTTTTTAGGGTTTAGGGTTTTAAAGAGATTTTTTTTCCTCGCGTATTATAGTTTTGGGGGTTTTAATGGATTTTACGGTTTAGCTTTTGTTAGTGTTTCATATGGTTTGGGGCTTAGGGTTTAGCTCTACGATTTAGAGTGAAGAATTTAGAGTTTCTTAGGTATATGATTTAACATTTAGTATTTCTGAGGGTTTTGTTTTAAGGGCTTTTTGGATCTTGGGTTTAGGGGTTAAGATTTTCTAGGATTTTATTTGGTATAGCGGAATTTTTAGGTTTAGGATTTTAAAGGGTGTTTAGGATTTTTACGGTTTTTTACGACTAATGGGCTCTTAGAGCATAGGGGTTTTATATGGTTTAGGGTTTTTAAAAGTTTAGTGTTTACGTGTTTTAAAAGTAATTTAGTGTTTTTTTTTCTTTCTTAGGGTTTCGCCCTATGGTTTAGGGTGGAGGGTTTAGGGTTTCTTTGGGTATAGAGTTTAGCATTTAGGGTTTGTTAGCATTTAGGGTTTAAGGTTTAGGATTTCTTTGGATTTATCCCTAACGTTTAGGGTTAAGGGTTTAGGGTTTCTTTGGTATAGAGTTTTGCATTTAGGGTTTCTTTGAGTATAGAGTTTTGCATTTATGGTTTCTTAGGATTTTCGGTTTAAAGTCCAAGTTTTTTATTTAAGGATTTTTCAAATTTAGGGCTAAGGCTTACGTTTGTGTAGAATCTTTTAGGTTGAGAGTTCTTTTAGGTTTAGTATTTTAAAAAGGTTTTTCAAGATTTTTATGATTTTTCATGATTTAGGAGTTCTTACAGCTACGGGTTTCTTTGGATTTAGGGCTTAGGATTTCAGATTTTGGGTTTTTAGGGGTTATGGTCTTTAAGGGTTTTTTTTAGGTTTAGTGTTTTTCAAGGTGTTTTTAGGGTTTAGGATTTCTTTGGGTTTCGTGTTTGTTGGTGTTTCATAAGTCTTGGGGTTTATGGGTTTCCCTAAGGTTTTAGGTTTAGTGTTTCTTAGGATTTAGGGTTTATGATTTAGGGATTCTTAGGGGTTTCAAATTTCTTAGGTGTTGTCTTTTAAAGGTTTTTTAAGGTGTTGATCTAATATGCTTATGACAGGTCAACTCAAGGTTAGTTTGGGGTCACTCGTGATCCTAGGTCCCGTGTTATGTCAAGGGGATAACCTCGGGGTGTGACAAAAGTAATGTCTGAATAAAAGCCTCTAACTGACTAGAGATTCTGGGACGTGCCCCCAGCTAACTCTAGCAAGACTGAAACTAAAATGAAAGACATGGATATAAAACATGTAAATCGTCCTCGAAAAACGAGGTCTCACCACAGACATTGCTGAATATAGAATCGCGAATCGATCTCTACGTGATCTGAATACTGAGGACCTGTACCTACATCATGAGAGGATGTAGCGTAGAGTATGTATTAATATTTGAAAGGTATCGAGTATGCATGATATAATAAAACTGACCAAATATATATAACTGAGTAGAGCATATTGAAAAATGATATAACCTGAACATAATAAATAAGAGTTTAGGTTTTTGGTTAAGGAATTTTAGGTTAGGGTTTAGAGCTTATGTTTTTCTAGGATTCTTTTAAGGCAAGAGTTGTTTTCAATTTAGGTTTTTTGAAGATTTTTTGGGATCATTATTGTTTCTACGATTTAGGAGTTCTAAGGGCTAGGACTTAGGGTTTTAGATTAAAGAAATTTTTTAGGGTTTTTAAGGTTTGTCTTCGTGATTTTGAGTTTTAGTGTTTTAAAGGATCTTAGTGTTTAGTTATTCTTAAGATTTAGGATTTCTTGGGGTTTAAGGCTTCTTATAGTTTCATGAGGCCTGGGTTTGGGGGGATATCCGTAAGGTTTAGGGATTACGTTTCTTAGGGTTTGAGTTTAACATTTAAGGTCTCCTAGCCTTTTTTTTGGGTCATTTAGGGTGTAGGGTTTAGGGTTTAGTGTTTTAGGTTAAGGGTTTTTATAGGGTTTAGGTTTAAGATTTTTTAGTGATTTTTAGGGTTATTAAGGTTTGTTTTTGGAATTTTTAATTTTAGGGATTTAAAGGTTTTTAGTGTTTAGTTTTTCTTAGAATTTAGGATTTCTTAGGGTTTAGGGTTTCTTCAAGTTGCATAAGGCTTAGGGTTAGGGGTTTATCCCTAATATTTAGGGTTTAGGTTTCTTAGGGTTTGAGTTTAACATTTAAGGTCTACTAAGTTTTTTTTGGGTCAGTTAGGGTGTAGGGTTTAGGGTTTAGTGTTTTAGGTTTATGGTTTTTTAGGTTTATAGTTTTTAATGTCTTTTTTGTTGTTTTTTTTGGTGTTTTTAGTGTTTAGTTTTTCCTAGGGTTTAGGGATTCTTAGAGTTTCACAAGCCTTAGGGTTGGGGGTTTATCCCTAAGGTTTAGGGTTTAGGTTTCTTAGGGTTTGAGTTTTACATTTAAGGTCTCCTTGGTTATTTTTGGGTCATTTAGGGTGTAGGGTTTAGGGTTTTTCTAGGGTTTAAGGTTTAGGTCTGTTAGGTTTATGAGTTTTTAGAGGTTTTGTAGTTTTAGAGTCTTCAAAAAAAATTTGTTGTTTTTAGGGTTTAGGGTTTCTTAGTGCTTTATTGTGTGTAGGGAAAGGGTTTTCTTAGGATTAGGGTTTGGGTTTATGATTTTTAACGGTTTACGATTTAGGGTTTCTTAGGGTTTGCGGTTCAAGGTTTAGAGTTTGGGATTTAGGGTTCCTTAGGGTTAGGGGTTTGAAAGTTTTTTTAAGGTTTTTTAGGGTTTAGGATTTTTTAGTGATTTTCAGGGTTTAGCTTTTCTTAGTGATTCTTATGATTTCATAGGGTTTAGGGTTTTTTTAAAAATGATTTTTAGGTAAATTATGGTGTAGGGCTTACTGGATTTTTAGGTTTAAGGTTTCTAGGGGTTTTTAAAAGTTTTTTTTTTAAGAGTTTTTAGGTTTAGAGTTTTTTAAAGGTTTTTAAGGTTTCATAGGGTATTAGGGTTTCTTAGGTATAGTGTTTTTTAGGGTTTAAGGTTTAGGATCTTAGGTTTGAGGGTATTAGGGCTTATAAGGGTTTAATGTTTAGAGTTTCTTAGGGTTTAGTGTTTCTTAGGGTTTCTTGGTTTATGGTTTAGGGCTTAGAGATTTAGGTTTAAAGATTTTTTTTTGAGTTTTTTTAGGGTTTATAAGTGCTTATGATTTCTTAAGGATATTTTAGGTTTAGGGTTTTAAAAGGTTTTCTTTATGTTTAGGATTAAGGCCCAAGGATTAGGGTGTAGGGTTTAGGTTTAGGTTTTTGATAATTTTGGTTAAGAGTATTTTAGGGTTTATGATTACTGTTTTTAAATGTTTTAGGGTTTCTTATGTTTTTTAAGAATTTGAATTTCTTAAGATTCAGGGTTACGTAGGCCTAATTTAGGCTATAGGATTTTATGTTTAGGGTTTTTTTTAGGGCTGAGGGTTTTTATAGTTTTAGGAGTTTTAATGGATTTTAGGGTTTAGGGTTTGTTAGTGTTTCATATGGTTTGGGGCTTACGGTTTTGCCCTACGATTTAGAGTGAAGAATTTAGCGTTTCTTAGGTATATGATTTAGCATTTAGGATTTCTTAGGGTTTTGGTTTTTGAAGGATTTTTAGGATTTAAGGTTTTGGGCTTAAGATTTTCTATGGTTTTATTAGGTTTAGAGTAATTTTTAGGTTTAGTGTTTTAAAGGGTGTTTAGGATTTTTATGGTTCTTTTCGACTAAGGGGCTCTTAGAGCATAGGTTTTTTTTTTTATAGTTTTCAGGGTTTAGGGTTTTTAACAGTTTAGTGTTTAGGGGTTTTAAAAGTATTTTATGGTTTTTTTTATTTCTTAGGGTTTAGCCCTATGGTTTAGGGTGGAGGGTTTAGGGTTTCTTTGGATAGAGAGTTTTGCATTTAGGGTTTCTTTGGGTATAGAATTTTGCATTTGGATTTAGGGTTTAAGATTTAGGATTTCTTTGGATCTATCCCTAATGTTTAGGGTGAAGGGTTTAGGGTTTCTTTGGGTATAGAGTTTAGCATTTAGGGTTTCTTTGAGTATAGAGTTTAGCATTTAGGGTTTCTTAGGATTTTGGGTTTAGGGTCCAAATTTTTTATTTACGGATTTTTAAGATTTAGGGATAAGGCTAACGTTTTTGTAGAATTTTTTAGGTTTAGAGTTCTTTTAGGTTTAGGATTTTAAAAGGGCTTTTCACGATTTTTATGATTTTTCATGATTTAGGTGTTCTTAGGGTTACGGGTTTCTTTGGGTTCAGGGCTTAGGATTTTAGATTTAGGGTTTTTAGGGGTTAGGGGCTTTAAGGTTTTTTTTAGGTTTAGTGGTTTTCATGATATTTTTAGGGTTTAGGATTTCTCTGGGTTTAGGGTTTGTTGTTATTTCATAAGTCTTGGTGTTTCGGGGTTTCCCTACGGTTTAAGGTTTAATGTTTATTAGGGTTTAGGGTTTATGATTTAGGGTTTCTTAGGGGTTTCAAATTTCTTAGGTTTAGGCTTTTAAAGGTTTTTTACGGTGTTGATCTAATATGCTTATGACAGGTCAACTCAAGGTTAGCTTGGGGTCACTCGTGATCCTAGTTCTCATTTTACGTCAGGGGGATAACTTCGGGTCGTGACAAAAATAATATCTGAATAAAAGCCTCTAACTGACTAGAGATGCTGGGACATGCCCCCAGCTAACTGTAGCAAAACTGAAACTAAAATGAAAGACTAAATATAAAACATGTAAATCATCCTCAAAAAATGAGGACTCACCACAGACATTGCTGAATACAGAATTGAGAACCGATCTCCACGTGATCTGAATGCTGAGGACCTGTACCTACATCACGAGAAGATGTATCGTAGAGTATGTATTAGTATTTGAAAGGTATTGAGTATGCATGATATGATAAAGCTGAACAAATATATATAACTGAATAGAGCATATTGAACAATGCTATAATCTGAACATAATGAATAAGATTTGAGGTATTTGGTTAAGGAATTTTAGGTTAGGGTTTAGAGCTTAAGTTTTTCTATAATTTCTTTTGGTCAAGAGTTTTTTTCAATTGAGGATTTCTACAGATTTTTTGGGATCATTATTGTTTTTACGATTTAAGAGTTCTAAGGGTTTAGGACTTAGGGTTTTAGATTAAAGAATTTTTTAAAGGTTTTTAAGGTTTGTTTTCATGATTTTTAGTTTTAGGGTTTCAAAGGATTTTAGTGTTTAGTTTTTCTTAGGATTTAGGATCTCTTAGGGTTTAGGGCTTCTTAGAGTTTGATGAGGCCTAGGGTTGGGGATTTATCCCTAAGGTTTAGGGTATAGGTTTCTTAGGGTTTGAGTTTAACATTTAAAGTCTCCTAGGATTTTTTTTGGGTCATTTAGGGTGTATGGTTTAGTGTTTATTGTTTTAGGTTTAGGGTTTTTCTAGGGTTTAGGTTTAAGATTTTTTAGTGATTTTTAGGGTTATTAAGGTTTGTTTTTGGGATTTTTAATTTTAGGGATTTAAAGGTTTTTAGTGTTTAGTTTTTCTTAGAATTTAGGATTTCTTAGGGTTTAGGGCTTCTTATAGTTTCATAAGGCTTAGGGTTAGGGGTTTATCCCTAAGGTTTACGGTTTAGCTTTCTTAGGGTTTGAGTTTAACATTTAAGGTCTACTAGGTGTTTTTTGGGTCATTTAGGGTGTAGGGTTTGGGGTTTAGTGTTTTAGGTTTATGATTTTTCTAGGGTTTAGGGCTTAGGTTTGTTAGGTCTTAGATTTTTTAGAGGTTCTTTAGGTTTAGAGTTTTTAATGTTTTTTTTTGGTGTTTTTAGTGTTTAGTTTTTCTTAGGGTTTAGGGATTCTTAGAGTTTCACAAGGCTTAGGGTTGGGAGTTTATCCCTAAGGTTTAGAGATTAGGTTTCTTAGGGTTTGAGTTTTACATTTAAGGTCTCCTTGGTTATTTTTGGGTCAGTTGGGATGTACGATTTAGGGTTTTTCTAGGGTTTAGGGGTTAGGGTTTGTTAGGTCCATGATTTTTTAGAGGTTTTTTAGTTTTAGAGTTTTTAAAGTTTTTTTTGTTGTTTTTTAGGGTTTAGGATTTCTTAGTGCTTTTTCGGGTTTACGGTTTGGGGTTATGATTTTTAAGGGTTTACGATTTAGGGTTTCTTAGGGTTTAGGGTTCAAGGTTTAGAGTTTTGGATTTAGGGTTCCTTAGTTTTAGGGGTTTTAAAGTTTTTTTTTTTAAAGGTTTTTTAGGGTTTAGGTTTTCTTAGTGATTTTCTGGGTTTTGCTTTTCTTAGTGATTTTTAGGATTTCATAGGGCTTAGGGTTTTTTTTAAATGATTTTTTGGTAAATTATGGTGTGGGACTTCCTATTTTTTAAGGATTTTTTAGGTTTAAGGTTTCAAGGGGTTTTAAAATGTTTTTTTTTTATTTAAGTTTTTAGGTTTAGAGTTTTTTAAAGGTTTTTAAGGTTTCATAGGGTATTAGGGTTTCTTAGGTATAAGATTTTTTAGGGTTTAGAGTTTAGGATCTTAGGTTTTAGGGTATTAGGGTTTATAAGGGTTTAAGGTTTTGAGTTTCTTAGAGTTTAGAGTGTGTTTGGTATGAAGGAAAACATTTTTCGGAAAAAGTTTTCCAATTTTCTCATGTTTGGTTGGGTTAAATGTTTTCCAAATCAACTCATTTTCCTCAAATTTAAGGAAAATGACTTCCCTTTAAAACTTAAGGAAAACATTTTCCAAAACTCTCTTCCAACTTCCAATAAAAAAAAATTGTTGAAAAAATCAATTTATTTGGTCCCTTCCCTCAAACCAGCCCCACAACCACCACCCCAAAAAAATAATAATTTAAAGTTTGTTTTTAAATTGAATATTTTTACCCTACCCTCACCCCTACCCCCACCCCCTACCACCACCCCTCCCAAAAAAATATTAAAAGTTATTTTCAAAAGATATTTCTAATTTCAATTTTTTATTTTTTTACACCCCTCGCCTCGACCCCCCACCCACACCCACCCACCCCTTACCAAGCCCCCCAAAAAAAAATTTAAGTTTGTTTTTAAAAAATATTTTCGACTTCAAAATTTCATTTTTTCCTACCCTACCCTCAACCCCCCATCCCCCCACGCACCCCCACCCACCCCTACCAACCCCCCACCCTCCCACCCACCCCTACCAGCCCCCACCCCAAAAAAAAAATTTAAGTTTGGTTTTCAAAATATTTTCGGCTTCAAAATTTCATTTTTTCACCCCTACCCTCGACCCACCCACCCCCGCCCTACCAGCCCCCCTACCCCCCACCCACCCATCCCCCAAAAAAAATGAAGTTTGTTTTTAAAAATATTTTTAACTTCAAAATTTCAATTTTTCACCCCTACCCTCGACCCCCCCATCCTCCACCCTCCACCCCTACCAGCCCCCACCCCCAAAAAAAGATTAAATTTTATAAAAAAAATATTTTCAATTTCAACAATTATTTTCTACTCTAGTAAAAATAAAAGAAATTTTTCAAAAACATTTTTTATTCATAAATCAAACACTAAAAATCTTTTTTAGAAAATATTTTCTACTCACCAACCAAACATGAGAAAATAAGTCAAAAATCAACTTGTTTTCCAAGAAAACATTTTCTAGGAAAACATTTTCCTTCATACCAAACACACCCTTAGTGTTTCTTAGGGTTTCTTGGTTTAGGGTTTACGGCTTAGAGATTTTGGTTTAAAGATTTATTTCTTTTTTTAGTTATTTTTAGGGTTTATAAGTGCTTATGATTTCTTAAGGTTTTTTTAGGTTTAGGGTTTTAAAAGCTTTTCTTTATGTTTAGGATTAAGGCCCAAGGATTAGGGTGTAGGGTTCAGGTTTTTTTTAGGTTTATGATTTTTTGGTTAAGTGTATTTTAGGGTTGATGATTTTTATGATTAGGGTTTTTAAATGTTTTAGGGTTTCTTAGGTTTTTCAAGAATTTGAATTTCTTAAGATTTAGGGTTACGTAGGCCTAATTTAGGGCATAGGATTTTATGCTTAGGGTTTTTTTTTTAGGGCTTAAGGTTTTAAAGATATTTTTTTTCCTTGGATATTATAGTTTTAGGAGTTTTAATGGATTTTAGGGTTTAGGGGCTTTAAGGGTTTTTTTAGGTTTAGTGTTTTTCGAGGTGTTTTTAGGGTTTAGGATTTCTTTGGGTTTAGGGTTTGTTGGTGTTTCATAAGTCTTGGGGTTTAGGGGTTTCCCTAAGGTTTAAGGTTTAATGTTTCTTAGGGTTTAGGGTTTATGATTAAGGGTTTCTTAGGGGTTTCAAATTTCTTAGGTTTAGGCTTTTAAAGATTTTTTGGGATCATTATTGTTTTTACAATTTAGGAGTTCTTAGGGCTTAGGGTTTTAGATTAAAGAATTTTTTTAGGGTTTGTTTTCGTGATTTTTAGTTTTATGGTTTTAAAGGATTTTATTGTTTAGTTTTTCTTAGGATTTAGGATTTCTTAGGGTTTAGGGCTTTTTGGAGTTTCAGAAGGCTTAGGGTTAGGGGTTTATCCCTAAGGTTTAGGGTTTAGGTTTCTTAGGGTTTGAGTTTAACATTTAAGGTCTACTAAGTCTTTTTTTGGGTCATTTAGGGTGTAGGGTTTAGGGTTTAGTGGTTTAGGTTTATGGTTTTTCAAGGGTTTAGGGTTTAGGTTTGTTAGGTTTAAGATTTTTTAGAGGTTTTTTAGGTTTAGAGTTTGTAATGTTTTTAGTGTTTAGTTTTTCTTAAGGTTTAGGGATCTTATAGTTTCAGAAGGCTTAGGGTTGGGGGTGTATCCCTAAGGTTTAGGGTTTAGGTTTCTTAGGGTTTGAGTTTACATTTAAGGTATCCTTTGTTATTTTTGGGTCATTTAGGGTGTTGGGTTTAGGGTTTTTCTAGGGTTTAGTGTTTAGGATTGCTAGGTTTAAGATTTTTTAGAGGTTTTTTAGTATTAGAGTATTTAAAGTGTGTTTGTTGTTTTTTAGGGTTTAGGGTTTCTTAGTGCTTTTTTGGGTTTAGGGGTTGGGGTTTTTTAGGATTAGGGTTTAGGGTTCAAGGTTTAGAGTTTGGATTTAGGGTTCTTTAGGTTTAGGGGTTTTAATTTTTTTTTAAAAATGTTTTTTAGGGTTTAGGTTTTCTTAGTGCTTTTCAGGGTTTGGCTTTTCTTAGTGATTTTTAGGATTTCATAGGGTTTACGGGTTTTTTTAAAATGATTTTTAGGTAAATTATGGTGTAGAGCTTACTGTTTTTTTAGGTTTAAGGTTTCTATGGGTTTTAAAATATTTTTTTTTTTTTTTTTTAGAGTTTTTAGGTTTAGAGTTTTTTAAAGGTTTTTAAGGTTTCATAGGGTATTAGGGTTTCTTAGGTATAAGGTTTTTTAGGGTTTAGGGTTTAGGGTTTAGGACCTTAGGTTTTAGGGCATTAGGGTTTAGATGGGTTATAGATTTAGAGTTTCTTAGGGTTTAGTGTTTCTTAGGATTTCTTGGTTTATGGTTTAGGGCTTAGAGATTTAGGTTTAAAGAATTATTTTTTTTGAGTTTTTTAGGGCTTATAATTTCTTAAGGATTTTTTAGGTTTAGGGTTTTAAAAGATTTTCTTTATGTTTAGGGTCAAGGCCCAAGGATTAGGGTGTAGGGTTTAGGTTTTTTTAAGGTTTATGATTTTTTGGTGAAGAGTATTTTAGGGTTGATGATTTTTTTTAGGTTTATGATTAGGGTTTTTAAATGTTTTTGGGTTTCTTAGGTTTTTTAAGAATTTGAATTTCTTAAGATTTAGGGTTACGTAGGCCTAATTTAGGGCATAGGATTTTATGTTTAGGGTTTTTTTTAGGGCTTAGGGTTTTAAAGAGATTTTTTTTCCTCGGGTATTATAGTTTTAGGAGTTTTAATGGATTTTAGTGTTTAGGGTTTTTTAGTGTTTCATATGATTTGGGGCTTAGGTTTTAGCCTTACGATTTAGAGTGAAGAATTTAGAGTTTGTTAGGTATATGATTTAGCATTTAGGATTTCTTAGGGTTTTTTTTTTTAAGGGTTTTTAGGATTTAGGGATTTGGGCTTAAGATTTTCTAGGGTTTTATTAGGTTTAGAGAAATTTTTAGGTTTAGGGTTTTAAAGGGTGTTTCGGATTTTTATGGATTTTTACGACTAAGGGGCTCTTAGAGCATAGGGGTTTTATATGGTTTTTAGGGTTTAGGGTTCTTGAAAGTTTAGTGTTTAGGGGTTGAAAAGTATTTTAGGGATTTTTTGACTTCTTAGGGTTTAGCCCTATAGTTTGGGGTGGAGGGTTTAGGGTTTCTTTGGGTATAGAGTTTTGCATTTAGGGTTTCTTTGGGTATAGAGTATAGCATTTGGATTTAGGGTTTAAGGTTTATGATTTCTTTGGATTTATACCTAAAGTTTGGGGTGAAGGGTTTAGGGTTTCTTTGGGGATAAAGTTTAGCATTTAGGGTTTCTCTGTGTATAGAGTTTAGCATTTAAGGTTTCTTAGGAATTTGGGTTGCAGGTCCAAGTTTTTTATTTAAGGAATTTGAAGATTTAGGGCTAAGCCTTACGTTTTTGTAGAATTTTTTAGGTTTAGGATTTTAAAAGGGGTTTTCAAGATTTTTATGATTTTTCATGATTTAGGAGTTCTTAGGGCTACGGGTTTCTTTGGGTTTAGGGCTTAGGATTTTAGATTTAGGGGTTAAGGGCTTTAAGGGTTTTTTTTAGATTCAATGTCTTACAACGTGCTTTTAGGGTTTAGGATTTCTTTGGGTTTGGGTTTGTTGGTGTTTCATAAGTCTTGGGATTTAATGGTTTGCCTAAGGTTTAGGGTTTAATGTTCCTTAGGGTTTAGGGTTTATGATTTAGGGTTTCTTAGGGGTCTCAAATTTCTTAGGCTTAGGCTTTTAAAGGTTTTTTAATGTGTTGATCTAATATGCTTATGACAGGTCAACTCAAGGTTAGATTGGGGTCACTCGTGATCCTAGGTCCCGTGTTACGTCAAGGGGATAACCTCGGGGTGTGACAAAAATAATGTCTGAATCAAAGCCTATGACTGACTAGAGATGCTGGGACATGCCCCCAGCTAACTCTAGCAAAAGAGAAACTAAAATGAAAGACTGAATATGAAACATGTAAATTGTCCTCAAAAAACGAGGACTCACCACAGACATTGCGGAATACGAAATCGAGAACCGATCTCCACGTGATCTGAATGCTGAGGACATATACCTACATCACGAGAAGGTGTAGCGTAGAGTATGTATTAGTATTTGATAGGTATTGAGTATGCATGATATGATAAAGCTGAACAAATATATATAACTGAATAGAGCATGTTGAACAATGATATAATCTGAATGTAATGAATAAGAATTTAGGTATTTGGTTAAGGAATTTTAGGTTAAGGTTTAGAGTTTAAGTTTTTGTAGGATTTTTTTTGGTCAAGAGTTTTTTTCAATTTAGGATTTTTAAAGATATTTTGGGATCATTATTGCTTTTACGATTTAAGAGTTCTAAGGGCATATGACTTAGGGTTTTAGATTAAAGAATTTTTTTAGGGTTTTTAAGGTTTGTTTTCGTGATTTTTAGTTTTAGGGTTTTAAAGGATCTTAGTGTTTAGTTTTTCTTAGGATTTAGGATTTCTTAGGGTTTAGGGCTTCCTAGAGCTTCATGAGGACTAGGTTTGGGGGTTTATCCCTAAGGTTTAAGGTTTTGGTTTCTTAGGGTTTTAGTTTAACATTTAAGGTCTCTTGTGTTTTATTTAGGTCATTTAGGGTGTAGGGTTTAGTGTTTTAGGATTAGGGTTTTTCTAGGGTTTAGGTTTAAGATTTTTTAGTCATTTTTAGGGTAATTAAGGTTTGTTTTCGGGATTTTTAATTTTAGGGATTTAAAGGTGTTTAGTGTTTAGTTTTTCTTAGAATTTAGGATTTCTTAGGGTTTGAGTTTAACATTTAAGGTCTACTAGGTTTTTTTTGGGTCATTTAGGGTGTAGGGTTTAGGGTTTTGTGTTTTAGGTTTATGGTTTTTCTAGCGTTTAGGGTTTAGGTTTGTTAGGTTTAAGATTTTTTAGAGGTTTTTTAGGTTTAGAGTTTTTAATGTTTGTTTTGTTGTTTTTTTTGGTGATTTTAGTGTTTAGTTTTTCTTAGGGTTTAGGGATTCTTTGAGTTTCACAAGGCTTAGGGCTGGGGGTTTATCCCTAAGGTTTAGGGTTTAGGTTTCTTAAGGTTTGAGTTTTACATTTAAGGTCTCCTTGGTTATTTTTAGGTCATTTAGGGTGTAGGGTTTTTCTAGGGTTTGGGGTTTTGGTTTGTTAGGTTTAGGATTTTTTAGAGGTTTTTTAGTTTTTGAGTTTTTTTTTGTTTTTTTTTTGGGTTTAGGGTTTTTTAGTGATTTTCTGCGTTTAGGGTTTGGGGTTTTCTTTGGATTAGGGTTTGGGGTTATGATTTTTAAGGGTTTACTATTTAGGGTTTCTTAGGGTTTAGGGTTCAAGGTTTAGAGTTAGGGATTTAGGGTTCCTTAGGTTTAGGGGTTTTAAAGTTTTCTTTTAAAGGTCTTTTAGGGTTTAGGTTTTCTTAGTGATTTTCAGGGTTTAGCTTTTGTTAGTTACTTTTAGGATTTCATAGGATTTAGGGATTTTTTAAAATGATTTTTAGGTAAATTATGGTGTTGGGCTTACTGGTTTTTAAGGTTTTTTTAGATTTAAGATTTCTAGGGGTTTTAAAACATTTTTTTAAAAAAAAGTTTTTAGGTTTAGAGTTTTTTAAAGGTTTTTAAGGTTTCATAGGGTATTAGGGTTTCTTAGGTATAATGTTTTTAAGGGTTTAGGATTTAGGATCTTAGGTTTTTGGGCGTTGGGGTTTGTAAGGGTTTAAGGTTTAGAGTTTCTTAGGGTTTAGTGTTTCTTAGGTTCTCTTGGTTTAGGGTTTAGGGCTTAGGGATTTGGGTTTAAAGATATATTTTTTTTGATCTTTTTTAGGGTTTATAAGGGCTTATGGTTTCTTAAGGATTTTTTAGGTTTAGGTTTTTAAAAGGTTTTCTTTATATTTAGGGTTAAGGTCCAAGGATTAGGGTGTAGGGTGTAGGTTTTTTTTACGTTTATGATTTTTTGGTTAAGAGTATTTTAGGGTTTATGATTTTTATGATTAGGGTTTTTAAATGTTTTAAGGTTTCTTAGATTTTTTAAGAATTCGAATTTCTTAAGATTTAGGGTTATTTAGGCCTAATTTAGGGCATAGGATTTTATGTTTAGAGTTTGGGATTTAGGGTTCCTTTGGTTCAGGGGTTTTAAAGTTTTTTTTAAAGGTTTTTTAGGGTTTAGGTTTTCTTGGTAATTTTTAGGGCTTAGGTTTTCTTAGCGATTTCTAGGATTTCATAGGCTTTAGAGTTTTTTTAAATGATTTTTTGGTAAATTATGGTGTAGGGCTTACTGTTTTTTTAGGTTTAGGGTTATGGTTCTACGGGTTTTAAAATGTTTTTTTTTGTAAGAATTTTTAGGTTTAGAGTTTTTTAAAGGTTTTTAAGGTTTCATAGGGTATTAGGGTTTCTTAGGTATAAGGTTTTTTAGGGTTTAGGGTTTAGGATCTTAGGTTTTTGGGCATTGTGGTTTATAAGGGTTTAATGTTTAGAGTTTCTTAGGGTTTAGTGTTTCTTAGGGTTTCTTGGTGTAGCGTTTATAAGGGCTTATGATTTCTTAAGGATTTTTTAGGCTTGGGGTTTTAAAAGGTTTTCTTTATGTTTAGGGTTGAGGCCCAAAGATTAGGGTGTAGGGTTTAGGTTTTTTTTAGGTTTATGATTTTTTGGATAAGAGTATTTTAGGGTTTATGATTTTTATGATTAGGGTTTTTAAATGTTTTAGGGTTTCTTAGGTTTTTTCAGAATTTGAATTTCTTAAGATTTAGGGTTACGTAGGCCTAATTTAGGGCATAGGATTTTATGTGTAGGGGTTTTTTTAGGGCTTAGGGTTTTAAAGAGATTTTTTTTCCTCGAGTATTATAGTTTTAGGAGTTTTAGTGGATTTTACGGTTTAGCGTTTGTTAGTGTTTCATATGGTTTGGGGCTTAGGGTTTAGCCCTACGATTTAGAGTGAAGAATTTAGAGTTTCTTAGGTATATGATTTAACGTTTAGTATTTCTTAGGGTTTTGTTTTTTTAAGGGCTTTTTGGATTCTGGGTTTAGGGGTTAAGATTTTCTAAAATTTTAATTGGTTTAGCAAAATTTTTAGTTTAAGGATTTTAAAGGGTGTTTAGGATTTTTAAGGTTTTTTACGACTAAGGGACTCTTAGAGCATAGGGGTTTTATATGGTTTTTAGGGTTTAGGGTTTTTAAAAGTTTAGTGTTTAGTTGTTTTAAAAGTAATTTAGTGTTTTTTTTTTATTTCTTAGGGTTTCGCCATATGGTTTAGGGTGGAGGGTTTAGGGTTTCTTTGGGTATAGAGTTTAGCATTTAGGGTTTAAGGTTTAGGATTTCTTTGGATTTATCCCTAACGTTTAGGGTTTCTTTGGGTATAGAGTTTTGCATTTAGGGTTTCTTTGGGTATAGAGTTTAGCATTTATGGTTTCTTAGGATTTTGGGTCTAAGGTCCAAGTTTTTTATTTAAGGATTTTTAAAATTTAGGTCTAAGGCTTACGTTTTTGTAGAATCTTTTAGGGTTAGAGTTCTTTTAGGTTTAGTATTTTAATAAGGTTTTTCAAGATTTTCATGATTTTTCATGATTTAGGAGTTCTTACAGCTACGGGTTTCTTTGGGTTTAGGGCTTAGGATTTTAGATTTAGGGTTTTTAGGGGTTAGGGTCTTTAAGGTTTTTTTTTTAGGTTTAGTGTTTTTCAAAGTGTTTTTAGGGTTTAGGATTTCTTTGGGTTTAAGGTTTGTTGGTGTTTCATAAGTCTTGGGGTTTAGGGGTTTCCCTAAGGTTTTAGGTTTAATGTTTCTTTTTAGGATTTCTTTGGGTTTTTATAGGGTTTAGGTTTAAGATTTTTTAGTCATTTTTAGGGTTATTAAGGTTTGTTTTTGGAATTTTTAATTTTAGGTATTTAAAGGTTTTTAGTGTTTAGTTTTTATTAGAATTTAGGGTTTCATAGGGTTTAGGGCTCCTTAAAGTTTCATAAGGCTTAGGGTTAGGGGTTTATCCCTAATGTTTAGGGTTTAGGTTTCTTAGGGTTTGAGTTTAATATTTAAGGTCTACTAAGTTTTTTTTGTGTCATTTAGGGTGTAGGGTTTAGGGTTTAGTGTTTTAGGTTTTTGGTTTTTCTCGGGTTTAGAGTTTAGGTTTGTTAGGTTTTAGATTTTTTACAGGTTTTTTAGGTTTATAGTTTTTAATGTTATTTTTGTTGTTTTTTTGGTGTTTTTAGTGGTTAGTTTTTCCTAGGGTTTAGGGAATCTTAGAGTTTCACAAGCCTTAGGGTTGGGGGTTTATCCCTAAGGTTTAGGGTTTAGGTTTCTTAAGGTTTGAGTTTTACTTTAAAGGTCTCCTTGGTTATTTTTGGGTCATTTATGGTGTAGGGTTCAGGGTTTTTCTAGGGTTTAAGGTTTAGGTCTGTTAGGTTTATGATTTTTTAGAGGTTTTTTAGTTTTAGAGTCTTTTAAAAAAACTTGTTGTTTTTTAGGGTTTAGGGTTTCTTAGTGCTTTTTTCGGTTTAGGGTTTGGGGTTTTCTTAGGATTAGGGTTTGGGGTTATGATTTTTAAGGCTTTACAATTTTGGGTTACTTAGAGTTTAGGGTTTCTTAGGGCTTAGGGTTCAGGGTTTATAGTTTGGGATTTAGGGTTCTTTAGGTTTAGGGGTTTTAAAGTTTTTATTTTTAGGCTTTTTACGATTTAGGTTTTCTTAGTGATTTTCAGGGTTTAGCTTTTCTTAGTGATATTTAGGTTTAGAGTTTTTTAAAGATTTTTAAGGTTTCATAGGGTATTAGGGTTTCTAAGGTATAAGGTTTTTTATGGTTTAGGGTTTAGGATCTTAGGTTTTAGGGCATTCGAGTTTATAGGGGTTGAAGATTTAGAGTTTTTTAGGGTTTCTTGGTTTAGGGTTTTGGGATTAGAGATTTAGGATTAAAGATTTTTTCTTTGAGTTTTTATAGGGTTTATAAGGGATTATTTTTTCTTAAGTATTTTTTAGGTTTAGGGTTTTAAAAGGTTTTCTTTATGTTTAGGGTTAAGGCCCAAGGATTAGGGTGTAGGGTTTAGGTTTTTTTTAGGTTTATGATTTTTTGGTTAAGAGTATTTTAGGGTTTATGATTTTTATGATTAGGGTTTTTAAATGTTTTAGGGTTTCTTAGGTTTTTTAAGAATTTGAATTTCTTAAGATTTAGGGGTGTGTAGTCCTAATTTAGGCCATAGGATTTTATGTTTAGGGTTTTTTTTAGGGCTTAGAGTTTTGGGTTTATGATTTAGGGTTTCTTAGGGGTTTCAAATTTTGTAGGTTTAGGCTTTTTATGGTTTTTTAAGGTTTATGTATTTGGTTAGGTTTAGTGTTTTTTAAAGGTTTTTAAGGTTTCATAGGGATTTAGGGTTTCTTAGGTATAAGGCTTTTTAGGGTTTAGGGTTTAGGATCTTAGGTTTTAGGGCATTAGGGTTTATAAGTGTTAAATGTTTAGAGTTTCATAGGGTTTAGTGTTTCTTAGGGTTTCTTGGTTTAGGGCTTAGGGCTTAGACATTTAGGTTTAAAGATATTTATTTTTGACTTTTTTTAGGGTTTATAAGGGTTTATGATTTCTTAAGGATTTTTTAGGTTTAGGGTTTTAAAAGGTTTTCTTTGTGTTTTGGGTTAAGACCAAAGGATTAGGGTGTAGGGTTTATGTTTTTTTTAGGTTTATGATTTTTTGGTTAAGAGTATTTTAGGGTTTATGATTTTACAATTAGGGTTTTTAAATGTTTTAGGGTTTCTTATGTTTTTGAAGAAATTGAATTTTTTAAGATTTAGGGTTACGTAGGCCTGATTTAGGTCATAGGATTTTATGTTTAGGGTTTTTTTTTAGGTCTTAGGGTTTTAAAGAGATTTGTTTACCCTCGGGTATTATAGTTTTAGGAGTTTTAATGGCTTTTAGGGTTTAGGGTTTGTTAGTGTTTCATATAGTTTGGGGCTTAGGGTTTAGCCCTTCGATTTAGAGTGAAGAATTTAGAGTTTCTTAGGTATATGATTTAGCGTTTAGGATTTCTTAGGGTTTTGTTTTTTTAAGGGTTTTTAGGATTTAGGGTTTTGTGCTAAAAATTTTCTAGGCTTTTATTAGGTATAGAGGAATTTTTAGGTTTAGGGTTTTAAAGGGTTTTTAGGATTTTTATGGTTTTTTACGACTTAGGGCCTCTTAGAGAATAGGGGTTTTATATGGATTTTAGGGTTTTTTTATTTCTTAGGGTTTAGCCCTATGGTTTAGGGTGGAGGGTTTAGGGTTTCTTTGGATATAGAGTTTTGCATTTAGGGTTTCTTTGGGTATAGAGTTTAGCATTTAGGGTTTCTTAGGATTTTGGGTTTAAGGTCCTAGTTTTTTATTTAAGGAGTTTTAAGATTTAGGGCTAAGGCTTACGTTTTTGTAGAATTTTTTTAGGTTTAGAGTTCTTTTAGGTTTTGGATTTTAAAAGGGTTTTTCAAGATTTTTATGATTTTTCATGATTTAGGAGTTCTTAGGGCTACGGGTTTCTTTGGGTTTAGGGCTTAGTATTATAGATTTAGGGTTTTTAGGGGTTAGGGGCTTTAAGGGTTCTTTTTAGGTTTAGTGTTTTTCAAGGTGTTTTTAGGGTGTAGGATTCTTTGGGTTTAAGGTTTGTTGGGTATAGAGTTTAGCATTTAGGGTTTCTTAGCATTTTGGGTTAAAGGTCCAAGTTATTTACTAAAGGATTCTTGAGATTTAGGACTAAGGCTTACGCTTTTGAAGAATTTTTTATGTCTAGAGTTCTTATAGGGTTAGGATTTTAAAAGGGTTTTTCAAGATTTTTATGATTTTTCATGATTTCAGAGTTCTTAGGGCTAAGGGTTTCTTTGGGATTAGGGCTTAAGATTTTAGATTTAGGGTTTTGAGGGATTATGGGCTTTAAGTATTTTTTTAGGTTTAGTGTTTTTGAAGGTGTTTTTAGGGTTTAGGATTTCTTTGGGTTTAGGGTTTGTTGGTGTTTCTTAAGTTTTGGGATTTAGGGGTTTCCATAAGGTTTAAGGTTTAATGTTTCTTAGGGTTTAGGGTTTATGATTTAGGGTTTCTTAGGGGTTTCAAATTTCTAAGGTTTAGGCTTTTAAAGGATTTTTTAAGGTGTTGATCTAATATTCTTGTGACAGGTCAACTCCAGGTTAGCTTGGGGTCACTCGTGATCCTAGGTTTCGTGTTACGTCAAGGGGATAACCTCAGGGTACGACAAAAGTAATGTCTGAATAAAAGCCTCTAACTGACTAGAGATGCTGGGACATGCCCCCAGCTAATTTAGCAAAACTGAAACTAAAATGAAAGACTGAATATAAAACATGTAAATCGTCTGAAAAAAACGAGGACTCACCACAAAAATTGCTGAATACGGAATCGAGAATCGATCTCCACGTGATTTGAATGCTGAGGACCTGTACCTACATCACGAGAATATGTAGCGTAGAGTGTGTATTAATATTTGAAAGGTATTGAGTATGCATGATATGATGAAGCTGAACAAATATATAAAACTAAATACAGCATATTGAACAATGATATAATCTGAACATAATGAATATGAGTTTAGGTATTTGGTTAAGGAATTATAGGTTAGGGTTGAGAGCTTAAGTTTTTCTAGGATTTGTTTAGGTTAAGAGTTGTTTTCAATTTAGGACTTTTAAAGATTTTTTGGGATCATTATTGTTTTTACGATTTAGGATTTCTAAGGGCTTATGACTTTGGGTTTTAGATTAAAGAATATTTTTTAGGGTTTTTAAGATTTGTTTTCGTGATTATTAGTTTTATGGTTTTATATGATTTTAGTGTTTAGATTTTCTTAGGATTTAGAATTTCTTAGGGTTTAGGGTTTCTTAGAGTTTCATGAGGCCTAGGTTTGGGGGTTTATCCCTAAGGTTTTGGGTTTAGGTTTCTTAGGGTTTGAGTTTAACATTTAAGTTCTCCTGAGATTTTTTTTGGCTCATTTAGGCTGTAGGGTTTAGGGTTTAGTGTTTTTGGTTTAGGGTTTTTCTAGGGCTTAAGTTTAAGATTTTTTAGTGACTTTTAGGGTTATTAAGGTTTGTTTTCGGGATTTTTAATTTTAGGGATTTAAAGGGTTTTAGTGTTTAGTTTTTGTTAGAATTTAGGATTTCTTAGGGTTTAGGGCTTCTTAGAGTTTCATAAGGCTTAGGGTTAGGGGTTTATCCCTAAGGTTTAGGGTTTAGGTTTCTTAGGGTTTGAGTTTAACATTTAAGGTCTACTAAGTTTTTCTTGGGTCATTTAAGGTGTAGGGTTTAGGGTTTAGTGTTTTAGGTTTATGGTGTTTCTAGGGTTTAGGGTTTAGGTTTGTTAGGTTTAAGATTTTTTAGAGGTTTTTTAGGTTTAGAGATTTTAATATTTTTTTTTTGTTTTTTTTTTAGTGTTTTTAGTGTTTAGGGATTCTTAGAGTTTCACAAGGCTTAGGGCTGGGGGTTTATCCTTAGGATTTAGGGTTTAGGTTTCTTAGGGTTTGCGTTTTACATTTGAGGTGACCTTGGTTATTTTTGGGTCATTTAGGGTGTAGGGTTTTTCTAGGGTTTAGGGTTTAGGTTTGTTAGATTTAAGATATTTTAGAGGTTTTTTAGTTTTAGAGTTTTTAAAGTTTTTTGTTGTGTTTTAGGGTTTAGGTTTTCTCAGTGCTTTTTTGGGTTTAGGGTTTGGGGTTTTCTTAGGATTAGGGTTTGGGGTTATGGTTTTTAAGGGTTTACGATTTAGGGTTTCTTAGGGTTTAGGGTTCAGGGTTCAAGGTTTAGAGTTTGGGATTTAGGGTTCCTTAGGCTTCGGGGTTTTTAATTTTTTTTTAGGTTTTTTAGGGTTTAGGTTTGCTTAGTTATTTTTAGGATTTAGCTTTTCTTAGTGATTTTTAGGATTTCATAGGGTTTAGGGTTTTTTAAAAATGTTTTTTAGGTAAATTATGGTGTAGGGCTTACTGTTTGTTTGAGGGTTTTTTAAGGTGTAAGGTTTCTAGGGGTTTTAAAACATTTTTTTTTTAGAGTTTTTAGGTTTAGAGTTTTTTAAGGGGTTTTAAGGTTTCATAGGGTATTAGGGTTTCTTAGGTATAAGGTTTTTTAGGGTTTAGGATCTTAGGTTTTAGGACATTAGGGTTTATAAGGGTTTAAGGTTTAAATTTTCTTAGGGTTTAGTGTTTCTTAGGGTTTCTTGGTTTAGGGTTTAGGGCTTAGAGATTTAGGTTTAAAGATTTTTTTTTCCAGTTTTTTTAGGGTTTATAAGGGCTTATGATTTCTTAAGGATTTTTTAGGTTTAGGGTTTTAAAACGTTTTCTTTATGTTTAGGGTTAAGGCGCAAGGATTATGGTATAGGGTTTACTTTTTTTTTTTGGTTTATGACTTTTTGTTTAAGAGTATTTTATGGTTTATGATTTTTTTTAGGTTTATGATTTTTATGATTAGGGTTTCTAAATGTTTTAGGGTTTCTTAGGTTTTTAATAATTTTAATTTCTTAAGATTTAGGGTTAGGTAGGCCTAATTTAGGGCATACGATTTTATGTTTAGGGTTTTGTTTACGGCTTAGGGTTTTAAAGACATTTTTGTTTCCTCGGGTATTATAGTTTTAGGAGTTTTAATGGATTTTAGAGTTTAGGGTTTGTTAGTGTTTTATATGGTTTGGGGCTTAGGGTTTAGCCCTACGATTTAGAGTGAAGAATTTAGAGTTTCTTCGGCATATGATTTAGGGTTTGGAATTTCTTAGGGTTTTGTTTTTTCAAGCATTTTTAGGATTTATGGTTTTGGGCTGAAGAATTTCTAGGGTTTTACTAGGTTTAGAGGAATTTTTAGGTTTTGGGTTTTAAAGGGTGTTCAGGATTTTTATGGTTTTTTACGACTAAGGAGCTCTTAGAGCATAGGGGTTTTATATGGTTTTTAGGGTTCATGATTTTGTTAAAGTTTACTGTTTAGGGGTTTTAAAAGTCTTTTAGGTTTTTTTTTAATTTGTTAGGGTTTAGCCCTATGGTTTAGGGTGGAGGGTTTAGGTTTTCTTTGGGTATAGAGCTTTGCATTTAGGATTTCTTTGGGTATATAGTTTTGCATTTAGAGTTTCTTAGGATTTTGGTTTTAAGGTCCAAGTTTTTTATTGAAGGATTTTTAAGATTTACGGCTAAGGGTTACGTTTTTGTAGAATTTTTTAGGTTTAGGATTTTAAAAAGGGTTTTCCAAGATTTTTATGATTTTTCATGATTTAGGAGTTCTTAGGGTTACGAGTTTCTTTGGGTTTAGGGGTTAGGATTTTAGATTTAGGGTTTTTAGGGGTTAGGGGCTTTAAGCCTTTTTTAGGTTTAGTGTTTTTAAAGTTGTTTTTAGGGTTTAGGATTACTTAGGCTTTAGGGTTTGTTGGTGTTTCATAAGTCTTGGGGTTTAGGGGTTTCCCTAAGGTTTAAGGTTTAGTTTTTCTTAGGGTTTTGGGTTTATGATTTAGGATTTCTTAGAGGTTTCAAATTTCTTAGGTTTAGGCTTTTAAAGGTTTTTTAAGGTGTTGATCTATTATGCTTATGATAGGTCAACTCAAGGTTAGCTTGTGGTCACTCGTGATCCTAGGTCCCGTGTTACATCAAGGGGATAACCTCGGGGTGTGACAAAAATAATGTCTGAATAAAAGCCTCTAACTGACTAGAGATGCTGGGACATACCCCTAGCTAACTCTAGCAAAACTCAAACTAAAACGAAAGACTAAATATAAAACATGTAAATAGTCCTCAAAAAATGAGGACTCACCATAGACATTGGTGAATACGGAATGGAGAATTGATCTCCACGTGATCTTAATGCTGAGGACCTGTACCTATATCACAAGAAGATGTAGCGTAGAGTATGTATTAGTATTTGAAAGGTATTTAGTATTGATGATATGATAAAGCTTAACAAATATATATAACTAAATAGAGCATATTGAACAATGATATAATCTGGACATAATGAATAAGAGTTTAGATATTTGGTTAAGAAATTTTACGTTAGGTTGTAGAGCTTAAGTTTTTCTAGGATATTTTTTAGGTAAAGTGCTATTTTCAATTTAGGAATTTTAAAGATTTTTTGGCATCATTATTGCTTTTATGATTTAGGAGTTCTAAGGGGTTAGGAATTAGGGTTTTAGGTTAAAGAATTTTTTTAGGGTTTTTAAGAATTGTTTTCGTGATTTTTAGTTTTAGGGTTTTTAAGGATTTTAGTGTTTAGTTTTTCTTAGGATTTAGGATTTCTTAGGGTTTAGGGCTTCTTAGAGTTTCATGAGGCCTAGGGTTGGGGGTTTATCCCTAAGTTTTTGGGTTTAGGTTTCTTAGGGTTTTAGTTTAATATTTAAGGTCTACTAGGTTTTTATTGGGTCATTTAGGGTGTAGGGTTTAGGGGTTAGTGTTTTACGTTTTGGGTTTTTCTAGAGTTTAGGTTTAAGATTTTTTAGTGATTTTTAGGGTTATTAAGTTTTGTTTTTAGGATTTTTAATTTTAGGGATCTAAAGGTTTTTAGTGTTTAGTTTTTCTTAGAATTTAGGATTTCTTAGGGTTTAGGGATTCTTAGAGTTTCATAAGGCTTAGGGTTAGGGGTTTATACCTAAGGTTTAGGGTTTAGGTTTCTTAGGGTTTGAGTTTAAAATTTAACGTCTAATAGTTTTTTTTTTGTGTCATTTAGGGTATATGCTTTAGGGTTTAGGGTTTAGTGTTTTAGGTAAATGGTTTTTCTAGGGTTTAGGGTTTAGGTTTGTCAGGTTTAAGATTTTTTAGGGGTTTTTTAGGTTTAGAGTTTTTAATGTTTTTTTTTGTTGTTTTTTTTGTGTTTTTAGAGTTTCGTTTTTCTTAGCCTTTAGGGATTCTTAGAGTTTCATAAGGCCTAGGGTTTGGGGTTTATCCCTAAGGTTTAGGGTTTAGGTTTATTAGTGTTTGATTTTTACATTTAAGGTTTGCTTGTTTATTTTTGGGTCATTTAGGGTGTAGGGTTCAGTGTTTTAGGTTGAGAGTTTTTCTAAGGTTTAGGGTTTAGGTTTGTTAGGTTTAAGAATTTTTAGTGGTTTTTTAGTTTCAGAGTTTTAGAGTTTTTAAAGTTTTTTTGTTGTGTTTTAGGGTTTAGGGGTTTTTAGTGATTTTTTGGGGTTTTCTTAAGATTAGGTTTTGGGGTTATGATTTTTAAGGGTATACGATTTAGGGTTTCTTAGGGTTTAGGGTTCCTTAGGTTTAGGGGTTTTAAAGTTTTTTTTTTAGGGTTTTTAGGGTTTCGATTTTCTTAGTGATTTTTAGGATTTCATAGGATTTAGGGTTTTTTTGTATAAATGATTTTGAGGTAAATGATGGTGTAGGGCTTACCCTTTTTTTAGGTTGTTTTAGGTTTAAGGTTTCTAGTGGCTTTAACAGGTTTTTTTTTTTTTTTTTTTAGAGTTCTTATGTTTAGAGTTTTTTAAAGGTTTTTAAGGTTTCATAGGGTATTAAGGTTTCTTAGGTATAAGGTTTTTTAGGGTTTAGGGTTTAGGATCTTAGGTTTTAGGGCATTAGGGTTTATAAGGGTTTAAGGTTTAGATTTTCTTCGGGTTTAGTGTTTCTTAGGATTTCTTGGTTTAGGGTTTAGGGCTTAGAGTTTTAGGTTTAAAGATTTTTTTTTTGAGTTTTTTTAGGGTTAATAAGGGCTTATGCTTTCTTAAGGATTTTTTAGGTTTAGGGTTTTAAAAGGTTTTCTTTATGTTTAGGGTTAAGGCCCAAGGATTAAGGTGTAGGGTTTAAGTTTTTTTTAGGTTTATGATATTTTGGTTAAGAGTATTTTACGGTTTATGATGTTTTTAGGTTTATGATTTTTATGATTAGGGTTTTTAAATGTTTTAGGGTTTCTTAGGTTTTTTAAGAATTTGAATTTCTTAAGATTTAGGGTTACGTAGGCCTAATTTAGGGCATGCGATTTTATGTTTAGGGTTTTTTTAGGGCGTAGGGTTTTAAACTGATATTTTTTCCTCGGGTATTATAGTTTTAGGCATTTTAATGGATTTTAGGGTTTAGGGTTTCTTAGTTTTTCATATGGTTTGGGGCTTAGGGTTTAGCCCTACGATTTAGAGTGAAGAATTTAGAGTTTCTTAGGTATATGATTTCTTAGGGTTTTTTTTTTTTAATGGTTTTTAGGATTTAGGGTTTTGGGCTTCAGATTTTCTAAGGTTTTATTAGGTTTTGAGGATTTTTATTGTTTATGGTTTTAAAGGGTTTTTAGGATTTTTAACGACTACGAGGATCTTAGAGCATAGGGGATTTATATGGTCTTTGAGGGTTTTTTTTTTTATTTCTTAGGGTTTAGCCCTATTGTTTAGGGTTTCTTTGGTTATAGAGTTTTGCATTTAGGGTTTCTTTGGGTATAGAGTTTAGCATTTAGGGTTTCTTAGGATTGAGGGTTTATGGTTTAGGATTTCTTTGGATTTAGCCCTAACGTTTAGGGTGAAGGGTTTAGGGTTTCTTTGGTTATAGAGTTTAGTATTTAGGGTTTCTTAGGATTTCGGGTTGAAGGTCCAAGTTTTGTATTTCCGGATTTTTAAGATTTAGGGCTAAGACTTACATTTTTGTAGAATTTTTAAGGTTTAGAGTTCTTTTAAGTTTAGGATTTTAAAAGGGTTTTTCAAGATTTTTATGATTTTTCATGATTTAGGAGTTCTTAGGGCTACGAATTTCTGTGGGTTTAGGGCTTAGGATTTTAGATTTAGGGTTTTAGGGTTTAGGGGCTTTAAGGCTTTTTTTAGGTTTAGTGTTTTTCAAGGTGTTTAAGGGTTTAGGATTTCTTAGGGTTTAGGGGTTTTCCTAAGACTTAATGTTTAGTGTTTCTTAGGGTTTAGGGTTTATGATTTAGGGTTTCTTAGGGGTTTCAAATTTCTTAGGTTTACGCTTTTAAAGGTTTTTTAAGGTGTTGATCTAATATGCTTATGATAGGTCAACTCAAGGTTAGCTTGGGGTCACTCGTGATCCTAGGTCCCGTGTTACGTCAAGGGGATAACCTCGGGGTGTGACAAAAATAATGTTTGAATAAAAGCCTCTAATTCACTAGAGATGCTGGGACATGACCCCAGCTAACTCTAGTAAAACTGAAACTAAAACAAAATATTGAATATAAAACATGTAAATCGTCCTCGAAAAAGGAGGACTCACCACATACTTTGCTGAATACGGAATCGAGAACAGATTTCCACGTGATCTGAATGCTGAGGACCTGTACCTACATCACGAGAAGATGTAGCGTAGTGTATGTATTAGTATTTGAAAGGCATTGAGTATGCATGATATGATAAAGCTGAACAAATATATATAATTGAATAGAGCATATTGAACAATGATATAATCTCAACATAATGAATAAGAGTTTAGGAATTTGATTAAGGAATTTTAAGTTAGGGTTTAGATCTTAAGTTTTTCTAGGATTTTTTTAGGTCAAGTCTTTTTTTCAATTTAGAATTTTTAAATATTTTTTGGGATCATTATTTTTTTTTACGATTTAGTATTTCTAAGGGCTTAGTACTTAGGGTTTTAGATTAAAGAATTTGTTTAGCATTTTTAAGGTTTTTTTTCGCGATTTTTAGTTTTAGGGTTTTAAAGGATTTTAGTGTTTAGTTTTTCTTAGGACTTAGGATTTCTTAGGGTTTAGGGCTTCTTAGAGTTTCATGAGGCCTAGGATTGGGGGTTTATCCCTAAGGTTTAGGGTTTAGGTTTCTTAGGGTTTGAGTTTAACATTTAAGGTCTCCTAATTTTTTTTTTGGTCATTTAGGGTGTAAGGTTTAGGGTTTAGTGTTTTAGGTTTAGGGTTTTTCTAGGGTTTAGGTTTAAGATTTTTTAGTGATTTTTAGGGTTACAAGGTTTGTTTTCGGGATTTTTTATTTCAGGGATTTAATGGTTTTTAGTGTTTAGTTTTTCTTCGAATTTAGGATTTCTTACGGTTTAGGGCTTCTTAGAGTTTCATAAGGCTTAGTGTTAGAGATTCAACCCTAAGGTTTAGTGTTTAGGTTTTTTAAAAGAATTTGAATTTCTTGATATTTAGGGTTACGTAGGCATAATTTAGGGCATAGGATTTTATGTTTAGGGATTTTTTTAGGGCTTAGGGTTTTAAAGACATATTTGTTTCCTCAGGTATTATAGTTTTAGGAGTTTTAATGGATTTTAGGGTTTAGGGTTTGTTAGTGTTTCATATGGTTTGGGGCTTACGGTTTAGCCCTATGATTTAGAGTGAAGAATTTAGAGTTTCTTAGGCATATTATTTAGGGTTTAGGATTGCTTAGGGTGTTGTTTTTTTAAGGATTTTCAGGATTTAGGGTTTTGGTCTTAAGATTTTCTAGGGTTTTATTAGGTTTAGAGGAATTTTAAGGTTTAGGGTTTTAAAGGGTGTTTAGTATTTTTATGGTTTTTTATGACTAAGGGGCTCTTAGAGCAAAAGGGTTTTATATGGTTTTTAGGGTTTAGGATTTTTAAAAATTTCGTGTTTAGGAGTTTTAAAAGTCTTTTAGGGTTTTTTTATTTCTTAGGGTTTAGTCCTAAGGTTTAGGGTGGAGGATTTAGGATTTCTTTGGGTATAGATCTTTGCATTTAGGGTTTCTTTGGGTATAGAGTTTAGCATTTAGGGTTCCTTAGGATTAGGGTTTAAGGTTTAGGATTTCTTTGGATTTATACCTAACGTTTAGGGTGAAGGGTTTAGGGTTTCTTTGGGTATAGAGTTTAGCATTTAGGGTTTCATTGGGTATAGAGTATAGCATTTAGGGTTTCTTAGGATTTTGGGTTTAAGGTCCAAGTTTTTTATCTAAGGATTTTTCAGATTTAGGGCTAAGACTTATGTTTTTGTAGAATTTTTTAGGATTAGGGTTCTTTTACGTTTAGGATTCTATAAGGGTTTTTCAAGACTTTTATGATTTTTCATGATTTAGGAGTTCTTAGGGGTTTCAAATTTCTTAGGTTTAGGCTTTTAAATGTTTTTATGGTGTTGATCTAATATGCCTACGATAGGTCAACTCAAGGTTAGCTTGTGGCACTCGTGATCCTAGGTCCTGTGTTACTTCAAGGGGATAACCTCGGGGTGTGACAAAAATAATGTTTGAATAAAAGCCTCTAACTGACTAGAGATGCTGGGACATGCCCCCATCTAACTCTCGCAAAACTGAAAATAAAACGAAAGACTGAATATAAAATATGTAAATTGTCCTCGAAAAATGAGGACTCACTACAGACATTGCTGAATACGGAATTGAGAACCGATCTCCACGTGATTTGAATGCTGAGGACCTATACCTAAATCACGAGAAGATGTAGTGTAGAGTATTTATTAGTATTTGAAAGGTATTGAGTATGCATGATATGATAATGCTGAACAAATATATATAACTAAATTGTGCATATTGAACAATGATATAATCTGAACAAAATGAATATGAATTTAGGTATTTGGTTAAGGAATTTTAGGTTAGCGTTTAGAGCTTAACTTTTTCTAGGATTTTTTTTTAGGTCAAGAGCTATTTTCAATTTAGGATTTTTAAAAATTTTTTGGGATAAGTATTGTTTTTACGATTTAGGAGTTCTAAGGGCTTAGGATTTAGGGTTTTGGATTAAAGAATATTTTTAGGGTTTTTAAGGTTTGTTTTCGTGATTTTTAGTTTTAAGGTTTGAAAGGATTTTAGTGTTTAGTTTTTCTTAGGATTTAGGATTTCTTTGGGTTTAGGGCTTCTTAGAGTTTAACGAGGTCTAGGGTTTGGGGTTTATCCCTAAGGGTTTGGGGTTTATCCCTAAGGGTTAGGGTTTAGGTTTCTTAGGGTTTGAGTTTAACATTTAAGGTATACTAGGTTTTTTTTGGTTCATTTATGGTGTAGGGTTTAGGGTTTAGTGTTTTAGGTTTCGGGATTTTCTAGGGTTTAGGTTTAAGATTTTTTAGTGATTTTTAGGGTTATTAAGGTTTGTTTTAGGGATTTTTAATTTTAGGGATCTAATGGTTTTAGGTGTTTAGTTTTTCGTAGAATTTAGGATTTCTTAGGGTTTAGGGCTTCTTAGAGTTTTATAAGGCTTAGGGTGGGGTTAGGGGTTTATCCCTATGTTTTAGGGTTTAGGTTTCTTAGGGTTTGAGTTTCACATTTAAGGTCTACTAGGTTTTTTTTTTGGGTCATTTAGGGTGTAGGATTTAGGGTTTAGTGTTTTAGGTTTATGCTTTTTCTAGGGTTGAGAGTTTAGGAATATTTAGAGGTTTTTTAGGTTTAGAGTTTTTAATGTTTTTTTTGTTTTTTTTTTTTGGTGATTTTAGTGTTTAGTCTTTTTTAGGGTTTAGGGATTCTTAGAGTTTCACAAGGCTTAGGGTTGGGGGTTTATCCCTAAGGTTTAGGGTTTAGGTTTCTTAGGGTTTGAGTTTTACATTTAAGGTCTCCTTGGTTATTTTTCTATCATTTTAGGTGTAGGGTTTAGTGTTTTAGGTTTAGGGTTTTTCTAGGGTTTAGGGTTTAGGTTTGGTAGGTTTAAGAATTTTTTGAGGTTTTTTAGTTTTAGAGTTTTTAAAGTTTTTTTTGTTGTGTTTTAGGGTTTCTCAGTGCTTTTTTGGGTTTAGGGTTTGGCGTTTTCTCAGGATTAGGGTTTGGGGTTTTGATTTTTAAGGGTTTATGATTTAGGGTTTCTTAGGGTTTAGGGTTCAAGGTTTAGAGTTTGGGATTTATGGTTCCTTAGTCTTCAGGGTTTTAAAATATTTTTTTAGTTTTTTTAGGGTTTAGGTTTTCTTAGTGATTTTTAGAGTTTAGTTTTTCTTAGTGATTTTTAGGATTTCATAGGGTTTAGGGTTTTTTTAAAATGATTTTTAGGTAAATTATGGTGTAGGGCTTACAGTTTTTTTGAGGTTTTTCTAAGGTTTAAGGTTTCTCGGGGTTTTAAAATGTTTTTTTTTTTAGAGTTTTTAGGTTTAGAATTTTTTAAATGTTTTTAAGGTTTCATAGGGTATTAGGGTTTCTTAGGTATAAGGTTTTTTAGGGTCTAGGGTTTAGGATCTTAGGTTTTAGGGCATTAGGGTTTATAAGGGTTTAAGGTTTATAGTTTCTTAGGGTTTAGTGTTTCTTAGGGTTTTTTGGTTTAGCGTTTATGGCTTAGAGATTTCGGTTTAAAGTTTTTTATTTTTTGAGTTTTTTTAGGGTTTATAAGGGCTTATGATTTCTTAAGGATTTTTTAGGTTTAGTGTTTTAAATGGTTTTCTTTATTTTTAGGGTTAAGGCCTAAGGATTATGGTGTAGGGTTTAGTTTTTTTTTAGGTTTATGACTTTTTGGTTAAGAGTATTTTTGGGTTTATGATGTTTTTTAGGTGTATGATTTTTTTGATTAGGGTTTTTAAATGTTTTAGGGTTTCTTAGGTTTTTTAAGAATTTGAATTTATTAAGATTTAAGGTTACGTAGGCCTATTTTAGGGCATAGGATTTTATATTTAGGGTTTTTTTTAGGGCTTAGGGTTTTAAAGATATTTTTCTTCCTCGAGTATTAGAGTTTTACAAATTTTAATTGATTTTAGGGTTTAGGGTTTGTTAGTGTTTCATATGGTTTGGAGCTTTGGGTTTAGCCCTACGATTTAGAGTGAAGAATTTAGAGTTTCTTAGGCATATGATTTAAGGTTTAGGAATTCGTAGGGTTTTGTTTTTTTAAGAGTTTTTAGGATCTAAGGTTTTGGGCTTAAGATTTTCTAGGGTTTTATTAGGTTTAGAGGAATTTTTAGGTTTAGGGTTTTAAAGGGTGTTTAGGATTTTTATGGTTTTTTACGACTAAGGGGATCTTAGAGCATATTGGTTTTATATGGTTTTTAGGGTTTAGGGTTTTTCAAAGTTTAGTGTTTAGGGGTTTTAAAAGTCTTTTAGTTTTTTTTTTTATTTCTTAGGGTCTAGCCCTATGGTTTAGGGTGGAGGTTTTAGGTTTTCTTTTGGTATAGAGCTTTGCATTTACGATTTCTTTGGGTATAGAGTTTAGCATTTAGGGTTTCTTAGAATTTAGGATTTAAGGTTCAGGATTTCTTAGGATTTATCCCTAACGTTTTGGGTGAAGGGTTTAGGGTTTCTTTGGTTATATAGTTTAGCATTTAGGGTTTCTTAGGATTTTTGGTTTAAGGTCCAAGTTTTTTATTTACGGATTTTTAAGATTTAGGGCTAAGGCTTACATTTTTGTAGAAATATTTAGGTTTATAGTTCTTTTAGGTTTATGATTTTAAAAGGGGTTTTTCAAGATTTTTATGATTTTTCATGATTTAGGAGTTTTTAGGGCTATGGGTTTCTTTGGGTTTAGGTCTTAGGATTTTAGATGTAGGGTTTTTAGAGGTTAGGGTCTTTAAGGGTGTTTTTAGGTTTAGTGTTTTTCAAGGTGTTTTTAGGGTTTAGGGTTTGTTGGTGTTTCATAAGTCTTGGGGTTTAGGAGTTTCCCTAAAGTTTAAGGTTTAGTGTTTCTTAGGGTTTAGGGTTTATGATTTAGGGTTTCTTAGGGGTTTCATATTTTTTAGGTTTAAGCTTTTAAAGGTTTTTTAAGGTGTTGATCTAATAAGCTTATGACAGGTGAACTCAAGGTTAGCTTGTGGTCACTCGTGATCCTAGGTCCCGTGTTACGTCAAGGGGATAACCTCGGGGTGTGACAAAAATAATGTCTAAATAAAAACCTCTAACTGAATAGAGATGCTGGGACATGCCCCCAACTAACTCTAGCAAAACTGAAACTAAAATGATAGATTGAATATAAAACATGTAAATCGTCCTCGAAAAATGAGGACTCACCACAGACATTGCTGAATACGGAATCGAGAACCGATCTCCACGTGATCTGAATGCTGAGGACCTGTACATAAATCATGAGAAGAGGTAGCGTAGTGTTTTTATTAGTATTTGAAAGGTATTGAGTATGCATGATATGATAAAGCTGAACAAATATATATAACTAAAAAGAGCATATTGAACAATGATATAATCTGAACATAATGAATAATAGTTTAGGTATTTGGTTAAGGAATTTTAAGTTAGGGTTTAGAGTTTAAGTTTTTCTAGGATTCTTTTAAGTCAAGAGCTATTTTCAATTTAGGATTTTTAAAGATTTTTTGGGATCATTATTGTTTTTACGATTTAGGAGTTCTAAGGGCTTAGGATTTAGGGTTTTAGATTAAAGAATTTTTTTAGGGTGTTTAATGTTTGTTTTCGTGATTTTTAGTTTTAGGGTATGAGGTGATTTTAGTGTTTAGTTTTTCTTAGGATTTAGGATTTCTTAGGGTTTAGGGTTTCTTAGAGTTTTCTATAGGTTTTCAAGGTTTCATAGGGTATTAAGGTTTCTTAGGTATAAGGTTTTATAGGGTTTAGGGTTTAGGATCTTAGGTTTTAGGGAATTAGGGTTTATAAGGTTTTAAGGTTTAGAGTTTCTTCGGGTTTAGTGTTTCTTAGGGTTTCTTGGTTTAGGGTTTACGGTTTAGAGTTTTAGGTTTAAAGATTTTTTTTTGAGATTTTTTAGGGTTTATAAGGGCTTTTTATCTCTTAAGGATTTCTTAGGTTTAGGGTTTTAAAAGGTTTTCTTTATGTTTAGGGTTAAGGCCCAAGGATTATGGTGTACGGTTTAGGTTCTTTTTAGGTTTATGACTTTTTGGTTAAGAGTATTTTAGGGTTTATAATTTTTTTTAGGTTTATGACTTTTTTGATTAGGGTTTTTAAATGTTTTAGGGTTTCTTAGGTTTTTGAAGAATTTGAATCTCTTATGATTTAGCATTTAGGATTTCTTAGGGTTTTGTTTTTTTTAGGGTTTTTAGGATTTAGGGTTTTGGGCTAAAGATTTTCTAAGGTTTTATTAGGTTTTGAGGAATTTTTAGGTTTAGGGTTTTAAAGGGTGTTTAGTATTTTTATGGTTTTTAATGACTAAGGGGATCTTAGAGCATAGTGTATTTGTATGGTCTTTTAGGTTTTTTTTTTATTTCTTAGGGTTTAGCCCTATGGTTTAGGGTTTCTTTGGGTATAGAGTTTAGCATTTAGTGTTTCTTAGGATTTAGGGCTTAAGGTTTAGGATTTTTTTGGATTTAGCCCTAACGTTTAGGGTGAAGGGTTTAGGGTTTCTTTAGGAATAGAGTTTAGCATTTAGGGTTTCTTAGGATTTAGGTTTTAAGGTCTAAGTTTTTTATTTACGGATTTTTAAGATTTAGGGCTAAGGCTCACGTTTTTGTAGAATTTTTTAGGTTTAGAGTTCTTTTAAGTTTAGGACTTTAATAAGAGTTTCCAAGATTTTTATGATTTTTCATGATATAGGAGTTCTTAGAGCTACGAGTTTCTTTGGGGTTAGGGCTTAAGATTTTAGATTTAGTGTTTTTAGGGGTTAGGGGTCTTAAGGGTTTTTTTAGGTTTAGTGTTTTTCAAGGTGTTTTAAGGGTTTAGGATTTCTTAGGGTTTAGGGTTTGTTGGTGTTTCATAAGTCTTGGGGTTTAGGGGTTTCCCTAAGGTTTAAGGTTTAGTGTTTTTTAGGGTTTAGGGTTTATGATTTAGGGTTTCTTAGGGGTTTCAAATTTCTTAGGTTTAGGCTTTTAAAGGTTTTTATAATGTTGATCTAATATGCTTATGACAGGTCAACTCAAGGTTAGCTTGATGTCACTCGTGATCCTAGGTCCCGTGTTACGTTAAGGGGATAACCTCGGGGTGTGACAAAAATAATGTTCGAATAAAATCCTCTAACCCGACTAGAGATGTTGTGACATGCCCCAGACTAACTCTAGCAAAACCGAAACTAAAACGAAAGACGAATATAAAACATGTAAATCGTCCTTTGAAATGGAGGACTCACCACAGACATTTCTGAATACGGAATCGAGAACCGATCTCCACGTGATCTAAATGCTGAGGACCTATACCTACATCACGAGAAGATGTAGCGTAGAGTATGTATTAGTATTTGAAAGGTATTGAGTATGCATGATATGATAAAGCTGAACAAATATGTATAATTGAAAAGAGCATATTGAACAATGATATAATCTGAACTTAATGAATAATAGTTTAGGTATTTGATTAAGGAATTTTAGGTTAGGGTTTAGATCTTAAGTTTTTCTAGGATTCTTTCTGGTCAAGTGTTTTTTTTTTCAGTTGAGGATTTTTAAAGTTTTTTGGGATCATTATTGATTTTACGATTTAGGAGTTCTAAGGGCTTAGTACTTAGGGTTTTAGATTAAAGAATTTTTTTAGGGTTTTAAGGTTTGTTTTCGAGATTTTTAGTTTTAGGCTTTTAAAGGATTTTAGTGTCTAGTTTTTCTTAGGATTTAGGATTTCTTAGGGTTTAGGGCTTCTTAGAGTTTCATGAGGCCTTGTGTTGGGGGTTTATCCTTAAGGTTTAGGGTTCAGGTTTCTTAGGGTTTGAATTTAACATTTAAGGTCTCCTTGTTTTTTTTTTGGTCATTTAGGGTGTAGGGTTTAGGGTTTTTCTATGGTTTAGGTTAAAGATTTTTTAGTGTTTTTTAGGGTTATTAAGGATTGTTTTCGGGATTTTTTTTTTTAGGGATTTAAAGGTTTATAGTGTTTAGTTTTCCTCAGAATTTAGGATTTTTTACGATTTAGTGCTACTTAGAGTTTCATAAGGCTTAGTGTTAGGGGTTTAACCCTAAGGTTTAGGGTTTAGGTTTTTTAAAAGAATTTGAATTTCTTGAGATTTAGGGTTACGTAGGCCTAATTTAGGGCATGGGATTTTATGTTTAGGGTTTTTTTTTGGGCTTAGGGTTTTAAAGATATTTTTGTTTCCTCGGGTATTATAGTTTGAGGAGTTTTAATGGATTTTAGGGTTTAGGGTTTGTTAGTGTTTCATATGGTTTGGGGCTTAGGGTTTAGCCCTACGATTTAGAGTGAAGAATTTAGAGTTTCTTAGGCATATGATTTAGGGTTCAGGATTTCGTAGGGTTTTGTTTTTTTATGGGTTTTTAGGATTTAGGGTTTTAGGCTTAAGATTTTTTAGGGTTTTATTATGTTTAGAGGAATTTTTAAGTTTAGGGTTTTAAAGGGTGTTTAGGATTTTTATGGTTTTTTACGACTAATGGTCTCTTAGAGCATATGGGTTTTATATGGTTTTTAGGGTTTAAGGGTTTTAAAATTTTGGTATTTAGGGGTTTTAAAAGTCTTTTTAGGTTTTTTTTTTTACTTCTTATGGTTTTGCACTAAGGTTTAGGATGGATGGTTTAGGTTTTCTTTGGGTATAGAGCTTTGCATTTAGGGTTTCTTTGGGTATAGAGTGTAGCATTTAGGGTTTCTTAGGATTTAGGTTATAAGGTTTAGGATTTCTTATGATTTATCCGTAACGTTTAGGGTGAAGGGTTTAGGGTTTCTTTGGGTATAAAGTTTAGCATTTAGGGTTTCTTTAGGTATAGAGTTTAGCATTTTGGGTTTAAGGTCCAAGTTTTTTATCCAAGGATTTTTAAGATTTAGGGCTAAGGCTTACATTTTTGTAGAATTTTTTAGGTTTAGAGTTCTTTTAGGTTTAGGATTTTAAAAGGGTTTTTCAAGATTTTTATGATTTTTCATAATTTAGGAGTTCTTAGGGCGACGAGTTTCTTTGGGGTTGGGGCTTAGGATTTTAGATTAAGGGTTTTTAGGGGTCCGGGGCTTTATGGGCTTTTTTAGGTTTAGTGTTTTTCAAGGTGTTTTTAGGGTTTAGGATTTTTTAGGGTTTAGGATTTCTTAGGGTTTAGGGTTTGTTGGTGTTTCATAAGTCCTGTGGTTTAGAGGTTTCCCAAAAGTTTAACGGTTAGTGTTTCTTAGGGTTTAGGGTTTATGATTTAGGGTTTCTTAGGGGTTTCAAATTTCTTAAGTTTAGGCTTATAAATGTTTTTTATACTGTTGATCAAATATTCTTATGACAGGTCAACTCAAGGTTAGCTTGTGGTCACTCGTGATCCTAGGTCCCGTGTTACGTCTAGGGGATAACCTCGGGGTGTGACAAGAATAATGTCTGAATAAAATCCTCTAACTGACTAGAGATGCTGGCACATGCCCCCAGCTAACTCTAGCAAAACTGAAACTAAAATAAAAGACTGAATATAAAACATATAAATCATCCTCGAAATCGAGATCCAATTCCACGTGATCTTCAAGCTGAGGACCTTTACCTAAATCACAAGAATATGTAGTGTAGAGTATTTATTATTATTTGAAAGGTATTGAGTATGCATGATATGATAAAGCTGAACAAATATATATAACTAAATAGAGCATATTGAATAATGATATAATTTGAGCATAATGAATAACAGTTTAGGTATTTTGTTAAGGAATTGTAGGTTAGGGTTTAGAGCTTATGTTTTTCTAGGATATTTTTAGGTCAAGAGCTATTTTCAATTTAGGATTTTTAAATATTTTTTGGTATCATTATTGTTGTTACGATTTAGGAGTTCTAAGGGCTTAGGATTAAGGGTTTTAGATTAAAGAATTCTTTTAGGATTTTTAAGGTTTGTTTTTCGTCATTTTTAGTTTTAGGGTTTGAAAGGATTTTAGAGTTTAGTTTTTGTTAGGATTTAGGATTTATTAGGGTGTAGGGCTTCTTAGAGTTTCACGCGGCCTAGGGTTGGGGGTTTATCCCTAAGGTTTAGGGTTTAGGTTTCTTAGGGTTTGAGTTTAACTTCTAAGGTCTACTAGGTTTTTTTTGGGCCATTTATGGTGTAGGGTTTAGGGTTTAGTGTTTTAGGTTTCAAGTTTTTCTAGGGTTTACGTGTAAGCATTTTTAGTGATTTTAGGGTTATTAAGGTTTGTTTTCGGGATTTTTAATTTTAGGGATCTAAGGGTTTTTAGTGTTTAGTTTTTCTTAGAATTTAGGATTTCTTAGGGTTTAGGGCTTATTAGAGTTTCATAAGGCTTAGGGTTAGGGGTTTATCCAATAGGGTTAGGATTTAGGGTTCTTAGGGTTTGAGTTTAACATTTAAGGTCTACTAGGTTTTTTTTTTGGGTCATTTAAGGTGTAGGGTTTAGGGTGTAGTGTTTTAGGTTTATGGTTTCTCTAGGTTTAGGGTTTAGACTTGTTAGGTTTAAGATTTTTTAGATGTTTCTTAGGTTTAGAGTTTTTAATGTTTTTTTGTTGTTTTTTTGGTGTTTTTAGTGTTAAGTTTTTCTTACGGTTTAGGGATTCTTAGAGTTTCAGAAGGTTTAGGGTTGTGGGTTTATCCCTAAGGTTTAGGGTTTAGGTTTCTTAGGGTTTGAGTTTTACATTTAAGGTCTCCTTGGTTATTTTTTCATCATTTAGGGTGTAGGGTTTAGTGTTTTAGGTTTAGGTTTTTCTGGGGTTTAGGGTCTAGGTTTGTTAGGTTTAAGAATTTTTTGAGGTATTTTAGTTGTAGAGTTTTAAAAGTTTTTTTTGTTGTGTTTTAGGGTTTAGGGTTTCTCAGTGCTTTTTTGGGTGTAGGGTTTGGGGTTTTCTAAGGATTAGGGTTTGGGGTTATGATTTTTCAGGGTTTACGATTTAGGGTTTCTTAGGGTTTAGAGATCAAGGTTTAGAGTTTGGTATTTAGGGTTCCTTAGGCTTCGGGGTTTTAACTTTTTTTTAAAGGTTTTTTAGGGTTTAGGTTTTCTTAGTGATATTTAGGGTTTAGCTTTTCTTAGTGATCTTTAGGATTTCATAGGGTTTAGGGTTTTTTTAAAATGATTTTTAGGTAAATTATGGTGTAGGGCTTACTGTTTTTTTAAGGTTTGTTTTAGGTTTAGGGTTTCTAAGGGTTTTAAAACGTTTTTTTTTTTTGAGTTTTTAGGTTTAGAGTTTTTTAAAGGTTTTTAAGGTTTCATAGGGTATTAGGGTTTCTTAGGTATAAGGTTTTTTAGGGTTTAGGATCTTAGGTTTTAGGGCGTTAGGGTTTAAGGTTTAGAGTTTCTCAAGATTTAGTGTTTCTTAGGGTTTCTTGGTTTAGGGTTTAGGGCTTAGAGATTTCGGTCTAAAGATTATATTTTTTTTGAGTTTTTTTAGGGTTATAAGGGATTATGATTTCTTAAGGATTTTTTAGGTCTAAGATTTTAAAAGGTTTTCTTTATGTTTAGGGTTAAGGCCGAAGGATTATGGTGTAAGGTTTAGTTTTTTTTTAGGTTTATGACTTTTTCGTTAAGAGTATTTTAGGGTTTATGATTTTTTTTAGGTTTATGATTTTTATGATTAGGGTTTTAAAATGTTTTAGGATTTCTTAGGGTTTAGGGTTTGTTGGTGTTTAATAAGTCTTGGGGTTTAGGGGTTTCCCTAAGGTTTAAGGTTTTGTGTTTCTTAGGGTATAGGGTTTATGATTTAGGGTTTCTTAGGGGTTTCAAATTTCTTAGGTTTAGGCTTTTAAAAGTTTTTTAAGTTGTTGATCTAATATGCTTATGACAGGTCAACTCAAGGTTCGCTTGGGGTTACTCGTGATCCTAGGTCCCGTGTTACGTCAAGCAGATAACCTCGGGGTGTGACAAAAATAATGTCTGAATAAACGCCTCTAACTGACTAGAGATGCTGGGATATGCGCCTACCAGACTCTAGCGAAATTGAAACTAAAATGAAAGATTGAAAATAAAACATGTAAATCTTCCTCGAAAAAAGAGGACTCAACACAGACATTGCTGAATACAGAATCGAGAACCGATCTCCACGTGATCTAAATGCAGAGGACCTGTACCTACATCACGAGAAGATGTAGCGTAGAGTATGTATTAGTATTTGAAAGGTATTGAGTATGCATGATATGATAAAAAGCCGAACAATTATATATAATTAAATAGAGCATATTGAACAATGATATAATCTGAACATAATGAATAAGAGTTTATGTATTTGATTAAGGAATTTTAGTTTAGGGTTTAGATCTTAAGTTTTTCTAGGATTTTTTTAGGTCAAGTGCTTTTTTCAATCTAGGATTTTAAAAGATTTTTTGTGATCATTATTGTTTTTATGATTTAGGAGTTCTAAGGGATTAGGACTTAGGGTTTTTAAGGTTTGTTTTCATGATTTTTAGTTTTATGGTTTTAAAGGATTTCAGTGTTTAGTTTTTCTTAGGATTTAGGATTTTTTAGGGTTTAGGGGTTCTTAGAGTTTCATGAGGCCTAGGGTTGGGGGTTTATCCCTAAGGTTTAGGGTTTAGGTTTCTTAGGGTTTGAGTTTAACATTTAAGGTCTCCTAGGTTTTATTTGGGTCATTTAGGGTGTAGGGTTTAGGGTTTAGTGTTTTAGGTTTAGGGTTTTCTAGGGTTTACGTTTAAGAATTTTTGGTGATATTTAGGGTTAAAAAGGGTTGTTTGTGGGATTTTTAATTTTAGGGATTCAAAGGTTTTTAGTGTTTAGTTTTTCTTAGAATATAGGATTTCTTAGGGTTTAGGGCTTCTTTGAGTTTCATAAGGCTTAGGGTTAGGTGTTTTTCCCTAAGGCTTACGGTTTAGGTTTCTTAGGGTTTGAGTTTAACATTTAAGGTCTACTAAGTTTTTTTTGGGCCATTTAGGGTGTAGGGTTTTGTGTTTTAGGTTTATGGTTTTTGTAGGGTTGAGGGTTTAGGTTTGTTGGGTTTAAGATTTTTTAGAGGTCTTTTAGGTTTAGAGTATGTAATGTTTTTTCTGTTGTCTTTTTTGGTGTTTTTAGTGTTTAGTTTTTCTTAGGGATTCTTAGAGTTTCACAAGGATTAGGGTTGTGGGTTTATCTCTTCGGTAGGTCTAGGGTTTAGGTTTCTTAGGGTTTGAGTTTAACATTTAAGGTCTTCTAGGTTATTTTTGGGTGATTTAGGGTGTTGGGTTTAGTGTTTTAGGTTTCGGGTTTTTATAGGGTTTAGGGTTCAGGTTTGTTTGGTTTAAGATTTTTTAAAGGTTTTAGTTTTAGAGTTTTGAAAGTTTTTTTTGTTGTTATTAAGGGTTTAGGGTTTGGAGCTTTCTTACGATTAGGGTTTGGGGTTATGATTTAGGGTTTTTAGGGGTTAGGGGCTTTAAGAGGCTTTTTTGGGTTGTGTTTTTCAAGTTGTTTTTAGGGTTCAGGCTTTCTTAGGGTTTAGGGATTGTTGGTGTTTCATAAGTCCTGGGTTTAGGGGTTTCCTTAAGGTTTAAGGTTTAGTGTTTCTTAGGATTTAGGGTTTGTGATTTAGTTTTTCTTAGGGGTTTCAAATTTCTTAGGTTTAATCTTTTAAAGCTTTTTTAAGCTGTTGATCTATTATGCTTATGACAGGTCAACTCAAGGTTAGCTTGTGGTCACTCGTGATCCTAGGTCCCGTGTTACGTCTAGGGAATAACCTTAGCTGTGACAAAAATAATGTCTGAATAAAAGCCTCTACCTGACAGAAGATGCTGGGACATGCCCCCAGCTAACTCTAGCAAAATTGAAACTAAAGTAAAAGACTGAATATAAAACATGTAAATCATCCTCGAAAAATGAGGACTCACCATAGACATTGCTGAATTCGAAATCGAGAATCGATCTCAACGTGATCTGAATGCTGAGGACCTATACCTAAATCACGTGAAGATGTAGCGTAGAGTATTTATTAGTATTATAAAGGTATTGAGTATGCATGATATGATAAAGTTGAACAAATATATATAAGTAAATAGAGCATATTGAATAGTGATATCATCTGAACATAATGAATAAGAGTTTAGGTATTTGGTTAAGGAATTTTACGTTAGGGTTTAGAGCTTAAATTTTTCTAGGATTATTTTAGGTCAAGAGCTTATTTCAATTTATGATTTTTAAAGATTTTTTGTTGTTTTTTTTGGTGTCTTTAGTGTTTAGTTTTTCTTAGGATTTAGGATTTCTTTGGGTTTAGGGCTTCTTAGAGTTTCACGAGGCCTAGGGTTGTGGGTTTATCCCTAAGGTTTAGGGTTTAGGTTTCTTAGGGTTTGAGCTTAACATTTAAGGTCGACTAGGTTTTTTTGGGTCATTTATGGTGTAGGGTTTAGGGTTTAGTGTTTTAGGTTTAACATTTTTCAGTGATTTTTAGTGTTATTAAGGTTTGTTTTCGGGATTTTTAATTTTAGGGATCTAAAGGTTTTTAGTGTTTAGTTTTTCTTAGAATTTAGGATTTCTTAGGGTTTAGGGCTTCTTAGAGTTTTATAAGGCTTAGGTTTAGGGGTTTATCCTTAAGGTTTAGGGATTAGGTTTCTTAGGGTTTGAGTTTAACATTTAAGGTCTACTAGGCTTTTTTTTTTTGGATCATTTAGGGTGTAGGGTTTAGGGTTTAGTGTTTTAGGTTTATGGTTTTTCTAGGGTTTAGTGTTTAGGCTTGTTAAGTTTAAGATTTTTTAGAGGTTTTTTAGGTTTAGAATTTTTAATGTTTTTTCTGTTGCTTTTTTGGTGTTTTTAGTGTTTAGTTTTTCTTAGGGTTTTGGGATTCTTAGAGTTTCACAAGGATTAGGGTTCTGGGTTTATCCCTAAGGTTTAGGGTTTAGGTTTCTTAGGGTTTGATATTTACATTTAAGGTCTCCTTGGCTATTTTTCGATCATTTAGGGTGTAGGGTTTAGTGTTTTAGGTTTAGGGTTTTTCTAGGGTTTAGGGTTTAGGTTTGTTAGATTTAAGAATTTTTAGAGGTTTTTTCATTTTAGAGTTTTTAAAGTTTTTTTTGTTGTGTTTTAGGGTTTAGGGTTTCTCAGTGCTTTTTTGGGTTTACGGTTTATGGTTTTCTTAGGATTAGGGTTTGGGGTTATGATTTTTAAGGGTTTACTATTTACGGTTTCTTAGGGTTTAGGGTTCAAGGTTTAGAGTTTGGGATTTAGGATTCCTTAGGCTTCGGGGTTTTAAATTCTTTTTTTTAGGTTTTTTAGGACTTAGGTTTTCTTAGTGATATTTAGGGTTTAGCTTTTCTTAGTGATTTTTAGGATTTTATTGGGTTTAGGGTTTTATAAAAATGATTTTTAGGTAAATTATGGTGTAGGGTTTACTGTTTTTTTAAGGTTTCTAGGGGTTTTAAAACATTTTTTTTTTTTAGAATTGTTAGGTTTAGAGTTTTTTAAAGGCTTTTAAGGTTTCATAGGGTTTTAGGGTTTCTTAGGTATAGGTTTCTTTAGGGTTTAGGGTTTAGGATCTTAGGTTTTATGGCATTAGGGTTTATAAGGGTTTAAGGTTTAGAGTTTCTTAGGGTTTAGTGTTTCTTAGGGTTTTTGGATTAGGGTTTAGGACTTAGAGATTTCGGTTTAAAGATTATTTTTTTTGAGTTTTTTTAGTGTTTATAAGGGCTTATGATTTCTTAAGGATTTTTTAGGTTTAGGGTATTAAAAGGTTTTCTTTATGTTTAGGGTTAAGGCCCAAGGAATATGCTGTAGGGTTTTGTTTTTTTTTAGGTTTATGACTTTTTGGTTATGATTTTTTTTGGGTTTATGATTTTTTTTAGATTTATGATTTCTATGATTAGGGTTTTTAAATGTTTTAGGGTTTCTTAGTTTTTTTAAGAATTGAATTTCTTAAGATTTAGGGTTACGTAGGCCTAATTTAGGACATAGGATTTTATGTTTAGGGTTTTTCTTAGGGCTTAGGGTTTTAAAGAGTTTTTTGTTTCCTCAGGTATTATAGTTTTAGGGGATTTAATGGATTTTAGGGTTTAGGGTTTGTTAGTGTTTCATATGGTTTGGGGCTTAGGGTTTAGCCCTACGATTTAGAGTTTCTTAGGCATATGATTTAGGGTTTAGAATTTCTTAGGGTTTTGTTTTTTTAAGGGTTTTTAGGATTTAGGGTTTATGATTTAGGGTTTCTTTGGATTTAGGGTTTAAGGATTAGGATTTCTTTGGATTTATCCCTAACGTTTAGGGTTTCTTTGGGTATAGAGTTTAGCATTTAGGGTTTCTTAGGATTTTGGGTTTAAGGTCAAATTTTTTAACTTAAGGATTTTTAAGATTCAGGGCTAAGGGTTACGTTTTTGGTAGAATTTTTTAGGTTTAGAGTTCTTTTAGGTTTAGGATTTTAAGAGGGTTTTTCAAGACTTTTATGATTTTTCATGATTTAGGAGTTCTTAGGGATACGAGTTTCTTTGGGTTTAGGGCTTGTGATTTTAGATTTAGGGTTTTTAGGGGTTAGGGCCTTTAAGGGTTTTTCTAGGTTTAGTGTTTTTAAATGTGTTTTTAGGGTTTAGGATTTCTTAGGGTTTAGGGTTTGTTGGTGTTTCATAAGCATTGGGGTTTAGGGGTTTCCATAAGGTTTAAGGTTTAGTGTTTTTTAGGGTTTAGGGTTTATGATTTAGGGTTTCTTAGGGGTTTCAATTTTCTTAGGTTTAGGCTTTTAAACGTTTTTTAAGGTGTTGATCTATTATGCTTATGACAGGTCAACTCAAGGTTAGCTTGTGGTCACTCGTGATCCTAGGTCTTGTGTTACGTCAAGCGGATAACCTCGGGGTGTGACAAAAATAATGTCTGAATAAAAGCCTCTAAGTGACTAGAGATGATGGGACATGCCCCCAACTAACTCTAGCAAAACTGAAACTAAAATGAAAGACTGAATATAAAACATGTAAATCGTCCTCAAAAAATGAGGACACACCACAGAGATTGCTGAATACGAAATCGAGAGTCAATTTCCACGTGATCTGAATGCTGAGGACCTGTACCTATATCACGAGAAAATGTAGCGTACAGTATGTATTAGTGTTTGAAAGGTATTGAGTATGCATGATATGATAAAACTAAACTAATATATATAACTAAATAGAGCATATTGAACAATGATATAATCTGGACATAATGTATAAGAGTTTAGGTATTTGGTTAAGGAATTTTAGGTTAGGGTTTACAGCTTAAGTTTTTCTAGGATTTTTTTAGGTCAAGAGCTATTTTCAATTTAGGATTTTTAATTTTTTTTTGGGATCATTATTGTTTTTACGATTTAGGAGTTCTAAGGGATTAGGAATTAGGGTTTTAGATTAAAGAATTTTTTTAGGGGTTTTAAGGTTTGTTTTTGTGATTTTTAGTTTTAGGGTTTTAAAGGATTTTAGTGTTTAGTTTTTCTTAGGATTTAGGATTTCTTAGGGTATAGGTCTTCTTAGAGTTTCATGAGGCCTAGGGTTGGGGGTTTATCCGTAAGATTTAGGGTTTAGGTTTCTTAGGGTTTGAGTTTAACATTTGAGGTCTACTACGTTTTTTTGGGTCATTCAGGGTGTAGGGTTTAGGGTTTAGTGTTTTAGATTTGGGGTTTTTCTAGGGTTTAGGTTTAAGATTATTCAGTGATTTTTAGGGTTATTAAGGTTTGTTTTCGGGATTTTTAATTTTAGGGATCTAAAGGTTTTTTGTGTTTATTTTTTCTTAGAATTTTGGATTACTTAGGATTTAGGGCTTCTTAGAGTTTCATAAGGCTTGGGTTAGGGGTTATCCCTAAGGTTTAGGGTTTAGGTTTCTTAGGGTTTGAGTTTAACAATTAAGGTCTACTAGGTTCTTTTTTTGGGTCATTTAGGGTGTAGGGTTTAGGGTTTAGTGTTTTAGGTGTATGGTTTTTCTAGGGTTTAGGGTTTAGGTTTGTTAGGTTTAAGATTTTTTAGACGTTTTTTAGGTTTAGAGTTTTTAATGATTTTTGTGTTGTTTTTATGGTATTTTTAGTGTTTGATTTTTCTTAGCGTTTAGGGATTCTTACAGTTTCACAAGGCTTAGGGTTGGGGGTTTATCCCTAAGGTTTAGGGTTTAGGTTTCTTAAGGTTTGAGTTTTACAATTAAGGTCTCCTTGGTTATTTTTGGGTCATTTAGGACGTAGGGTTTAGTGTTTTAGGTTTAGGGATTTTCTAGGGTTTAGGCTTTTGGTTTGTTAGGTTTAAGAATTTTTCAAAGTTTTTTAGTTTTAGAGTTTTTAAAGTTTTTTTGATGTGTTTTAGGGTTTAGGGTTTCTTAGTGCTTTTTTGGGTTTAGGGTTTGGGGTTATATTTTTAAGGGTTTATGATTTAGGGTTTCTTAGGGTTTAGGGTTCATGGTTTAGAGTGTGGGATTTAGGGTTCCTTAGGTTTAGGGGTTTTAATTATTTTTTTTTGGTTTTTTAGGGTTTAGGCTTTCTTAGTTATTTTAGGGTTTTGCTTTTCTTAGAGACTTTTAGTATTTTATAGGGTTTAGGGTTTTTTTAAATGATTTTTAGTTAAATTATGGTGTAGGGCTTACTGGTTTTTTAGGTTTTTTTTAGGTTTAAGGTTTCTAGGGGTTTTAAAACATTTTTTTTTTTAGAGTTTTTTGGTTTAGGGTTTTTTAAAGGTTTTTATGGTTTCATAGGGTATTAGGTATAGGGTTTTTTAGGATTTAGGGTTTAGGATATTAGGTTTTAGGGCATTAGGGTTTATAAGGGTTTAAGGTTTAGAGTTTCTTAGGGTTTAGTGTTTCTTAGGGTTTCTTGGTTTAGGGTTTAGGGCTTAGATATTTAGGTTTAAAGATTTTTTTTTTTACAGTTTTTTTAGGGTTTTTAAGGGCTTATGATTTCTTAAGGATTTTTTAGGTTTAGGGTTTTAAAAAGTTTTCTTTATGTTTAGGGTTAAGGCCTAAGGATTTTGGTGTAGGGTTTAGGTTCTTTTTAGGTTTATGACTTTTTGGTTAAGAGTATTTTAGGGTTTATTATTTTTTTTTGGTTTATGATTTTTATGATTAGGGTTTTTAAATGTTTTATGGTTTCTTAGATTGTTTAAGAATTTGAATTTCTTAATATTTAGGGTTACGTAGGCCTAATTTAGGGCATATGATTTTATGTTTAGGCTCTTTTTTAGGGCTTAGGGTTTTTTTTCAATGGATTTTTGGGTTTAGGGTTTGTTAGTGTTTCATATGGTTTCGGTCTTAGGGTTTAGCCCTACGATTTTGAGTGAAGAATTGACAGCTTCTTAGGCATACGATCTAGGGTTTAGAATTTCTTAGGGTTTTGTTTCTTTAAGGGCTTTTAGGACTTAGGGTTTTGGGCTTTAGATTTTCTAGGGTTTTATTAGGTTTAGAGGAATTTTTAGGTTTACGGTTTTAAAGGGTGTTCGGGATTTTTATTGTTTTTTACGACAAAGGGGCTCTTAGAGCATAGGGGTTTTATATGGTTTTTTGGGTTTAGGGTTTTTAAAAGTTTAGTGTTTAGGGGTTTTAAAAGTCTTTTAACGTTTTTTTTATTCCTTAGGGTTTAGCCCTATGGTTTAGGGTTGATTTGGATATAGAGTTTTGCATTAAGGGTTTCTTTGGGTATAGAGTTTAGCATTTAAGTTTTCTTAGGACTTAGGGTTCAAGGTTTAGGATTTCTTTGGATTTATCCCTAAAGTTTAGGGTGAAGGGTTTAGGGTTTCTTTGGGTATAGAGTTTAGCATTTAGGGTTTCTTAGGATTTTGGGTTGAAGGTCCAAGTTTTTTATTTAAGGATTTTTAAGATTTAGCGCTAAGGCTTACGTTTTTGTAGAATTTGTTAGATTTAGAGTTCTTTTAGGTTTAGGATTTTAAAAGGGTTTTTCAAGATTTTTATGATTTTTCATGATTTAGGAGTTCTTAGGGCTACTGGTTTCTTTGGGATTAAGGCTTAAGATTTTAGATTTAGGGTTCTTAGGGGTTAGGGACGTTAAGGCTTTTTTTACATTTAGTGTTTTTCAAGGTGTTTTTAGGGTTTAGGATTTCTTTGGGTTTAGGGTTTGTTCGTGTTTCATAAGTCTTGGGGTTTAGGGGTTTCCGTAAGGTTTAAGATTTAATGTTTCTTAGGGTTTAGGGTTTATGATTTAGGGTTTCTTAGGGGTTTAGGGTTTATGATTTAGGGTTTCTTAGGGGTTTCAAATTTCTTAGGTGTAGGCTTTTAAAGATTTTTTAAGGTGTCGATTTAATATGCTTATGACAGGTCAACTAAAGGTTAGCTTGGGTCACTCGTGATCCTATGTCCCGTGTTACGTCAAGGGGATAACCTCGGGGTGTTACAAAAATAATATTTGAAAAAATCCCTCTAACTGAATAGAGATGCTGGGACATGCCCCCAGCTAACCCTAGCAAAACTGAAACTAAAATGAAAGACTGAATATAAAACATGTAAATCGTCCTCGAAAACTGAGGACTCACCACATACATTCCTGAATACAGAATCGAGAACCGAACTCCACGTGATCTAAATATAGAGGACATGTACCTACATCACGAGAAGATGTAGCATAAAGTATGTATTAGTATTTGAAAGGTATTGAGTATGCATGATATGATAAAGCTGAACAAATATATATAACTGAATAGAGCATATTGAGCAATGATATAATCTGAATATAATGAATAAGAGTTTAGGTATTTGGTTAAGGAATTTTAGGTTAGGGTTTACAGCTTAAATTTTTCAAGGATTTCTTTAGGTCAAGAGTTTTTTTCAATTTAGGATTTTTAAAGATTTTTTGGGATCATTATTATTTTGACGATTTAGGAGTTCTAAGGGCTTAGGACTTAGTGTTTTAGATTAAAGAATTTTTTTAGGGTTTTTAAGGTTTGTTTTCGTGATTTTTAGTTTTAAGGTTTTAAAGGATCTTAGTGTTTAGTTTTTCTTAGGATTTAGGATTTCTTAGGGTTTAGGGCTTCTTAGAGTTTCATGAGGCCTAGGGTTGGGGTTAATCCCTAATGTTTAGGGTTTAGGTTTCTTAGTGTTTGAGTTTAACATTTAAGGTCTCCTAGGTTTTTTTGGGTCATTTAGGGTGTAGGGTTTAGGGTTTAGGGTTTTCTAGGGTTTAGGTTTACGATTTTTTAGTGACTTTTAGGGTTATTAAGGTTTGTTTTCGGGATTTTTAAATTTAGGGATTTAAAGGTTTTTAGTGTTTAGTTTTTCTTAGAATTTAGGATTTCTTAGGGTTTAGGGTTTCTTAGAGTTTCATAAGGTTTAGGATTAGGGGTTTGTCCCTAAGGTTTAGGGTTTAGGTTTCTTAGGGTTTGAGTTTAACATTTAAGGTCTACTAGGTTTATTTTTTGTGTCATTTATGGTGTAGGGTTTAGGGTTTAGTGTTTTAGGTTTATGGTTTTTCTTGGGTTTAGGGTTTAGGGTTGTTAGGGTTAAGGTTTTTTTAGAGACTTTTTAGGTTTAGAGCTTTTAATGTTTTTGTTGTTGTTTTTTTTGGTGTTTTTAGTGTTTAGTTTTTCTTAGGGTTTAGGGATTCTTAGAGTTTGACAAGGCTTAGGGTTGGGGGTTTATCCCTAAGGTTTAGGGTTTAGGTTTCTTAGGGTTAGAGTTTTACATTTAAGGTCTCCTTGGTTATTTTTCGACCATTTAGGGTGTAAGGTTTAGGATGTTTCTAGGGTTTAGGGTTTAGGTTTGTTAGGTTTAAGATTTTTAGAGATTTTTTTGTTTTAGAGTTTTTATATTATTTTTGTTGTTTTTTAGGGTTTAGGGTTTCTTAGTGCTTTTTTGGGTTTAGGGTTTGGGGTATTCTTAGGATTATGGTATGGGGTTATGATTTTTAAGGGTTTACGATTTAGTGTTTCTTAGGGTTTAGGGCTCAAGTTTTAGAGTTTGGGATTTAGGGTTCCTTAGGTTTAGGGGTTTAAAAGTTTTTTTTTTTCCAGGTTTTTTAGGGTTCAGGTTTTCTTAGTGATTTTCAGGGTTTTGCTTTTCTTAGTGATTTTTAGTATTTCATAGGATTTAGGGTTTTTTTTTAAATGATTTTTAGGTAAATTATGGTGTAGGGCTTACTTTTTTTAGGTTTTTTTAGGTTTCATGTTTCTAGGGGTTTTAAAACTTTTTTTTTTTATAGAGTTTTTTGGTTTTGAGTTTTTTAAAGGTTTTTAAGGTTTCAGAGGGTATTAGGGTTTCTTAGGTATTAGGTTTTTTAGGGTTTAGGGGTTAGGATCTTAGGTTTTAGGGCATTAGGGTTTATAACAGTTTAAGGTTTAGAGTTTCTTAGGGTTTAGTGCTTCTTAGGGTTTCTTGGTTTATGGTTTAGGGCTTAGAGATTTAGGTTTAAAGATTTTTTTTTTGAGTTTTTTTCGGATTTATGAGGGCTTATGATTTCTTAAGTATTTTTTAGGATTAGGGTTCTAAAAGGTTTTTTTTTATGTTCAGGGTTATGGCCCAAGCATTAGGGTGTAGGGTTTAGGTTTTTTTTAGGATTATTATATTTTGGTTAAGAGTATTTTAGGGGTTTTGAATTTTTTTAGGTTAATGATTTTTATGATTAGGGTTTTTAAATGTTTTAGGGTTTCTTAGGCTTTTTAAGAATTTGAATTTCTTAAGATTTAGGGTTACGTAGGCCTAATTTGGGGCATAGGATTTTATGTTTAGGGTTTTAAACAGATTTTTTTTCCTCGGGTTTTAGTAGTTTTAACGGATTTTAAGGTTTAGGGTTTGTTAGTGTTTCATATGGTTTGGGGATTAGGGTTTAGCCGTACGATTTAGAGTGAAGAATTTAGAGTTTCTTAGGTATATGATTTAGCATTTAGGATTTCTTACGGTTTTGTTGTTTTAAGGGTTTTTATTATTTTATTATTTAGGGTTTTGGGCTTAAGATTTTCTAGGGTTTTATTAGGTTTAGAAGAATTTTTAGGTTTAGGGTTTTAAAGGGTGTGTTGGATTTTTATGGTTTTTTACGACTAAGGGGTTCTTAGAGCATAGGGGTTTTATATGGTTTTTAGGGTTTAGGGTTTTTTAATGCGTAGTTTTAGGGGTTTTAAAAGTATTTTAGGGTTTTTTTTATTTCTTAGGGTTTAGCCCTATGGTTTAGGGTGCAGGGTTTAGGGTTTGTTTGGGTATATAGTTCTGCATTTAGGGTTTCTTTGGGTATAGAGTTTAGCATTTTGGGTTTCTTAGGATTTAGGGTTCAAGGTTTAAGATTTCTTTGGATTTATCCCTAACGTTTAGGGTGAAGGCTTTAGGGTTTCCTTGGATATTGAGTTCAGCATTTAGGGTTTCTTTGGGTATAGAGTTTTGCATTTAGGATTTCTTATGATATAGGGTTTAAGATTTAGGATTACTTTGGGTTAATCCCAAACATTTAGGGTGAAGGGTTTAGGGTTTCTTTGGGTATAGAGTTCAGCATTAAGGGTTTCTTTGGATTTTGGGTTGAAGGTCCAAGTTTTTTATTTAAGGATTTTTAAAATTTAGGGTTAAGGCTTACGTTTTTGTAGAATTTTTTAGGTTTAGAGTTCTTTTAGGTTTAGGATTTTAAAAGGGCTTCTCATGATTTTTATGATTTTTCATGATTTAGGAATTCTTAGGGCTACGGGTTTCTTTGGGTTTAGGGCTTAGAATTTGAGATTTAGGGTTTTTAGGAGTTAGGGGCTTTTGGGGTCTTTTTTAGGTTTAGTGATTTTCATGGTGTATTTAGGGTTTAGGATTTCTTTGGGTTTAGGGTTTGTTGGTGTTTCATAAGTGTTGGGGATTAGGGATTTTTGTAAGGTTTAAGGTTTAGTGTTTCTTAAGGTTTAGGGTTTATGATTTAGGATTTCTTATGGATTTCAAATTTCTTAGGTTTAGGCTTTTAAAGGTTTTTTATGGTGTTGATCTAATTTGCTTATCATAGGTCAACTCAAGGTTAGGTTGGGGTCACTCGTGATCCTAGGTCCCGTGTTACGTCAAGGGATAACCTCGGGGTGTGAGAAAAATAATGTTTGAATAAATGCCTCTAATTGACTAGAGATGCTGGGACATGACCCCAACTAACTCTAGCAAAACTGAAACTAAAATGAAAGATTGAATATAAAACATGTAAATTGTCCTCAAAAAATGGGGACTCACCACATATATTGCTGAATACAGAATCGAGAACTGATCTCCATGTGATCTGAATGCAGAGGACCTGTACTTACATCATGAGAAGATGGAGTGTGGAGTATGTATTTGTATTTGAAAGGTATTGAGTATGCATGATATGATAAAGCTGAACAAATATATATAATTGAATAGAGCATATTGAACAATGATATAATCTGAACATAATGAATAAGAGTTTAGGTATTTGGTCAAGGAATTTTAGGTTAGGTTTTAGAGCTTAAGTTTTTCTAGGATTTGTTTAGTTCAAGAGTTTTTTTCAATGTAGGATTTGTGACGATTTTTTGGAATCATTACTGATTTTACGATTTAGGATTTCTAAGGGCTTAAGACTTAGGATTTTAGATTAAAGAATATTTTTAGGGTTTTTGAGGTTTGTTTTCGTGATTTTTAGTTTTAGGGTTTTAAAGGATTTTAGTGTCTAGTTTCTCTTAGGACTTAGGATTTCTTAGGGTTTAGGGCTTCTTAGAGTTTAATGAGGCCTAGGGTTGGGGGTTTATCCCTAAGGTTTAGGGTTTAGGTTTCTTAGGGTTTGAGTTTAACATTTAAGGTCTTCTAGGTTTTTTATGGGTCATTTAGGGAGTAGGGTTTAGGATTTAGTATTTTAGGATTAGGGTTTTTCTAGGGTTTAGGTTTAAGATTTTTTAGTGATTTTTAGGGTCATTAAGGTTTGTTTTCGGGATTTTTAATTTTATGGATTTAAAGGTTTTTAGTGTTTAATTTTTCTTAGAATTTAGGATTTCTTAGTGTTTAGGGCTTCTTAGAGTTTCATAAGGCTTAGGGTTAGGGGTTTATACCTAAGATTTCGGGTTTAGGTTTTTTAGGGGTTTGAGTTTAACATTTAAGGTCTACTAGGCCTTTTTTGGGTCATTTAGGGTGTAGGGTTTAGGGTTTAGTGTTTTAGGTTTATGGTTTTTCTAGGGTTTAGGGTTTAGGTTTGTTAGGTTTAAGATTTTTTAGAGGTTTTTTAGGTTTAGAGTTTTTAATGTTTTTTTTGTTGTTTTTTCGTGTTTTTAGTGTTTAGTTTTTCTTAGGGTTTAGGGATTGTTAGAGTTTCACATGGGTTAGTGCTGGGGGTTTATCCCTAAGGTTTAGGGTTTAGGTTTCTTAGGGTTTGAGTTTTACATTTAATGTCTCCTTGGTTATTTTTGGGTCATTTAGGGTGTAGGGTTTAGGGTTTAGGTTTGTTAGGTTTAACATTTTTTAGAGGTTTTTTAGTTTTAGAGTTTGTAAATATTTTTTTGTTGTTTTTTAGAGTTTAGGGTTTCTTAGTGTATATTTGGGTTTAGGGTTTGGGGTTTTCATAGGATTAGCGTTTGGGGTTATGATTTTTAAGGGTTTACGATTTAGGATTTCTTAGTGTTTAGGGTTCATGGTTTAGAGTTTCGGATTTAGGGTTCCTGAGGTTTAGGTGTTTTAAAGTTTTTTTTTTTAGGTTTTTTAGGGTTTAGGTTTCCTTAGTGATTTTCAGGGTTTAGCTCTTCTTAGTGATTTTTAGGATTTCATAGGGTTTATGGTTTTTTTAAATGATTTTTAGGTAAATTATGGTGTAGGGAGTACTGTTTTTTTAGGTTTTTTCAGGTTTAAGGTTTCTAGGGGTTTTAAAAGGTTTTTTTTTTCCAGAGTTTTTAGGTTTAGAGTTTTTTAAAGGTTTTTAAGGTTTCATAGGGTATTAGGGTTTCTTAGGTATAAGGTCTTTTATGGTTTAGGGTTTAGGATCTTAGGTTTTAGGGGATTAGGGTTTATAAGGGTTTAAGGTTTAGAGTTTCTAACGGTTTAGTGTTTCTTAGGGTTTCTTGGTTTGGGTTTAGGGTTTAGAGATTTAGGTTTAAAGATTATTTTTTAATTTTTTTTAAGGATTATAAGGGCATACGATTTCTTAAGGATTTTTCAGGTTTAGGGTTTTAAAAGGTTTTCTTTTTGTTTAGGGTTAAGGACCAAGGATTAGGGTGTAGGGTTTAGGTTTTTTTTAGGTTTATGATTTTTTGGTTAAGAGTATTTTAGGGTTTATGATTTTATGATTAGGGTTCTTAAATGTTTTAGGGTTTCTTAGGTTTTTTAAGAATTTGAATTTCTTAAGATTTACGGTTACGTAGTCCTAATTTAGGGCATAGGATTTTATTATGTTTAGGGTTTTTTTAGGGCTTAGGGTTTTAAAGAGATTTTTTTTCTTCGGGTATTATAGTTTTAGGAGTTTTAACAGATTTTAGGGTTTAGGGTTTGTTAGTGTTTCATTTGGTTTGGGGCTTAGGATTTAGCCCTACTATTTAGAGTGAAGAATTTAGAGTTTCTTAGGTATATGATTTACCGTTTAGGGTTTCTTAGGACTTTGGTTCTTTAATGGTTTTTAGGATTTAGGGTTTTGGGCTTAATATTTTCTAGGGTTCTATTAGGTTTAGAGTTCTTTTAGGTTTAGGATTTTAAAAGGGGTTTTCAAGATTTTTATGATTTTTAATGATTTAGGAGTTCTTAGGGTTACGGGGTTCTTTTGGTTTAGGGCTTAGGATTTTAGATTTAAATGTTTTTAAGGTTTCATAGGGTATTAGGGTTTCTTAGGTATAAGGTTTTTTAGGGTTTTGGGTTTAGGATCTCAGGTTTTAGGGCATTAGGGTTTATAAGGGTTCAATGTTTAGAGCTTCTTAGGGTTTCTTGGTTTAGGGTTTAGGGCTTAGAGATTTAGATCTAAAGATATTTTTTTTGAATTTTTTTAGGGTTTATAAGGGCTTATGATTTCAGAAGGATTTTTTAGGTTTAGGGTTTTAAAAGGTTTTCTTTATGATTAGGGTTAAGGCCCAAGGATTTCGGTGTAGGGTTTAGGGTTTTTTTAGATTTATGATTTTTTGGTTAAGAGTATTTTAGGGTTTATGATTTTATGAATGGGGTTTTTAAATGTTTTAGGGTTTCTTATGTTTTTTAAAAATTTGAATTTCTTAAGATTTAGGGTTACGTAGTCGTTATTTAGGGCATAGGATTTTATGTTTAGGGTTTTTTTTAGGGCTTAGGGTTTTAAAAAGATTTTTTTTTCCTCGGGTATTATAGTTTTAGGAGTTTTAATAGATTTTAGGGTTTAGGGTTTGTTAGTGTTTCATATGGTTTGGGGCTTAGGGTTTAGCCCTATGATTTAGAGTGAAGAATTTAGAGTTTCTTAGGTATATGATTTAGTGTTTAGGATTTCTTAGGGTTTTGTTTTTTAAGGGTTTTTAGGATTTAGGGTTTGCGCTAAAGATTTTCTAGGGTTTTATTTGGCTTAGAGGAATTTTTAGGTTTAGGGTTTTAAAGGTTTTGTAGGATTTTTATGGTTTTTTACGACTAAGGGGCTCTTAGAGCATAGAGGTTTTATATGGTTTTTAGGATTTAGGGTTTTTTAAAGTTTAGTGTTTAGGGGTTTTAAAAGTATTTTAGGGTTTTTTTAATTTCTTAGGGTTTAGCCCTATGGTTTAGGTTGGAGGATTTAGGGTTTGTTTGGATATAGAGTTTTGCATTTAGGGTTTCTTTGGGTATAGAGTTTTAGCATTTGGATTTAGGCTTTAAGGTTTAGGATTTTTTTGTATTTATCCCTATTGTTTAGGGTGAAGGGTTTAGGGTTTCTTTGGTTGTAGAGTTTAGCATTTAGGGTTTCTTTGGGTATAGAGTTTAGCATTTAGGGTTTCTTAGGATTTTGGGTTTAAGGTCCAATTTTTTAATTCAAGGTATTTTAGGATTTAGGGCTACGGCTTATGTTTTTGTAGAATTTTTTAAGTTTAGAATTCTTTTAGATGTAGGATTTTAAAAAGGTTTTTGAAGATTTTTATGATTTTTCATGATTTTGGAGTTCTTACAGCTATGGGCGGGTTTCTCTGGGTTTAGGGGTTAGGACTTTAGATTTGGGGTTTTTAGGGGTTAGGGGCTTTAAGGGTTTTTTTTAGGTTTAGTGTTTTCCAAGGTGTTTTTAGGGTTTAGTATTTCTTTGGGTATAGGGTTTGTTGGTGATTCATAAGCCTTAGGGTAAAGGGGTTTCCCTAAGGTTTTAGGTTTAATGTTTCTTAGGGTTTAGGGTTTATGATTTAAGGATTCGTAGGGGTTTCAAAATTATTAGGTTTAGGCTTTTAAAGGTTTTTTAAGGTGTTGATCTAATATGCTTATGACAGGTCAAGTCAAGGTTAGTTTGGGGTCACTCGTGATCCTAGGTCCCGTGTTATGTCTAGGGGATAACCTCGGGGTGTGACAAAAATAATGTCTGAATAAAAGCCTCTAACTGACTAGAGATGCTGGGACATGCCCCTAGCTAACTCTAGCAAAACTGAAACTAAAATGAAAGACTTATTATAAAACATGTAAATCGTCCTCGAAAAATGTGGTCTCACCACAGACATTGCTGAATACAGAATCGAGAACTGATCTCCACTTGATCGGAATGCTGAGGACCTGTACCTACATCACGAGAAGATGTAGCGTAGAGTATTTATTAGTATTTGAAAGGTATTGAGTATGTATGATATGATATAGTTGAACAAATATATATAACTTAATAGAGCATATTGAACAATGATATAATCTGAACATAATGAATAAGAGTTTAGGTATTTGGGTAAGGAATTTTAGCTTAGGGTTTAGAAATTAAGTTTTTCTCGGATTTGTTTAGGTCAAAAGTTTTTTCAATTTAGGATTTTTGAAGATTTTTTGGGATCATTGTTGTTTTTTCGATTTAGGATTTCCAAGGGCTTAGGACTTAGTGTTTTAGATTAAAGAATTTGGTTAGGGTTTTTAAGGTTTGTTTTTGTGAAATTTTGTTTTAGGGTTTTAAAGGATTTTAGTGTTTATTTTTTCTTAGGATTTAGGATTTCTTAGTGTTTAGGGCTTCTTAGAGTTTCATGAGGCCTAGGGTTAGGGGTTTATCCCAAAGGTTTAGGGTTTAGGTTTCTTAGGGTTTGAGTTTAACAGTTAAGGTCTCCTAGGTTTTTTTTAGGTCATTTAGGATGTAGGGTCTAGGGTTTAGTGTTTTAGGCATAGGGTTTTTCTAGGGTTTAGGTTTAAGATTTTTTAGTGATTTTTAGGGTCATTAAGGTTTGTTTTCGGGATTTTAAATTTTAGGGATTTCAAGGTTTTTAGTGTTTAGTTTTTCTTATAATTTAGGATTTCCTAGGGTTTAAGGCTTCTTAGAGTTTCATAAGGCTTAGGGTTAGGGGTTTATCTCTACGGTTTAGGGTTTATGTTTCTTAGAGTTTGAGTTTAACATTTAAGGTCTACTAGGTTTTTTTTTTGGGTCATTTAGGGTGTAGAGTTTAGGGTTTAGTGTTTTAGGTTTATGGTTTTACTAGGGTTTAGGGTTTAGGTTTGTTAGGTTCAAGATTTTTTAGACCTTTTTTAAGTTTAGAGTTTTTAATGTTTATTTTTTTGTCTTTTTGGAGTTTTCAGTGTTTAGTTTTTCTTAGGGTGTTGGAATTCTTGGAGTTTGACAAGGCTTAGGGTTGGGGGTTTATCCCTAAGGTTTAGGGTTTAGGTTTCTTAGGGTTTGAGTTTTACATTTAAGGTCTACTTGGTTATTTTTGTGTCATTTAGGGTTTAGGGTTTAGGTTTGTTAGGTTTAAGATTTTTTAGAGGTTTTTAGTATTAGAGTTTTTAAAGTTTTTGTTGTTTTTTTAGGGTTTAGGGTTTCTTAGTTCTTTTTTTGGGTTTTGGGTTTGGGGTTATGATTTTTAAGGGCTTACGAGTTAGGATTTCTTAGGGTTTAGGGTTCAAGGTTTAGAGTTTGGGATTTAGGGTTCCTTAGGTTTAGGGGTTTTAATGTTTTTTTTTTTTAAGGTTTTTTAGGGTTTAGGTTTTCTTAGTGATTTTCAGAGTTTAGCTTTTCTTAGTGATTTTTAGGATTTCATAGGGTTTAGGGTTTTTCTTAAATCATTTTTATATTAATTATGGTGCTGGGCTTACTGTTTTTTTAGGTTTCTAGGAGTTGTAAATCATTTTTTTTCTTTAGAGTTTATAGGTTTAGGGTTTCTTAGGTATAAGGTTTTTTAGGGTTTAGGGTTTAGGATCTTAGGTTTTAGGGCATTAGGATTTATAAGGGCTTAAGGTTTAGAGTTTCTTAGGGTTTAGTGTTTCTTAGGGTTTCTTGGTTTAGGGTTTAGGGCTTAGAGATTTAGGGTTAAATATATTTTTTTGAGATTTTTTAGGGTTTATAAGGGCTTATGATTTCTTTAGGATTTTTTAGGTTTAGGGTTTTAAAAAGTTTTCTTTATGTTTAGGGTTAAGGCCCAAGTATTAGGGTGTAGGGTTTAAGGTTTTTTTAGGTTTATGATTTTTTTGGTTAACAGTATTTTCGGGTTTATGATTTTGTTTTGGTTTGTTATTTTTATGATTAGGGTTTTTAAATGTTTTAGGGTTTCTTAGGTTTTGTAAGAATTTGAATCTCT